>WAAB01021060.1:31250-75740 GCA_013389865.1 Piaya cayana | reverse complement strand
TTATATGAGTCATCCCACCATGTTTCCATGATGGCAACAACATCATAGGCTCCTTGCCCTACAACAGCTTCCAGCTCTTCCTTCTTATTCCCCATGCTGCATGCATTGGTGTAAATGCACTTCAGCTGAGCTGCTGAGCCTTCAGCCCTCTTAGAGGGAACAGTGTTTGTTCCCAATTGTCTGGTAACTGGAGTAGCTTGTACCAGAGTGCCTATATCTCCCTTACCACCCCAGGAGGGTTCTATCCCACTTTCTGTGTGGTAATGTACTGGCGGTCCTCACCAGCACACCCTCTCTGAATTACTAGTGCCCCACATCCAGGCTTACTCCTGTCTAGCCTGGTCTCAATCCCCTCCTCCTTCACATCTAGTTTAAAGGTCTATTTATGAGCTTAGCTAGTTTTTTTGCAAGGGTTTTAACCCTGATAGGAGACCCGCATGTCCCATCCTTAGCAACAAAGTCTGGGGATGCATGAGCCATCCCCATGATCAAAGAAACTGAAGCCCCTTTCCTCAGACCAGGCTCGGAGCCAGGCATTAATCAAATTCTTCTTCCTGATTTCCAGGTCCTTTCTATTTAACCTTGGAATGTAGCAGAATACTATTTGTGCCCCAGAGCCCTCCATCATTTTCCCAATGGCCCTGAAGTCTTTCTTTATGACTTTGGTCTTTCTGCTTACTAGATCATCATTACCAGTTTGGACTACTATCAGAGGATAGTAGTCTGTCTCATGGACCAGGGAAGGAAGTTTTCTAGCAACCTCCTTCACTGATGCACCTGGTAAGCAGCAGACCTCTCTGTGGAGCAGGTCAGGTCTGCAAATGCGTCCCTCTGTTCCTTTTAGGAGGGAGTCCCCTACAACAATTACCCTCCTCTTCTTCTTAATAGAGGATTTTTTTATCTTTTTCTGAAGGTGGTGTGGCCTAGGGAAAGGTTCTAGGCTGTGGGAGCCATCATCCTCAGGATTGGATTCCACCTGTGGCTCATGGTATTTGTTCCCCAGGGGGATCTCGGGTTTTCCTGTCTGGTTGAGGGGAGCAGGTTTCCTTCGTCTGGAAGTAACTTGCTGCCATTCCGTATCTCCTGTTGCTATCTGTGCATTCTATTGTGGAGAGCAGAAAGGAGGAATTAATTTACTATGCAGTAGAGTGAGTAATAATATTGTGATGAGTCAGTCATAATTTATGCAAGCACTGTGGCGCCTTGTTGCCATCTGAGAATTGTGTACACAGTCCAAATTCAGAAAATTAAGTGAGCTGTTCATCATTCAAGACAGTGATAGTGTTTGGTTTATCCAGTCTCTGAGAATTAAATAGGAATTTTAAAATCCGATTCAGTATGCTGCACAACAGCATTAAAAGAAAAGATATTTTAGGATGTCAGCTAGGCCTCCCTTCCTTTTATCTTTGAGGAAAAGTCACTGGTTATACACCTTTCCCTTTGTGCTATTGCAGTTACGCTATATGACATATCAAAATCCAGAGTTATTTTCCTCCCATTTGCAGAAGTGGCTCAGATCATGGTTATTTAACAGCTTCCTGCTCTGTTTCTGACTCCCTATTCTACAGTTATCTTTTAGGGTTTACAGCACTTTGGAAAATGGGTAGAACTTCAAAATTCACCCTGATTTTCCAGTCTGTCTTTCCTACAATTAACCATGGAGTGGACAATGTGTGATGGTTATTCCTTTTAAAATAACACAGCTCAGAACAGATTATCTGCTTCCCCTCAGAACACACTTATGAAGTTATTATCATCTTTAGCACCACAGGTTAAAATACATCCATAATAAATCCTGACCTGATGTGCCATGTACATTTATTGGAGCTCTGGCCTGGTGGAGCTCAGGCCCCTGACCTTATCTCTAGTCATCTAAACAGTCTATCTCCTCAGACATGTCACCAAATTACAATATATTTACCCCGGGATCATTTTCTCTCTCTCTGATCTGATTTTGCCCATATCCTGTTCTCTTTGTTGCAATCTTTCCCTTTCAGGTCTCAGTGCTGGGAAGACACATGAATTATTCAAGAAATGAGTGTATATCAGCAATTGCAGTAATCACAAAACTGTCTTCAGAAGTAGAACACCCTTTTTATTTTCTCAAGTTCTGACAAACTCTAAAAATAATCTTATTTAGCAAGCTGGCACAGGCAGCACCATATGAAACAAAGCAGTAACCAGCAACAGTGTAATGCCAACACAAATGAAAAGTTATATTTTATAGCACACTAACATAAATCCATTAACTGGAAAGATCATGTGACAGAGGCTGATTGAAGGTGATGTAGTATATTTAAGTAAATGTTTACTGGTCTGGGGTCCTATACTTCCAGTGGTGTCTGAGGCTTTCTTTAGCCTCAACATGCAGTAATTGCTGTTTTCACAAAGTTCAGCTTATTACACGTTCTGAGTGCCTAAGGCCAATGGAGGGTACACTGCAGCTGAGAGATTGGTGAGAAAACAGCTTCCTGGGCAAAGTACCCTGCAATTGAAAACAATGGATAGTCAGAAATGAATCATTTGTCTTCCCTGGGAATTGCTGGGTGTGATTGCACTTTAGACCTATGGTATTTCTACTTGCTGTTGGACAACAGCAGAGTGTTTGCTTATTGTGATCCCATTAAATCATAAAAAATTGAGATGATTCCTGTGGATTCTGTGTTATGCTGTTGCTTTGCATCCTTTTCAGAAAGGGGACAGTTAGGCCTATATGGAAATCTGGTTTGAACACTGGTTTGGGGAAGAAGAGTTGTTTTTTCACATGGTTCACCACCCAAATTTTGCATCTGGGCAATAAAACAGAGCAGTAATGAACAAGTCAGAGTGCCTATCCAAATGTCAGGCTAGGCCAAGCAAATTGCAGTTCCACATAAGTAAAGTGGTCAAGTTTCCTCAGGGAATTGCCTAGAAATGATTGGGTTTCACAAAAGGTTTGCCATGTCCTCACAGCATGGGTCTTAGGTCCAGTTGTCGCGTAGTCCTGTTACCAGAGATCTGGAGACAGACACATTGCTATTGACTGAGAGTAACTCTTCTGGTCTGATGTTCTCAACCTAAGCAGTCTTCCTCATTCCCAATCTTTCAGTGTCCTTCTACTAGACACTACACTGAGTTAGCTACGTTAAAGATATGATGCTCTTTAGCAGACTTCGGGAAAGCTCTGCAGTGAAGGTGTATTGTATTCAGCCTTGAAGCAGATGCTACCTTTTAATAAGATAAAGGGCATGTAAGCTTTAGTTTGACTGTGGCATTTGAATGAAGAAATGCCACAGGAAAATCTGCAATGGAGAGTCTCAGGAAGTATGCAGTTACTTGGGGTTTTTTGAGGAATTTCTTGTGATAGATGTTATAGGGAGCTTCATTTTTATACAGTATTGTCTGCAGAGAAAAAACACAAGAACTGTAAGCACAGAAAGGCAGTCTTCAGCAAAAAAACTTCTTAAACAGAATTGACCAAAGGGAATTGAGGCTAAGTGGTTTGGTTAACCAGAGCACAGTTGCAAGAGGAACAAACCTGCAGAAAGAACTGAAAGTCAGAAATTGCAATTTGAAGATCCTCTTAGAAAATCAGTGTGATTTGCATTTGAGCTACATTCTCTCTCTGATTACAAGATCTTATAAGAAGAGCTAGTTATTTGCTTCCCTGCATTTCCCATAGAGTACCAAGCTCGCTGCCAACACAAGTGTGAAGAATGAAGAAGGTGGATTAAAGGCTCATTTATACATCTAGCAGAAACTTCTTCAGGACTTTGTTTGCAACAATGGAAATCTCAGAAGATCAATGACAAATCACTATGATCAGCATTCTTTATTGATATTTTGAACTCTCAGTAGGGGTCTGCCTTTATGGTCAAGAATAGTAATTGCATTTTAAACTGACTAATGCACATTAGGTGATGAAAAACAGTATTTGAAACTCCAAGGACTGCAAGACAAACAAAATTCAAGTTAGAAGTAATTTCAAGTGAAGTGAGATTTGCCTGGGAAGTAAATGCATAAACGAGGAAGTAGCATAGCTCTCACTTAAAGATCTCTGGAGAAGATGGGAAGATATGCTTCTGCTGATTAGAAACTATTTGATTCACTGCAGGAGGAAATTCTACCTCATAGATGATGATTGGTTTCAAGGACAGTATTGTTCAGTCTGACGTTAAGTCTAGAACCCCTTTGCCTGTAAAAGGATATTTTCTGCTGAAGATTCACTGAAGAGCGTAAAAAGGAATGCACAAAGTTTTGCCCAGTCAGTGCTTAAGTTTGTAAAGCCAGGGAATGCTCAAGACCATGAGTCTTCACTAGCTGACTGTAACACAAACACCCTCAGGAATTTCACCAATAGTGCTTGAAAACACAGCTCCAAGTACTGTAATTTGTTTCCCCAGGAGCTGCATGCAAAATGCCTTTGCCATCTTGCCTCTGCTGTGGTGTCTTAGGAGTATCACCAATAAGACAGGGAGGCATTTAGTGTGGCTATTTCTCTGCTAACTAGATTAATTAAAGATAACTTGCTTGTCGAAGTATCTTGCCTGTTTCCCTTGTTGCAGGTGCAATTGTCAAAGCCAAAACCCTCATCCAATGTTCTGTTGGCCAAGCACAGAGCATTGCTTCCTATCACTGCCTAGCCAGTAGTGCATCTGTCCATCCTTCCATCGCTCCTGCTTGCCAGTAGGAGTTTCACTGAACTCTTTGCCATCTTTCTTCAAGCAGCAGCACAGGAACAGCCTCTAACTTTCCTTAGAAATTTGTATTTTTGAACAAAGTAATTCAAGAATGGCAAAAGAAATTCTTCCACTTCCATTTATCTTGCCTTTCCTAGAGCTACCTGTGCACTTGAAAAATAGCATCAACATGAATATCTGCAGTCTTCAGTTCTTCACAATTTTCTAATACCCATCTCCCTTTTCTTGGAAATGTGGCTTATGTACTTCTCTGCATCTAGGTTTTCTGCTAACTTATGGCATAAGAGATGTGGTTTGGTTTTGCTCATGTGTCTAACACTGTTGCACCTCTTCTTCTCAGTGTACGTACTTTGTGAAGTGAGGCAGCCACAAAAAAAATGCTGACATAAGATGCAATAACTTTTGATTTGTTGCTCCAAACATGAGACCATTTTCTCTCTTAGGACCTCTGTAGTTTCTTTTAAACCTACTCCTTTCAACGTAGCGCATACCTGAGATCCGTGCCCATAGCTGTTTATTGGCTGTTGTTATATTCTGCAGTTTATCTACAGTGAAAGATGAAAAGAAATATGAAATATTTAGAAACAGATAGGGATAAAAGTAAAATGTGTTGCTTGTGCACACTCCCAGGAGAGGTTGGAGGGCACAGAAGATATAAATGCAAGTGCGTGGAGTATCTTGCCAAAATGCTACCTGTGCAACTAAGACTTGTGCAAATCTGTCATTTTACATGTGTGGCCTGCAAAAGGTGGGTGCTGTTCACAGCTATACATTTAATTCCTTTGTCTCAGTTTATGCTATACTGAAAATGCTGTCTAGCTTGTTCATTCAGAGCATTGAACCAGGGCCTGAGTGTTTCAGATGAATCCACACATGTTACACAGCAAATAACCATGTCATACTCCATCACTTCAATATTTCTCATGTTCAGAATCAAAGCTTTTACAACAGTTTCCCTTTTGATGTTTCCCTATAGCTGGAAATCATAATTTTATTTTGACAGTTTGTTAATTTGCAAAATCAGAGATAGACTTCTTGCATTACCAGGGACTATAGGGCATCACACATCCCCTAGAGCACTTGCAGGCACTCCACTGGGAAAATGCCAAGCCTACCACACTCCACCATTAGCGGTCTTGGAACTGCACCTTGAGCACATATTGAAATAATTCTTTTGATTGTAATTCAGTGAAAAATAATACGTGCACAACAATTAAGCTTTTCTTGCTCTGCCCCTAACATCTACACCTTATTACATCTGTAACTGAGCTAAAGTTATACAATGACAAATTTTGATAGACCATAGAGGAAAACAATTTAGAGAGGGCATCCCTGTAGCAAGTGATTTGGACTCTGAGGTTCACCTTCACAAAGAAACATATGAAGGCTTTTAAAATAAAATTAATTTGCATATGCTTGCTTGTTTTTCCCTTTCAAGAAATGACAAGATTTGGCAGTTTAAATAGGGACTGTTTGTATCATGATGCATTTTGCTTCTTTCTGTGGCATCTATTTGTGCTGATTTTCTGTTCTAATCTTAATCTGAAGCAATGGGTTTACAGTCTTAGACACTCTTCACTATTATTGAAAAAAAAAGGCTAAATGAAGCACATAATAGTAAAAGAATTTTCTGCATTTTAAAAATGGATTAAATACTCCCAACAAAGGTATTTTAATCTTGCTTAAATGTTCAGTTGTCTTTCTGAGCTGCAAAGTTGGAAGTACTTCTGCTTTCTGAACGATTCTAGAGTGCCAAGAACTAGTACCCCTCTGAGCTACGGTCTTAAAGAACACAAAATAGAAATGCTGCCTTATTGTCATTTTACAAATTATAGTAAGGGTACCAAAGTTTATGTGCACCATCCTTTTATACGTGCATTGCCTGAAATGTAGCAACAATTTGGTTGACTTTCAGTGTGTGCTATTTGCTCTCAGAAGGCAGACTTTTGAGATGCTGATCCATATGCTCATTCTTTCCAGGTTTCTCAGTGATACTCATTGCAAAGCTGACAGTCAGCTGGCAATCTGTTCAAAATGCTGATGGGGAATCAGAGGTGAATATTACAATGTGGCTTGGGTAGCAAGCAGTGCTTCTCACTCTTATGGAGACAAAGCCTCAGAAGGAAGATATATACCTTGTCTGTCTGCTCATTTTCTGTTGGAAAATGAGATGACAATTGTTGGCTGTAACTCAGGGCAGATTAGTAAATCAGAATGAGTTCTCCCTTAACCGTGTGTGCACTCATCTTCATTGCGCATCAATTTTAGCACTGTAACCAACTTCCCTCCTTTCCCCATCATGAAACTTTTGTTTAAGCAACTTGCTGTTTTGTTTGGTTTTTTTAAAAGCAAGAAAAGCTCAATGATATGCAGAGAGGGAAAAGGTACCTGAAACAATAGCAGGAGGTTCTATTGAAGCCGGTCATCTCCTTCATTCCCTTCTGCTGAAGATGTGAGGAGTGAGATCAGTTTTAACCCATACACTGTTGAAGCTCTGAATTTATTTTTGTTTTCCCCTAAGTTATCTATCACACACTGAACTGACACTTTACTGAAAGCTTTCTTTGGGGGGAAAAACCCATATTTATTGTTTCCATAGTTTCTACAAGATGTGAAGTGATTTTGAGGTTAACAAAATATTTTATTTATTACTTTAGACCATTCCAGTTGCTACTGGTTTATTTTTGTCCTCAGTGTCTCAAATTCTATTTCTTTTTAAGTCTTTAACTAGATATGCTGTTTTCTTACATATTATAGTCCATTAATTTCTCATTTGTAACCAGTAACATGCACAGATTAAATAAATGCTTATTAAAAGTATAGAAATTAATCTGGTATAAAAGCAATAAACAGGCATTATGTTCCATATGGCGTATTCCTTTGAGCAACACTGAAATCCCATACAAAAAGTCCTTCCTTTCAGATCAGGGTAAAGTTTAAGAATTTAGATCCGTATTCAGATGTGGACTTTTTAAGATGACTCTTTCCTTTTGAAAGCTTTTCCCTGCTCTTCTGTTTGCTTTTTTTATAAAGTATTTACTTAATTGCCAAGCCATAATTAATGTTTCACTTTTGTTTTCATTATTTACTACATTAGCACCTGCTTGGTTAGAATCTTCCCACACACCAAAGCGCAAATCAAAATATTCAAGTGAAGTGCAGCTCAGCTTTTTTCTGTTTATGTTATTAGGAATTGAACTGTGCAGGCAGGAGGTAAATCTATCTGAGGAGGCTACTGAATCCCTGCCTCCAAAATATAATTAATGCATGATGGTGAACTTATATGCTCAAATTAAATTTTTAGCACCAGAACATCTATTGCTAGCAAAATTGGAGCAGCTGGGTTGGAGCTTTCTCTGGCAAAATCTCTTCCCAGTTACTCTTTCAAGAGTAACTTTTAACTTGTCTAATTGGGAAGTAATATTTCCTTAGATCTAGTGATATTTGCCCATGGTGTTCACACAATGGGCATCTCAGGGAGATGCAGTTTGGATTAGGTCTACTCTGATCCTGTGGACTGTCTGAGGGTAGAGAGCATCAGGTTCTGCTCATGGACTGCATCTTCCAGTTATTCTTATGCTCAAGAAATTAAGCTTAAGGAAGATCACCACACAAACTTGTACAGACTTGGTTACTGGACACCTCAGAAAGAGGTAGTGAGTGATTACAAGTATTTATTGTTGAAATTTCTTCTGAACTTCTGTTGAGCGCTCTTTATGGTCATTTTTTATATAGATAAATCTATATTTTCAAGGTGTCTTTGGCATGAGGAAGCTTCCAGACAAGGGGAGGCTGGAAGATATTCTGCAAATGTTATTTCTGAAATATTTTTTTTCCATCCACATTTGAATTTTTGTTAGAGCTGTCTTTTGGCTTGTGTTAGGTTAAACTCAACTGGGGTGAGATAGCATTCAGTAAAAACAAACAAAAGTCTTCTGTCTTTCTTAATATATATGCAAATGCGAGAATAATGTCACAGGGTTGAAAATTTCTTTTATGCGAAGGTAAATAAATAACATAGTCGTTTGCAGCAAATAATTTCTGGTCATTGACTGAACTTACTCAGGGGAGCTGTGACAGAACCTGCCCTGTGTCTGTACCTGCGTTTGACGGGGAAAGCGTGCTCTGATAGATAGCTGGGATGATCAAATACAGTGACATTGTGCTCTTACTTAAAGGCATGTAAATCTTCCATTTCTCCTCTATCAATGAGGTTGTTTCTCTTTGGCTTCTGTAATGATCCTGATATAATATTCCTAAACATCTTTAGCTTTGTTATTCATCCACACAACACCTCCTCAGAGTGCTGATCTCCATGCTATGAAAACAAAGGAAAAAAAATCAATTTTTTTTTTCCTTTGACAATCTAATGGGAATTCTTGATGAGAACACTGTCTGAAGACAAGTTCTTGCTTCCCCTTGTTGTCTCTCCAGATTTTGATACTAAAACCTCCAACACTGAAAATCCATTGCCCTAAATCATAGAATCATAGAATCACCAGGTTGGAAGAGACCCATCGGGTCATCGAGTCCAACCATATCACTTCAGTCTCTATTTATTCTCTTTCGAGAAGAAGTTTTTGTGGAAGAGAGTTTTGGAAAACTGTTACTCCTTCCCAAATATCAGGGACCTGCTGTGTGTTTATTTGGAGGGTGGTTTGAAAGTCAGAGTTACTGAACAAGCCACTCCTCTCTGCATGTGCCTACTGCATGGTCCTTTTGTTTCTTTCACAGGTCCTGTGGACACTGTGTACTACACATACACTTTCCTCTCTCTTCTTGTGGTGGTCAAGTGGGGCACCAGCTTTGTGTTGGCTGCACACAGGCAGTGGTGAGGTCATGCAGATAGCACTGGTTTTGTGCTTGCTGGAAGACTGTGCAGACCTAAGGCAGGAAAGAAACTCACTCTGTGTGGTTGTGCTTTTTCATAGGACATAGTGGGTGTGTTGTTAGCACCGTTTAGAGACACCGGTTTGCTTTTTTTAAACAGGTATTTTGGATAAATGCTTCTTACCTCGTAAGCCTCCCACTCCTTAATATTGCATATGTCAATGGATAGAAAGAAATTCTTTCTGTGAATGAATGAGAAAAAAAAACATTCTTTTCATTTTTAAAAAAAACAACAGAAGGCAATTGATCCCAAAACAGTTGAATAATTTTTGTATTTTTTTTTAGGAAAAAAACCTAAAGAAACCCCAAAAACCCCAAACCCCTGTCTCTGCAGTTTTTCAATATACATAATTCATTAATCCTGTGGTAGAAAAAGATGATTTTTTCATAAACTTGTCCCTTCAGTTGTTGCGGTTGACTTTACCTTATGATTGCACAATGTGATATTTCTCTTCTTCCCTATCTGCACTGATTTGCTTTCACATCTTCTGAGACAACATGTGAAACTTCTGCTTTTTTCCTTAGTTAGCAAATACAGCACTCTAGAATTCAAATATGTAACATTTCTCCTGTTCCAGCAGCTTTCCAATTCCCTGCATATACCCACCACTGCAAAAAGGAGAGCAGAGGGAGTAGGTATGTTTTCTTTTAAATAAAGAAAAAACTTCTATGTATGTATCCTAACAGCTAGGGAAAAAAGCAATAAATTCTTTTCCAGTTATCATTTGTTTGCTTTTTCTAGAAAGTAGTTAATGTTGCAAGTAACTTCCTTCCCCAGGGAACAAGGGAAATACTCTTCCAGGTTACATCAGATGCAAGGAAGACACGTTTCCTTTTGCCCCTTGCTGATTGACCCACGAGTGCATGGGCTTTAAGCAGGGTTTAGGAAGCAAGTTTGCATGTGTGTCCACCTCTGTCACTTGTTTCTTCCTGAACAATGTCCCAGAAGTGACATGAGTAAGAGTGCAGTGACACAGGGCTAAAATTCGTAAGTAAATGGACCTCAGATACATTACTGGTTATAGAGCAATGCAATTTCCTCTGCAAATCCGATGTTTCTGTGTGGTAGCACACAAGCACTTCAAGTGACTTGCAAGCAAAGCAGTTTTATAAATATACTGTGGTTAGAGTTTTAAAAATGGAACAAAATAAACCAAAACCAGCTAGATACCCAGTTTCTTCCAGTCTGTGGTAGGACAGGGTGGGTGAGATCTGAGCTGCCTTTGTTCAGCTGCTTCAGGGAGCTCAGCCAAATGGACAGCATCATGGCTTGAGGAGCTGTCAGGCAGTAGGAATACTTCCTCCTCGCAATAACTAACCTCTTTATTATCCCAGTGTGCAACCCTGTCAGGGAATGCAGGACAGCAGCAACTTTTTTTTTAATTTTGTGTATACAAGTATGGAGAAGAAAAAGAGAAAAGGAATTATTTGTTTTCAGTTACACAAAAATACATAGGGCAGGGTTTATCAGCTTTGTGATCTTTTCATATAGCCACACAGTGTTTGTATATACATATATATGTGTATCTATGCATACGTGGATATACACACACACTGCGGAAACTTCCTCCCATGCGCCACTTCATGACATAATCCCATGTCATCTGAGCACCCATAAAATATTCCATGTTAAAGTGAAGTTATTGTTAAAGAGATTTTCTCATTTATACTTCGGCAATGAGGGATCGAAAGTCAGAGGGCAGCAGTCAGATCTCCTCCTACCGTATTAAGGTAATTTTCTTACAGTGTCTCCACATAGTTTGTTTTTACCAGTCAGTTCTTTATTTGGGTGAGGGGGAGGCTGTATGTCATTCTTTTCTGCCTACTTTTTTCTCTTTTAAATCATATGGAGGAGGTCAGATTTCAGTGTTTGAAATAAAAGTATTAATCTCTCTATATCTTTTAATTTTAGAGATCTGTCTGCAGCTATAAAACTAATTTTGTAATAAAGGGTGGTTTTCTGTGCATCTCCTCTTTTCCTCTGACCTAAAATTTCTTTGTTTATGGAACCTGAAGGGCAAGGGAGATGCACAGTGCAGTGTGTGAGGGTAGCTACTCAGGGTGGGAGTCATCCTGGGTTTTATACCTCTTCTCCATTTATAGTACTCCTTTGATTGCAGCAGTCACAGCAGCATGTGACTAGAGCAACTTATTTGTAAATTTGACTTATGTAAAATAATTTGGGGGTCATGAATTTGTGTGGATTCTTTTCAGAGTGTGATAAGGATCTCCCACTTTTGTACCTTCTTCTGTTCCTACAGAAAATATAATTTTGGAAGTACTGGAGATATAAGATAACAGAAAATATACATTTTTATAAAAACTTTGTCAGTGTTCAGCCTGTTGCATATCCTCTGTCAAACAAGATTCAGGTTTGTTCTGGAGAATCTGATGCCAGAAGAGGGCTCAGTGATGTGGTGTGGCCCACCTGTCATGGTTCCTCAGAACCTGTTGTAGCCTCACATGGGCACCTGCCTGCAGATTACTCCCCAGGGTGATTTCTTGCATCCATCCATGCCTCATTGTGTATGAACCTTTTCTGGGATACTGTCACGAGAGGGTGGATGGCATCTGTGACAGGCACATGCATGTAGCATAGGGTCTGAAATTTTTAATTCCAAGTGCATGGACATGATATGGAATGACTCCAAATGATGCTAAAATTGTATTCACTTTTGTTAACTATGCACAGCCTTCCTAGGCCCACAGAAAAATATTTTTCTTTTACAAAGTGGGAGGTTTGCTTTTTCCATTTCATACAGAATATGTGGGCATATTTCAAGAGTAATAGAGATATGAGAATTGAATAAGGGGAAAAGGAGGACACAACCAGTTCACACTCAGCCAAGGAATTCTGACCAAGTCACAGTGGCCACAGAATTTGGGATATGAGCAGTGACTTACTTGGTTCACCACATTGCCAATAACACCTTACATTTACTGCGTCAGCTTCAGTAACTGATGGATATCAAACTTTCCACAGATGGCTATTTTAGATTAACCTGAATCATATTCCACCCCAGCCTTGGGGAATATTAATCACCATTTTATTACATTCATCTGGAGAAGTTGGAATTCATTATTGTCATTTTTAACTACACATTATGGAGTAACAATGAGATTGAACTAACATGCACCTATTAGTTAGCATTAATGACAATTAGGAGAGAAAAAACAATATGCCAGCAATAGATTTTTCCCATGTGATTCTGAACAGGGTAGCATTGAGCCACCTGAAGTACTTTACTTTGAATACTTGATTAAAAATACTTTTTCATCATTTCAAAAGTAGAAGTTCTTTTACTGTGAAATACAGGTCAAATAGTATTAGATTGGAAACTAATTTAATTTAGCTCCTACTACTCCCCTTAATTTCCCAGAACACTGTACAAAGCAATAACAGGAACCAGTAGTGTGATACACAAGCAGGTAAATCTATAACCTATTCGCAGTGGGCCAGTTGCAGGCTTGCTGTTCACTTGTGTAGCTCCACTGCAGGTGCTTGGGAATATGAGGCCAATTTATACCAGCTAGGATTTGGTCCAAAGCCAGAGGTGTGTACATAAAATGGCAAAGCATAAGAAATATTATTTTGAAGAAAAATGAAAGATTAGCCAGCAGATCCCATTTATTCCTATTTCTTTTTAGAGCCTCTTAATACAACACACAGAATTTAATAAGAAGTTTTGGCTGAGATACCACATGAGCAATAAGATCAAAAATTTTTGCTCTGAAGTACACCAGCAAAGGGACATATGAGGTTTCATTATGCACTTATGCACTACAAGACAGTTTCACAAGTGAAGGTGTACTGCAGGTGTACACATAGATGGCATGGATGTGCCTTCACCACCTTTCTGAAGCACAGACCACTCTGCTTTTCAGCAATAAAGGCTATACCTTGATTTGTGTTTGCATTCAGGAACCACCCCAAATTCCAGTGCAACCAGCAGGAGAGGGCTTGGTTTCACAGATGTATAATAGAGATATCACAGCTGCTATTGTTGTGTTTTATTGCAGTCAACTGCTTAATGATACTGTCTCCAACTTTCCAAGTAAAGCACCCGTCTTTAGCAAATTGGAAAGTCAACTGATTCCTCCAGCATTTCAGCTGGAGGTTTTCGAAGTACTGATTATTTTGGTCTCCTTTTTCAAAATGTCTACATGTTCAGACAAAAATACGCAATACTAGATTGATCTACAGTGCTGTTAGCTCTCCAGGGAAATGGGAAGGAAAGGAATCTCCTGTGGGAATTCTTAGTGAACAGGCAACAGCAGCACACCACTATTTTAGCTACTTCTTTGCAGATGGTTTGACAATCTGTTACAAGTTATACCTCAGCATGCAGTCTTCCCTTGCCGTTTTTCTTCAAGTGGTGATATCTCTGGGTATCTAGCTCAAGAAAAATATTCCCCTTCTATCCTAGTGACACTCTCTGTGTGATGAGCTTTCTACAGATGCCCACTGATCAGCAGGATGACTCCAGAAACCATTATAATCTGCCAGGTAGAAACAGATAAATCTATTAGCCCAGTCTGGGCTTGTTTCATCATTGTGACAGCCTCCCATGAGCCTGCATTCATCAGATACCCTCAAAAGAGCCAGCCCCCACATCACCTGACAGCTAAATTTCCATGACAGGTTTCTAGGTTAAATACATCTTTAATCTTGATTTAATTACTCATTAAGAATCCAAGTCCTGATCCATTCTCCCTCTTTATTTTTTAAAATTGATTACTGGATGTTTACTGGGAGACCAGACTGATGACTACAATTGCTGCCGTGCATGTTTTGACAAGAGCTTCCTGTCATTTTTGTCAATCAAATTAAAATAAATACCAGAAGACCTTTTGCTTCTTATTAAAAGACACTGGGCACATCCAGTTAAATATAGCAATAGATTTCCGCCTAACAGAGGTGGCAGAAAGAAGTCTGTGCTATTATACATGTTGCTACAGCCATTCTAGAAATCACATCAAACATGTATAGAAGCACTACCCTGCCTTGTAAATTATCATTCTTAAAAACGGATGCTTCCTTATGTTTCAGGTGCACTGGTGTAAACCAGGACAAAAAATAGGACATGGGAAAAATAAGTAGAATAAAAGAAGACTAGGACAACTTTGATATATCGTTACTGTCATATTTCTGAGTTATCCACACATTTTTTCTGCAAAGAGAGTATTACTGGAAAGTGAGACTTTCTCTTGTATTAGATTTAAACTGATTCTGGGTCTAATTTTCTGATTTTCAAAGTTCTTTGTCAAAATGTGTGCCAAAGGGAGAAAACCTGAGAACACTGGAAGCTGAGGTAAAGCAGACTGAAGAGGACACAAACCTTTTCATCTCAATCTGATTTGTTGAACAACCAAATCACATTAAGCTTGTACTTGCCTTTCTAAATATTGAATCTACTCAAGTTGCCTGAATAGATATAGTATAACTATAATAGATAATAGAAATAGATAACAGATAAATTATAATTTATGTATCAGGTTTCTGCATGACATCCAGGTGAGATTTTCTGTCACTTAGCACTAGTAGACTCTGCTTAGAATGTGCACTGAGATATGTGGCAGCTTTAACCCTAGTAGGGTCGATTCTTTAGTGAGTATTTTAGTTCTTTAGTGTTCTCTCTGTTTCACTTAAGTCAGACATGCCATTTTCTATCTCCGTTTTTATTATTCAAGTCACTGAAGTTCGTTTTCCATCATCAGATTGCTTTGTTGAAGAATTATAAAAACTAAAATTAAATCTGTTCTTTTAGTTCTTTCCAGATGGAAAAATGAGATATCTCTTAGCTGATAAGCAAAGCATTGTTGTGACTACTCATTGGAAGCATGTATTTAGCAGAGTTAGGTGTTCCTCTGCAATCCCATAGGTAGCAAGTCACAGCAGCTTTGGTTACAACTCAGTATCCATGGTCTTGTCCCAGCTTTGTAGATTTCTGTGGCTGCAGTTCTCTTAATAATGACATAAAATCCCTGTAGCAGATGAGATTGAAGTTATATCAAGGCAAAATATCTTACCTCCTGTGGTAGAAAGCAGTAGACATCCAAGAGTGATCTTTTCAAGGTGTGTTTTCTGAACCTCCTATGAACTGCAGCTTAAATCTTGAGACAAAAATAGAGCTTGAGTGGAGAGAAATCTCAGTGGATTTTTCTTCTGTCATGTTTTCAGTTACTTTTTGAACTCTTATAAACTTTTAGTATCTCCAGCATCCTGTGGTAATCAGCTCCACAGTTTTAACTTAGTTTTGTGTTAATTTGGGGGTTTTTTTCTTATGCTTCCTGAATTTGTCATGTGACCCTTTAACTTCCCTTAATCCTTGCATTAGAAGACAAATGAATAATTGTCCTCTGTGCAATTTTTCATTGCTCCATTGATTTTATAGATCTCTATTATGTCTTCCTCACTTATCCTTACCCCTTTATCTCCTTAGTCCTTCCTTATATAGGAAGGACAATTCCTTACCCTGCTGAGATTTCTGTCTTGGTTAACCACATAAACAGTGATTGCAGTACATCTAAAACACTGACAGATTTCTTTGCGCTGGTAGAAAAGAGGTTAACAGCTCCATGGTAAACATTTGTCTTTGAATGTTTTTTAGTCAATGTCTCTTAAATCTTCTGTGCTCCCAGTGTCCAACTGTTGCATAAATATTTTTCAGCCCCAGGATCCCAAATTAATTGAAGGCATAACTTAGCGCATATTGCTCTCTATGTTAATGCATAGATCTCATCATATATCACAATCCTCAGGCAGGAGAATTCCATGGAAAACACGATGTAGAAGAAGCATTGGGGATGATTAGCTCAATGACATGAATATCAATTTGTTCCTTATTAAAGCCACAGTTTCTTCATAACAGCAGAGGGAACTGCCTTGTGAGCAGCAAAATCTGAGTCATGTTTCTGGGTTTTGTAGTCGGGTCTTTGTCTCTTTCTGTTAGCATACTGGTTCCTCAGAATCTTGCTGCTATCTCACAGATTTCATCTCCAAGAAGAGACCCATCCTTCCTGCCACCCTCCTGGGGCAGCAGACTGTTTGGCTGTGCTTGATCTGCCCAGGGGAGCATATCAGACAAAGTCCATCCTTTGCATAGGTCTCCAGAAATTAATCTGGTCCATTTAAAGTCCCAGGACAAGAGGGAATGGCCTCAAGCTCCGCCAGGGGAGGTTTAGGCTGAACATGAGGAAAAAAATTTTCACAGAAAGGGTCACTGGGCACTGGCAGAGACTGCCCAGGGAGGGGGTTGAGTCCCCTTACCTGGAGGGGTTTAAGGGATGGGTGGATGAGGTGCTGAGGGGCATGGTTTAGTGTTTGATAGGAATGGCTGGACTCAATGATCTGGTGGGTCTCTTCCAACCTGATTATTGTATGATTCTAAATGAGATCCAGAAATACCTTCCAAAATGTGAGCTTTGCTTTTTCACTCTGTTCAAAGGCAAATGTTAATACCAACACATGACAGTATTTCCTCACAGTTATAGTCCACCATGAACCTGTGAAATTAGCTGCAGCTTTTGAGTCCAACCTCACAGGCCTATGTGGGAATCCATCTACTAGGAGAAACAGGATTGTATCGGCTTTCTAGGCTAGCCACCACATAGCAAAACTGTTATAAATCTTAATTCAAATTCCACTTTGGGAAGGCACTGTGATGAAGCAAACGGACACCAAAGCCATGTCTCTACATGAAGATGCAGAACAATCCATTTCTGCATGGAGCTTCTGGGCTGGGAACCCCTCAGCAGCATTACTCCCAGTGGGCAGGAGTTTGTCCCCAGATGACACATAGTTACAAACACCAGACATACTGCTAGACCACAGGGACTCTTTCTGATTTGTGTTTCTCTAGAAAACTGCCAGTGATCTCAGCTTCTTGTGGTTGGTGTCTAATAAGTTCCTGGAGCAGAACGGAGCAGGGACAGTTTTATGAGCAACATGGCAGAGAAAGAGCATGGGCAGTAAGTCACACAGAGAGACTGTTATGTATGACAGCTGTCAAGCAGATAAATAGAAACTGATGGAAAAGCAAAGTTAGCTTTCTCTATTATCTGAGTGTGAGAGAGTCTCCAGTATCTTCATAGGGCAGGTTTTTTCCTCTAGTTTAAGAGACTGAGTTCTCTTTAAAGGGAAAGGCAGTTAAAATGAAAAAAAATACCCAAATACCACAACCACAAAACTAGCCATAGATCAAAATAAAAATAAATATAAAAGGAAAAATATTAGCTGAGTAATAGTGATAATAATCTGGCTGTACCTTTAGGATGAGGTGCCCATATTTCATCACCCTTATCTGAACATCTCCTTCCCAGCTCCCCAAGTGTCCACCAGAACACTTCAGTGCTATTACAAAACACCAAATAATACAGTCCTGGACATCCCTTCTGTGGATCACACATTTAGTGAGGGGAACACATAGTGATTAAAGATCCTGCACTCATTTTCATTTGTGACTTGAGTTGGATGTTCAATTTAAATCTCAAAAACTGGCAGTTAAAAGTTGCCAGTCTAATTGATTTCAGAATGGTTTCCCTTTTATTTCCAGCAAGTGTTCAGATTGATCTTTTTTTCTTTAAAATCCAGACCACTGTCTACCCTGTTATGAATTATAAGTAACTTTTCTGGCTGGTTCCAATCCTTTGTAATCTATCAGTCTTAAGCAAATATTACAACTATAGGCACTTGAAATAAGGTTGATTTCTGTTAAGACAGAAAGAAATTGCTGTTTTGTTGTCAGAATCTGTTTCAGAATGTGGCTACCTGAGCACCACTGGGATGTGGAATTGTCTCTTTAAACCCTCTGGGCTGACTCTTAGCATCATTCCCATGAATTTGCTCCTCCTCAAGTTACATCTGATTAACAACAGGATTAGATTGATCCATTTGGTGCTGTGGTTAATTCATGTTACTGCTTCACCAGCATTATCACAAAATGAGTGTGGCAAGGGAAGGGACACATCTGCCCAGTAACTTGGTGGTTGTCAGGATCCTCTTTGCATGGCTGAGGTTTCATTGTGGTTCCCAGACCTGAGAGCATCCAGAGTCAAATGTTGACTTTGTGGTAAAACGCTCTGAGCTGAGAGGCTTTATTTGAGCAGTAACACTTCTTGGAAAAGCTTCTTGCAGTATGTCCCTGGGTTAGATGTGTGCTGCATGTATCAGTTCCTTTCTACCTGTTTCAAAATGATGCAGGTGGATTAATAACTGAGCTCTGTTAATAAGCCCTTGCTTCTCTGAGGACAGGCTGTTCTCTGCTTCCTCATGCAGGAGAGTAGTTCATTTATACCACTGATCCTTTCAGTTCCAAGAGTATTTCTGGGAATGGAAGGTACAAGTACGTAGTGAAATGCAAACTGGCATAGAGACAGTAAAGGTTATGTGCCTGGTCGGTAGCCAAATTAATTACATTTGTGTTTTGCATTTCACTAACTTTTCTGCTTACCATTGCATTAAGCTGGCATGGCTTGTGAGAAAATAAAAATAAAACCAGAAAATAAGACTAAAGCATGAACTTGCCAACAAACTCAATCATTTGCCTCTGCAGGATATTGCCACACCTGCTTGATGACGGACTGCCATCAGAATTAAAATCAATACATCTGAATCTATTTTTTTTTCATATGACTGGATCTGTGACTTACAAGGAGGAAAGCTGAGAAGAGAGATGACAAGCCAAACTGAATTATTTCTGGATGAAAACTAGTTTTCTGAGAACAAATGAAAATATTCCTTTTACTACTCTTTCTCTGGATGTGCTGCTCATTTGAGTTAAGATCCTGTTGTAAATTTGGGTTTAAGATAGTAGAAGGCAAAGAAACACAGGACCAGTGCACATAACATTCTGTCACCATGAGACTGTGCCTGCATTGAAATTCAGCATCATAGGAAGCTGATTTCACATAGTGGAAGAAAACCTTGGCAAATTTCCAGCTGGATCTATTAATGTTTCACTCCTAGTAGACAATTCATACCCATCAATATGTGGAGCTGCATTCATGTCCTTTCCGTGTTCTAGCACACAGAAGAACATTTGTAGCTCACAGAGAACAGAAGAAATCTCTGGTGTCTCTCACAAGTCTCTTACTCTGCATGGGACTTTTGTTCTATTTGAGCTAATAGCGTAGCAGCAAAAAGTGTGTAGAAATACATTATTACTTGCTGAATTTCCATGCTGCATCAAAGTAGTCTACTTAATAGATATTTACTGAAGAGTAAACTATATTCAAAGTGAGCTCAAAATACTTCAGCTGTATTGAAATCTGAATGAGATGAACATGCTAAGGTTTAGCCCAGTCTTGGATCTATTAAAGAGCTCTTTTGTTAAGCACAGCAGAAGACAATTTGCATTATTAAAATGCAAAGTACAGAAATTAATCAAGGAACATATTTTCTGAATAACATTCTAACAGCTCAGCTTATGATAGATTTGTTGTTGACAATAATGCAAAATTAGCATGCACAACAATTCCATCTCCCTGTAACAAACCCATGAAGGGTCTGAGCAGGAGCAGCTGCCATGAAAGAATCTTTAGCAAATCAGAAGGGTACAATTACTGTGAAGCTGTTTGAGAAAAGATGGACTTCAAAGATGCACATCAATCAAGGAACTCTGAAGATTAATACAATGTCTTGGGAAAAGCATGTGTGGATCTTGGGCAACATCACACCATAAAGATGGATTTATAATTTCAGACCTTTATATCTCCATGAGTACTACTTCTATAATGTTGATAAAACACAGTAAAAAGTTGAAATTAAAATGGTTCCTTTAGATACACTATTATCAAAAGTTCCTTTCTACACTTTTTTTTTACCTCAAAAAACCCACTTATCTTTCCAGATATCAGGTCTTGTAAATCTCTCTTCTTTTTAGATGGAAGTGCCATGCTGAAAATAAATAAGTAAATACCTATCATTGCCATCTGAAGGTTCAAATGCTCTGTAATTATCATTCCTTTTAAGCTGCTGACACCAATCCATATTTTACTTACCTAAACTTATGAATCAAATTCTGATCTAAGGTATTTTGGCTTGCTTTGATCAGTGATGCAACAGCTCATGTTCTGTGCTCTGCTCTCACTGACCGGATCATTCAGGAGAAAGAAGAAAAGAAACAAAATATGTGATAATAAATTTCCAAAGAGAGCCCAGAAAGAGAATGTATCCAGTGAAAGAACAGTAGAAGGATCTAAGTGTGATCTCAGTCTCTGGTTGCAGCAGAGGGGTTGAAATATTCCAAGAATTTCCTGAAGCTTCATCCTCCGTTTTCTGTGGTGACTCTGTGAACTGGTCACCTCTACTTTTAGCAGGATTGCTACCACCACCATGAGGGACTACATTTGTGGTTTTCAAATATTAGTTATGTATGTTGCAGATAAGCAACGAAAATGCCAATGCTGGATGCCGTTGCTAAGTTATAGGTATCCCAGTGATGATCAGTATCAGGCAAATACATTTCTGCTTTTAGCTGACTGTCTAGCACCTAAATGACCTTGCCCAGAATAGGTGCAAGCATCACCATTTACCACAGCTACTCATGTGATCAGTGCCACGAGGGAGATGGCTACAATGACAGCTTGGTGCCTTGGTCAAGCAGGTTGTATGCTCTCAGGTAGTGTGACAACAGGTAATTACCTTAGATCAGACGTTTAACTTTTTCACAGCTGAGATTAGCCCTGGTTTAGGTATGGAAGGACTGGAACAAAGCCCAGGAAAACAGTTCCTGAGCATTTTCAGCCAAGTGAAGGAAGAAATAACATTCTGAGTCTTACGGAAAAAAAAAATGTTGTTAGAAAGTAATACTAGCAGCTGCTGTAATCTTTTTGTAGTGAAATTAATCCCTATAAGGCACTTCAGTAAAGCTCTATTCATGACCTGTATTTTTCTCACATCCTCTCAACAGAATTAAGCAGACATTGAGTGGTGGCCTCTCCAGCAGTTTGGCTGGCATCCTTGATGCGTAAATAATTTCACTGGTAAATCGTGGAATCTTGTGATTTCTTTAAAATACATGATGAGCATATGAAACACGCAGTTAAGGAGACTTTTAATAAAAGAAAGAATCTGTAAAGAAATAAGGAACAAATACTTAGTGGTCTATGAGATGGTGAGAAAGTCAAATAGTCAAACCTTCTCATTGGGTTTCAGTCCATCTCCTTGGCTTAGTGTCTCACCGTCTTAATGTGGATTAGATACATTAAAACCATAAGAACTGAAAAGGAAAACAGTAGCAGTTCCCAATAAACCAAAGATAAGCAACAAAATACAGCACTTACAGCACAAGAAACATTGCCACTTACACTTAGAAATATCTGGGGTTTGCCTTAAAGTGAGGAATCTAAGTGAAACTACACAAAAAAATAGATCTTGCTTGCTTGCTTCCTTGCTTGCTTCCTTGCTTTCATTTTGCTTTCCTGCTATGTTTCCATTTACCACAATCTCTTAATGTCAGACCTTGTAACAGCAGAGGTAGTGGGTAGGATAGGGACAAATAAAGCCAATAATTCCAGGGGAAGGGAAAACGTCACACAGATCAATCATGTATTCCAAAGCCACAAGGTTTGACTACAGTGAGATAAAAAGAGAGTAGAAGATGATTAATAGCTCAAAAGTTGTAAGATGCAAGCATCCAGTTTTAATAAAAGTAAAAAGCCCTGGATCCATATTACGTGTATTGGTGAGAACACGTACATTCTAAGGCCTTTTAGTACAAACTATTGAAAAGCAAGTATAATTCTGAATTCTATAAAATGTAAATTAATCTTCCTACTTTGTCTTACCAAACTTGCTAGTCTGACTCTCTCAGCACATCTGATTTATAGACTTAACAGCACTCATGTTATAAAGCAAGGCATAGTAAGCCTAATAGCATATGATATGCTGGTTTAGCTAGTGACATGTAGATGTCTAGTTAAACGCCACTCATAGAATCATAGAATCACCAGGTTGGAAGAGACCCACCGGATCATTGAGTCCAGCCATTCCTATCAAACACTAAACCATGCCTCTCAGCACCTCATCCACCTATGCCTTAAACCCCTCCAGGAAAGGTGACTCAACCACCTGCCTGGGCAGCCTCTGCCAGTGCCCAATAACCCTTTCTGTGAATTTTTTTTTCCTAATGTTCAGCCTATCATTGGTTCCTCCAAAGACCTGGATTTCCTTCAACTTCTGTATGTATGTAATGTGTATAGCAGATTATTATTTCTTTTTCACATGATGGAAGTTCAAGACTGCTGTAAGGTGACTCTCATAGTCTGATCTAACCAAAATCATCTGTCTGAAAGACTCAAGCACGGGTTGCAAAACCTTACTTGCTCTACTTGTTACCTAGAGGCCTAAAAAAGGCCAGAGACAGTTCAACAACATGTACAGAAGGTGTATTTCACAGAGAAACATTTTTTTTCTCACTTCTGCTAATGACACTGCAGGTACGGGGTGACTCCATCATACCATCTCTCTAGGTAAGCTGGCTCAGTTTAACCCTGGCTGGCTCAGTATGAATGTTTTGCATCCTCCTAATGCTGAAACAGTCCCTCTACTCCCTCCTTCAGTCTTCCTACCCTGTCACAGCTTCGTCTGTATGCTCAGTGGCAAGTTGATAGAGCAGCACACAATTTGCCTCAAGGAAGGGTCATAAGTAGTTACTTGCTACTTGTGGCTGCTCAGTGCTGCAAAGACCAGTTCAGAAGTGCACTAAACCAGTTTTAATATAGGGAATGTTTGGCAATCAGGTATTTAATGTTGACTGCAGTGATATTTCACCCAATGCCAAAGGCAAGCAACAGCTGAACTGTTAAAGAGGCTTCTGACAGGGACCTGGTGTAAAGTTAAGTTTCCTCATCAATTCCTGTTTTGTATTTCCTATTTTTATGCTAGGGAAAAAATAATTGCATGATATGTATATATATAGTTTTTACTATGTTACCAAATGCATTGTTTGGGGTTTTTTTGTTTGGTTGGTTGGGGTTTTTTTTCTTTTTTTTAATCTTTACAAAGTCAATTAATGAATAAAATACATTTAAAACCAAAAAATTACCTTCTATTAGCAAGACATTCTTCTAATGAAAACCAAATTGTCTTCTGAGTATCATATTGCCACACCTGCTTTCTCTGTGAAAATTTACATTAATATAGATAAGTCAATCTTGAGTTGATGTAAAAAATGAAATAATATTTTTAAAACCTGATAAATATCTTTTTCAAATTATGTAGTTAGAAACTGTCTTATCCCAAATAAAAAATGGATGAGGCCATGCTGAACTTTGAAACACTGAAATCTACATTAAGAAAATTATTATAAAGTATGGAACCATAATAAAATACAGATTTAAAGTGCAAATACCAACCATTTTAATGCAAATATATTCATATTTAATGCCCAACTTATGTTACTTTTGTCTAAGACAGAATATTTAGAGGTTACACAAGCACTCAGGGGTTTTTGCCATCTAGGGACATTGAAGATTAATCTGTAAGATAGACACATCTGACTTAGAATCATAGAATCATAGAATCACCAGGTTGGAAAAGACCCATCGGATCATCAAGTCCAACCATTACTATCAAACACTAAACCATGTCCTGCAGGACCTCATCTACTCATGCCTTAAACACCTCAGGGAAGGCGAATCAACCATCTCCTATTCCAATGCCTAATGACCCTTTCCGTAAAAAACTTCCTCCTAATCTCTAGCCTAAATTTCCCCTGGCGGAGCTTGAGGCCATGACTTGAAGCAGTTATGAGTGTCTTATTCTTGATTAAATAGCCCTTTCTCTAAATCAGTTATTCTTCCTGCTCTTTCTGTTACAAATCCTCCATAAACATAGTTCCAAACAGCTATTCAGAGAGGAATTGGTGTTATACATCACTAGTATAGCTGATTATGTTGAGATACAGTGGTAATATTTTTAGTCTTTAAAATAATTATTATAAAATTAAAATATTGCATTAATTTTAAAGCAGATAATTGATGGTTCTTGGAATTCAGGGTAAAACCAGTAAACATGGAACTTTCTATATGTAAAACACCTGAAACTCACCTCCTGTGGGATTCTTGGCACCTAACTGAGACCCTTCCTGGTCCTTCCTGCTCTTTCATTCTACAGAAAATGTGTGCAGTAACAAGTACACAGATATAATATGTTCTTGGCAAGGCAGAGTAAAATATGTAGTGAGCATCCTTCTGCAGCTCAGGGAAATCCTGGTTCTCTGCCTTTTGTTAAAGAACAGGGATTCCTACTTCAGAAATTCAGATAGGTACAGCATCATAAAAATGGTGAGAAATGTCAGTTTTGAAAACAAGTGGGTTTTTTTTAAGACTTCTCAAAAGATTATATTGCTCTAAAGTTTAAAAGTAGTGCTAGTTTATGTAAAGAATTTACTAGCGATAAGGCAATAAAATTTCTCACAGGGACTGGAGAGGGGGGAGAGAAGAAATGTATACTGCATGATGGGTAGCTGCATACTTCTAATGCTTCCCAGTAGTTAGCTTCTGTGGCTGTGCAGCTTTCCAGTTTTCCATTCAAAAATTGATTAATCATCCACTCAGATGCACAATAAAGTTTCAGAGTTTTTCCCTTGGTAGATGTCTAGAACATTTTGGGAAAAAAGTAGGCAATTTACAAGCAAGGACAAGGAAAGCTGAATAGCTGTTATGATTTAAACCCAAACATTTGCTGATAAAAGCTGTCTACTCCCTTCCAAGTGCTTTGATCACAGAGGATCGAGGCTTGCAGTGTGTCCTGCCTTATCGGAGACTTCCCTGAACCAGGATGTGTCAGTCCTGTGAGTGAGTAAGTGGTTTTTGTAGTTTCCCAGATTCTGTCAGAGCTACACTGATGTGGACCAAATAAAACAGCTGATAAGCTGAAAGGAAGTATTAAAGAAGGTATTATAATATATTAGGATGACAAAGATGATCAGGGGCCTGGAACATCTCTATTATGAGGATAAGCTGAGTGAGCTCAGTCTGTTCAGTCTGGAGAAGAGAAGACTGAGAAGGGATCTTATCAATGCTTATTAGTATCTAAGGGAGGGTGCAAGAGCATGGGTTTCTTCTCAAAAGTGCCCCACAACAGGACAAAGGGCTCTGGGTACAAACTGGAGTCCAGGAAGTTCCCCATGAACATGAGGAGAAATTTCTTTCCTATGAGGGAGACAGAGCCCTGGAACAGGCTGCTGAAGGATGTTGTGGTGTCTTCTTCTCCAGAGACATTCAAATGTTCCTATGCAACCTGCTCAAGATGACCTTCTTCAGCAGGGAGTTGGACTGGATGATTTCCAGAGGTCCCTTCCAGCCTCTACCATTCTCCAATTCTGTGATTATAAACAAGTTAACCCTGATAAAAATCCTGAGTTCTTTGTGGAAATAGCTAGGAAAAGACACCAAATTGGAATATTTTCCAGGTGTCAATAACAAAGCAAATCAGATCTGTATGCTTCAGTCCAAGTTATCACTCTGTCCTGAAGGCCAGTCTGGTCTCTGGCCACCAGATTTCTTCTGCATCTTCTTGTTCACCAGTACTCTTATGCAAGAAGTTTAATTTTAAGTGCATTCTTGACATTTTCACCCTCAGCAATAATTTGACGTCTACCACATCTTATTACTTAAAAAAAAATGACATTGTGTCAGTCTTCTAGCATGAACTTTTAGCCTCTTCAGTTTTCTTCCCACTTAATTGCAGCCATGATTGAAGGAGAATTGTTGGCTGTTCCAGTCCAGCCAGCCCACTTATGGGTGAATGTGTATATTTGAATGTGCATGCATGCATAGAATATTACATCCTAAAAAGAAGTGAAATCAGTGGGAAATAAAAAATAAACATCTGAGCAAGAATTAATTCATATTAGATCCTTTAAATACCCGTGCTTTGATACAGCATTATCAGAAAGGCAACCCCTGTTGCAGTTGTGTGATCTCTAGAGTGTCAGTCATTTCATCTACAGTTATTGGTATGGTTTTTGGCTACTTGAGAAGAATTAAGTAATAATGCATTTAAAGACATGGTTTGTTCCTTGTTTCTACATGAAGCAGAACTTATGTAAACTCTGTCTCATAGTAAGGCAGTGCTAAGAAAAAGGTATAAAGTGAAAAGTCATACTGCTACTCTGTAGAAAAATCCTTTGAGAGCCACCCATGGGTAAATACCTGAGACCAGAGACACAGTGCTAGAGGTTGTGACAGTAGAGCAGAGTCCTGCCTTGCTCAAGGCAGGGAGAGCAAACTCCTGTTCTCACCTTGCCACTCTGAAATTGCTGAGTCGCATGCAAGATCCCAGAGGCTTGGGCACACCAGAGCCATACCTCAGTGGCGACTGAAGAAGTAGTACTTGTGTCAATCCCATGCTTTGCCCCTTTCCCCCTACCTCCAAAGTTCCTGCTGCTTCCTAATGAAGGTGTGAGCCCTCCTGGGAGATTGAGGGTGGCACATGACTCTGTGTAGCTTATTTTCCTGTTTAGCTCTCACAGAACATCCAAACTCTGGCAGATTTTCTTCCCAGAATAGATAAATATTCTGCTGACTGGGGATTTTTAAAAGTTAATACATGTTCCAAATTCAGACGGTGACATATCCCCACTAGCCACAGAAGGGAAACAACGAATGGTTCTCAAGCATTGTGGGATGGGGAGCTGGCGAGGGAGTCTCAAACTTTAGGGTCAGGCTGGTTCGCTGGTGCAGCTGTGCTCCTACCCATCTGCTGCCATGGCAGTGTGCCTGCTTAGAAATTACCCAGCACTACACAAGTGGATTGTACACTGTAGGTGAAAACAACAACTTCAACATTCATACTTCTCTTGTAATAAAGCAAGAGTTTCTCAGGAGTTTTATGTTTAATTCCTTTATGTGTATGTGTGTGGGGTGCGTATATGCATATACTTATGTTATACATGTTATACTTATTTGTGTGTGTGCGTCTGTACACACAGGTAGATATGCCTCTTGTTTCCTCCAGATGTAGATTATTTTCTATATTTATTTTCTACTGTAACTGTAGTCCTTAGAATTATAGAACCTTGTTTATCTACCCTTCATTTGGAACCATCAGTGCATTGAGTAAGGACTGCTATCCATACTTCTAATCCTATTCATTGTACTGGAGGCCAAACGGCCTGTTCTGCAGTTATCTGGGTTGCTGCCTTTGTCTGGAAAGAGGCATTCTTCCCATCCCATCCTTCCTTCTTGCTTCTGACTCTCTGCTGGAGCTATGCCAGCACAGGGAGTACAACATCAAAAATTGAATTCTGTGAGATTCCAAGAAGATTGGCATGGAAGAAATTTATACATTGTTATCACTACAGTGTGAAAAAAACTTCTTTAAAACTGTTGAGCTCCAGAATCCTACTTCTGCATGGAAATAATAATTGAGCAGTTTGACATTGACTCTTCTGTACCATAGAAATTTTTCCAGTTCTCCTGTTGACTGAACAGAAGCAACTTAGACTGATTTTTTTCCCTTACCACCCTCACTCACTTTTCATTTAAAAATGTCAACTGAGTTTCAGAGTGAAGTTGGAATTCATCTGGTCAAATTAACCTTCTCAACAGTCTTTAAGCAATAACTGACCTTTATTGAGATATAACTTACATCACATGCTTTAAGGAAATCTCTGGGACCTAAAGATTGTTCTGCAAGTGAGCTGCTGTCTTCAAATTCAGAATATGATTTAATATACAGAAATTGAATTTTGTCAACATACAAGAGAAAGAAATCCAATATTTTTCCTTGAATAAAACCTTTAAACAGAGCCCCAATCTCTACCGCAAGAAAAATTTTCAAAATATGAACCTGTTTGTCCATCCTACATGACTGATATATTATACACTAAATTTCAAATTGAAGCATATAGTTTTCACCTCGTTCTGTGAAAAAGTAATCTTAGATATGATTTGATTTCTTGATTCAACATTTTTGGAGAAAAGGGAATGCTGATTGGAAATTCTACATGTCCAAGAACAAGGAAAGAAGAAAAAATCCATAAATTTCATCCATGTTTCTTGATGACCAAACCCAGTCTGTTGCAACTCAGTCCTCGATTGCACTTTATGCAGATAATAAAAATGAGGGAAAACATTGTTGCAAATGATAACAAAGCAAAACTTGATACAAATGTTTCTGGTTTTAAGTCTGGGAGGAGGGGTTGTCATTCTAATTCTCTGGGCAGCACAACTACATTCCCCAGATTTCTACCTGTTGAAGGGCAATTTGATGCTTTGTCATTTTTCTTTGAAATCTGAGTGAACGTAGGCTCTACATTTACCTTAATCACTATCTGATATCATGGAAGTGCTTGTAAGGAAAAGGTGCTCAAGGTCAGCTGCAAGAATCCAGAATAAAACTTACACGTATCACGCACTTATTTTAAAAGTATAAATTGTAGGATTTGCAGTTTCTCTGCTGCTCTTAAACATCTGTCCCACTTTCCTCCTGAGACTGTCGGGAAAAAAATCCAGGAGCATAGAAATATTTCTATAAACCAGTGCTCTGCTAAGAGCTCCAAAGTATTTCTGATGTTCTCCTTGTACTCCAGATCTTGAATAGGTGGTTATTTAAGCAACATAGAACGGAGGGTATAATGCTGTCATTTAATTGTCCCTGTGAAAATCTCAGTTGGAAATATCTGCCACAAGGCAGCAATTACTAATGATCTAAGAAAACTTGAAGGATATATTTTCACATATTAATCAAAGAAAATTTACTCAAACTACAAAGAAACACTTGGAAAATGGATAGTATAATTGAAGAAAAGGTTCTCCCTAGGCGAGTAATATAGGTAAGACTAGTAGAACTTGTTAGATCCTTCCATCTTGCTGCTTGGATGTGTGTTAAAACAGTTAAAAAACCTGTGTGTGACACCTGCAATGGAAGTGTGCCTATTTCTTTTTTGAGCTGGTGTGGCTTATAGTGAAGATTCCGGATACCAGAAAACCTATAAGCATTGACATATGACTGTGTGTGTATATATGTGTCTAACTATATATATATTTACACACACAGGCAAAGGGGGATTCCATCTTTTAAGAGTCTCTGTTTTTCTCTTTCAGTGTAAGAAAAACAGATATGCTTTGGTTTGTTTATTTTTACTAGTAGTATGTGAGAATCACAAAGGTCAAAGCAGATTTCTTCTATTGTGCAATTCAGTGTGGCAAGGAGCAGTTCTCAGTACCAGATTTTAGTATCAATTTGGAATCTAAGTATCACAGAGACAGGCTGAGCAATCATAAAGAAATAAGCATCTGTTCAGCTTTCAGTGATGTTAAGCTATCTTATTCCTCTGGCACAGGTCTGTTTATATGAAGTGAAGCACTAAAACCAAATGTTGGCTTAGCCTCAATCTCTTTTTGAATTTTTTTTAATCCAGTGTCATGAAAACCATTTTGTTTTGTTTCAATTGTAAGTTACAGTTCCATTTTCGTTTTTGGTATTGTGGAAAATAGTTTTCTCCAGGAAAAACACTGGCAGCTTACAAAGGCTTGTGAAAACCAAATGGAAATCACTTGAATATTCAGGGTCTGTCCTACACCGTTGTGTAGGAAAAGCATATGGAGTGATACTTGCATTTCCAAGTGCTTCTGCATGTGAACTCAAAAGCCCAAGGCAGAATTCCAATGCATGGTTTTTGATCAACTTAAAAAAATGAAAAGCAGCTGTGTTTCATATCAAATAAGCCCCCCAAGGTTAAATACTTCAGTTTAAAAGTAGGTTGATTTGGATCTGCCTGTAGCTTAAGGGTTTCAACAGAAAGATTCAAAGGTCTTAATGAAAATTTGATCATCATCTCCTGGGAGGGCAGGGGATTGTGTGAGAATTCAGATATGCCTATCTGTTTGGGCTGAAGCATCCCTTACAGCTGCATTTCAGCTCCTAGCCAGCTTGAAAATGAAAACATAACTTTTTCTGCATTTCCATTAAAACTGAACTAGTCTTTAAGAATATTATATCATAGTTCCATACTTCACAATAAACTGTTTATTTTTTCCATAGAAATGAGTGTGAGACATTAAGCTTTCAAAAACAGCACCTAAAATGATGATGAGGAACACATTTTTGTAATGAGGGTAATTGTAATTGCAGAACTTTCCAAGAGAATGCAATAAATTTCTCTCAGTTGTAAGAATGGACTTTCTCTAAAATATATGCTTTAGATTATCTTTAGTTTATTTTGCTTATTACAGAAGGCACTGTGTGAAGTTTGACAGCCTAAATTTTCCAGAACAAGCTGAGGCTTATCCTCTGCTTAAAATCTTTAAAAGAATCATTTAGCTCATCAATGAAATCCACTGCATTTTTGGTTTTTTTGTTCCACGTGTTTTCTTCTGCTGCCTCCCATGGTACCGATAATAAATATACACTAAAATGATTTATGATCGAACAGGGATCAAAAGTTTTTGCACAGAAGAAAAGTCACTGATTTCCATGAAAGGACACCTCCCTAGCTGCCATCCCAGCTAGGAAATCCCTACTGTGCTCTCTATGGCCAGCCATGTCAAATGTTAAAACTACTGTTTCTCTGCAAAGAAGTATGAAAGTGATGTCATTACTTGGAAAAGCACTTCCTTTCCTGCTTTTTTATGTTGCAGCCTCAGGGTTAGAGGTAGTCAACTAGGCAGGGGTTGTTCTCTTCCTTCATAAAGATAAGTAAAGGAGGAGACAATTAAAAAGAACATCTATTTGCTTTTTCTATCAAGGAGTGAGAAAGGCTCCAAGTCTCTTGCTGTCCTTTAAATTATCCATCAGATCTCTACCATGTATCTGGGAGGTACAATGACTTTGCTTGTATCTAAGGAGACAATTGACTTCTCTGTTGAGCTCAGGGCACATAAGTGATTGTACAGCATTTGGTGTAGCCAATTAGTAGCTTTTCTGTTCCAAAATCTGACATCAAAACCTAATGAATGACCCTTCAGGGTTTAACCAAATTGCCAGAAAAAAAGGCACAAATCTTCCCCATGCACTCCAGGAGGAATCCTTCCTTCCTTCCTTCCTTCCTTCCTTCCTTCCTTCCTTCCTCCCTTCCTCCCTTCCTCCCTTCCTCCCTTCCTTCCTTCCTTCCTTCCTTCCTTCCTTCCTTCCTTCCTTCCTTTCCTCCTTCCTTTCCTTCTTTCTTTTTCCCCCCTTTCCTTAGTAGCAGACAGATTGATTTGTTCATGTGTCAATTTAACAAAGTAAACAGGACAGACTTCTAGAGAAGGAATATTGGAATGAGATGGGGAGGTGATGAAAAGCAGTAAGTGATGACTCATAGTATTATGTGATTGTTTCTGTAAGGTCTTCTACACCCCACACCCGTCTACCCACCAGAGTTCAAACAGGCTTTTCTTTGAACCAGTTCATCACATAAAATATGTATTAGGATCCAGGGAAATGTTTACTTAATTAACTGATATCAGGCTGAGACAAAAAGAGAAAGCCTCTTCTATCAAAATATGCTAAAAATAAGGATGATGCCACAACAAAGTGGTGGTGTCAAGGATCTGAGCTCTTTTGCAGATCTCTGCTGAATATTGCTTTTCTTTTTCTGTGTGACTGCTTTTACTGTGCTGTTGAACAGTATGAAAACCCTACAGCTCAAAAACTTCAGGCAACTGCTATTCATTTTCACCAGACTCCCAGTCCAGCACACTATGATTAGCACCTCCAGATTTAGGGCTTAGCACTTTTGACTGCTAATGTGATTTTGGTCTGCCAGTTGTGGTATGCATATTAGTCTGAGTATCGTTCCCTTTAATGTCACTTTTCAATGTTTAATAATATGATTTTGATAAATGTCCTGGATATTTATCTCCTTCCTCACAGAGAAGGATCCCATTAGTGAATTCAATAATTTCAGGATGGCCAGACTTGCTTGCCAGAGATTCAGGTCCAATTTAGCACAGGGTCCTTTTCTTTCCATACCTTATGACCTGGCTAAATGTATCATTAAGGGTAAGATTTTTCACTGTCAGATAGAGGATGAGCTGCTAAATTTTAGTATAGAAAAATAGTTCTGCTGAAAGGATCCCCAGCAACCCCAAGACCTTCAGTACAGCTAAACATTTACTGCTTCCCCTGACTCTCTGAATGTGCAAACATTCATGTTCCTTCTTCCTGGCTAAGAGACAAATCACAGGATCATTTAGGCTGGAAAAGACCTTTAAGATCTTTGAGTCCAACTGTAAACCTCATGCTGCCAAGTCCACCCATCACTAAACCATGTCCCTAAGCAACATATCTACACATCTTTTAAATTCCTTTGGGGATGGTGACTCCACTGCTTCCCTGGGAAGCCTGCTCCAATGCTTGACAACATTTTCTGCGAAGTAAATGTATCTTTTCCTTCAGAAAGATACACATTTCTTCTTGTCTTATGGAAGAAAAATTCCATTTAATTCAACAGAGACGTTTCAAGTAAACCAGGATACAGCTAATAGATGTCTCTTCTAAGACGTGACTGTAAAACCTCAGCAAATGTTTGTTAGTTATGTAAATTATACTAAATTACTGTTGTACTGTGTGAATTTTCTTCTTGCTACTCCCCCTTTTGTTTACATTAAAATAAAATTCACCCTCATGCCATAAGAATCTTCTTTCCTCTTATTTTATTGCTACATCCAATCTATTCCACAATAGTAACTCTAGGTTTGAAAAAAATACCTAAGGTAAGCACATTTTGAAAGACCTACCCAAGATTCCTAGCATCTACTTCAGCAAAACACATCAGTTTAGCTCAAGAAATTTGCATATGAAGGTGGTTTTGGAAACCCTGGCTTTGTCCAAGTGGTGTTGTAATGAGATATCTGAATTGATTATAGTGATCATTAAGAGGGTGAGGAACTGTCTGACCAAAACAAGAAAGTATCATGAGGACTTTGTGTCCCGGGCTTACTGCAACATTTATTTGCTGCCTGCAGTTTTCTGAGGTGGTTAAGCAGGTGTTCTTACCCCAGTCTGTCTTGCAGATATTGCCATCAGTTGAGTTTTGTTTAATATCACTTACTTCTGACTAGGAATTTTTCTTTTTTGCACATGTGACAATTCCTCCAGCAAAATCCTTCTGGGGTGTTGTCTTGTGTCCTAGAGTTCCCCTTCTGCTGATGGTAAGAAAGTATTTGAATTGTTCCTATATTTTTTTTTTTTCACAGGCAGGAATGGTATTAAAACGTAATGAAGAAAATTACAGAGATAATGCAAGTAGTGAATGGCAGCTTTTGTCTGCTCTGAGATTTACTGGACAGTTATAAACTCATCACCACACATGTTTTTGCCTGGTTCCTGTCATGATAAGCAGCTGTAAATTCCCAGGGATAGAGAGTCACTCCAAAGTGTGAGATGAAGTGCTTCATGCAGGACCTTGGACTTGCACTTCTTAATAGCAGAAGCCTTGCAGAGGACACTGAGCCCACTAGTAAGGACAAAAACTGTTCTCAGTGGAGGAAATGCCAATTTGAGAAAAAAGGCTTTTTTTTTTTTTTTTTGTGCCAATGGTTCTGTTTTCATAAGGCAATCATTTGCATTCATGTCACCGCAAGGAGCCAAACTTTGGTACACCGTGCAGATACAAAACATGAACTTGGAGCACAAGAGGAGAAAGAATCTTTCCCAGCTGCACCTCCAAGCTGCCTCTTCACTCTGGTAGCCTGCTGGGTGCCTGCTGGCTGGGACTGTTAATGCCTCTTTCCAGAAACCACATCACTGCTGCTCTGATTGCTGGGGCAGGAAACACTAAGGACAGTGGAGTTTTGCTTCATCCTGGCTTGGATAGAGTGGGTTCTCCCTTTTTCTCCCTGCTGCAGTTCCCTCCTGTGTGTGGGGCACATGCCAGAGGTCAAGGCTTCTTCCCCAAAACAGTGCAGAGCTGCTCACTCAGCTCCCTGGAAACCTCAACCAGAGTCTGCTAGCAGGGTTAACATCTGAGAAATCATTATCTGGGAGTCAGAGAATCAGAACAGATAACATCAAGCACAATTTGTTTCCCCTGGGATACTCAGGGGACAAGCTGAATTCAGGGAGGCTTTATTTAGTTACCTATGACCATCTTTCTCTGCTGAAAGCCACCCTGCAGGTAGACAAACAAGTTCAAAGATATTTACAAAATATATCTGAACTGAGGTAATCCTTATCATCCTAGGCAAGTACAATCATACATCTGGGAAGTGTTTAGCCTACAGACTTACATTTTCTCTCTGTTTTTCCTAAAAATGAAACCTGTTCAGCAATGCAAGGTATCTTTCATCAGGGTGAACGTTATGATCAGATTTTAGCCTAAAGTCTGAAGGCTGCTGAGAGCACTCTCTAAACATCATAACATGAATTTACCATGTCTGTCTTGGGGTATCTTGTTGAGTTTTCTCAGCACCTTTGACACCTTGAAATCCTCCACAATCTGGTGGCTCTTTGCTAGAGGATTCAACCTGGGGTTTATTCTTATCTTCTTCTTGATGATTGGCACAAAACTGAGTGCTTAAGTGACCCTCAGTAGAGGAATATGAGCCTCTTTATATGGGTTGGGGTTTTTTTGTACATGTTTACTTTTAAAGGGTGAACTGAGAGTTTGTTCAGTTTTGGAATGCTTTGGGGTTTGGGGTTTTTTAATTTTTTTGTGTACTGCCAACATCTGTGTTTCTTTCTGATCAGGATTTGTTATGACACTGTGACCACCCCTTTTCTGCTTCCCTACCAGAAAATGATGACTGAGTCATGAAAAGCCAGTGCTGAACATCACCTCAAATACTTTGTGACCATCTGTGACTGTGATGAGTTCTTGCCTGTTGGAAAGTGCTAGGAACATGCAGGAGATTTCCTTTTCCTTTCTCTTAAAAAAATAATTAAAAGTTTTACTGTTTCACTCAGATTTAGAAAAGATGTTTGGCTCTGTCATCATCATCTAAGAACACCGCAGGTCTCAAACTTCACAAAAAAGCAATGCAAAGGAATAATTTCCTAGGTGACTGGATGATTTTCTGACATCAGTGAAGCATCCTCCAAGGCTGGTGGGACTGCTGTACAAGACTTAGAGGAAGAGACATACGGCTCCCAGAGGGAATAAGACAAACCCCTAAACAAGTCACGTGCATTTCTTTCTTCATCTTTCAATTCTGTTCTGTTAAAACAATTAAAATTTTACTTAAAAGTAAAGGAGCATCCTTATTAAATGTATTACTAACTAAAGCAGTTTCAGAATACCTTCATTAGTCAAACTAGATGATTTTTTTTTCATAAAACGAAAGCTTGGAAAGCAGTGTGGGTGCAGCATGAGCATTGTATCTAATATCATGGATGCTAATATCCACTTACGCTCAAATCATCTGGGGTTCACACTGCTAAGAAAACTCATGGGAGAAGACAGCATAAGACAATCCAAGCTAGTTATGACAGCCTGTCATGGCTCTTAGTGCACCCCGTGACCCAGAGCATGGGCAGGCTTAAGTATGGGAACAGCAGGCGACAGGTCCCTCAGCAGCCCCTGAAGCTGTCCTGGGGAATGTCCTTTTGGGGAAGAAGCAGTGGAGGAGATGGGCAGGAGATGGGTGTAAATATTGCACTTTTTAAAGCACTAACTCATGATGGTCTTAGACAAAGCTACATTTCCATTATTAATGTCTACTTTTTCTCTTTTATACAAGTGACCCTGCCATTCACCTTCAAATAAGACACATAATTAGGAAAGTCCCAGGAAATGGAAATATTTGTGTTAGCTATGTATATTCATGAACATATAGAGAGTTACTGTAAGCCTAGGGAAGCCATTGCTATTTAATGTCAATTTTACATAGTTGTTATAAGTCTGTTTTACTCTGCTGTTTCCCCCAAATGATTGTTACCTTAGCAACTGCCAAGTTGCATACATATGCTTGCACCGAGAAGCAGAATTCAACAAAGGAAAGCACCACTGTTTAAGGAGTCACCAGAACTGCAGTGTATATTTTGTTGGGTTTTTTAAAAACTCTTGTATATACTTAAAGACAGAAATGGTATATTTGTTTGCTTTCAAGTTTTCTAAAAGACCTTCTAGCAGCTAGTCACTCATAGCATCAACTATGTCTATTCCTCTTCGGCCAGCTTCCCATCTCCTTTCAAAGCTAACATTTCATTCATAATGTGTTACGAATCACTGTGAGGTCAGTGATGTGTGTGCATCAAGCTGGGATTGTGTTGAATTGGGTAAAACAGTACATAAGGGTTTGTGTGTGTATCTGTGCCAGAGGATTCATATTCACTAATTGTGTCCAGCTGAGATGTTTTGATCCACTTAAACCATGTAATATATGGTATGGAGAGGTTAGGATAAAATTCAAATGATTTCTAAATCTTTTACCAAACACTAAAATCAGAATTTTTTTGGTAAGATTTGATGAAAATAAGTTGGAAAATTACCTACTTTTACTGTCTTATCCTGCGTGCTGCCATTAACCTTAAATGAGTAGCAACTCTAACCTTTTATACAGTAAATGAATATCAGTACGTTTTGCAACTGTCTTGTTTGGTTATATCCACCTCCACAACATACCCATTAGGCAATGCTCTAACTAAAGAAATGCATGTCAATAAGGGATGTCACAGGAACACACTTCAATTTGTTCAAAGCATCTTGCCAGAGAGGCCAGTCTTTGTACTTGTTTTCATAGAATCATAGAATCACCAGGTTGGCAGAGACCCAGCAGATCATCAAGTCCAACCATTCCCACCAATCTCTAAACCATGCCCCTCAGCACCTCATCTACCCACACCTTAAACACCTCCAGGGAAGGCGAGTCAACCACCTCACTGGGCAGACCGTTCCATTGCCTAATGACCCTTTCTGTGAAGAATTTCTTCCTTATATCGAGCCTGAACCTCCCCTGGAGGAGCTTGAGGCCATTCCCTCTTGTCCTGTCCCCTGTCACTTGGGAGAAGAGGACAGCTCACTCCTCTCCACAACCTCCAGTCACGTAGTTGTAGAGAGCAATGAGGTCTCCTCTCAGCCTCCTCTTCTCCAGGCTAAACAACCTCAGCTCTCNTCTCCTAGTCTGTAGCTCTGCATAGGGTTGTTGTGCCCCAAGTGCAGGACCTGGCATTTGGCCTTGTTAAACCGCATGCCATTGGTCTCTGCCCAATGGTCCAGCCTGTTTATATCTCTTTGCAGAGCCTCCCTACCCTCCAGCAGATCAACACTTCCACCCAGCTTAGTGTCGTCTGCAAACTTGCTAAGGGAGTTCTCAATGCCTTCCAGCTCAGTTACTGAGATGTAATCAGACAAGTGATTTGTCCACGGTCACACACTAAGTTATTGACTAAGCCAAGACTGTAAGATCCAGGGATGCTCCTCTTTCACAAGCTTTTGGTTTTTTTACTTCTGCTACAACTCCATTCCTGTGCTGAAGTCCCAGTACAGAGAAATTAAAATTGAATGTTATTAGTATCAGGGAAGTCTCTTCTCTACAGAGCTTTCATGGTTGGGTTTTTGGGTTTTTTTTCTGTTTCTTTGGTTGTTCTTTTTACGCCAGCTCTCTTTGTAAGTCTACTTTAATCTGACACTTGAATGGAAAATATAATTTCTTTCGGTTTAAATATCCTGGTGAATACACAATGTGGGAGATATTTCCTAATTAATTTTGTTCTAAATCTGCTAGGCAACACTTCTGCAGGCTGTTATACATGCAATACATTGCATGAGCCACAAAGGAAAAAAAGGCATCATGAAAATACACCAAGTGGTATGAGTCTAATTTGAAACAGATTTCAAATTGGATTTCCTATACAGCAACCTAAAAGCATCAAGTCAGTTTTCTGGAAGAGTCACATTGCCAATAGCATTGGTACTCTCAGATAATCTCGTCTTGGGACAATTGAGGTTTTTTATGTATATGGTTACATGGGTAAAAAGGGTAAGCCTTTTAATGTTGTACAGGCCTTTTCATTTTTGATGTGCTTGAGTCATAGTCATTCAATCTTGTGCTAGCCAAGGGAGGGTTAAAAAACATGAAGTGAAGGAAGAGGAGGAAGAGCAGTATTTTCCACTTGACTGGAGGCTGGCTGATGTTGTGCCCCTGTGTACAAGAAGGGTCAGAGGGAGGACCCAGGAAACTACAGGCCTATCAGACGAGGTGCTCAGGGACATGGTTTAGTGGTTGATAGGAACGGTTGGACTCAACGATCCTGTGGGCCTTTCCCAACCTAGTGATTCTGTGATTAAAATTCAAAGTTTCGCTACCTTTTTACTTTCTCTTACAGATTACCCTGTCATAGACAAAAAGTCAAAATCAGCATTTTAATAAAGTGCATCACAAAGAATTTTTTTCCCTTTCCTGCAGGTAAAACAGAATTGAGTCCTCTGTTTATCACTGCACCTTGGCATTCCAACATGAAGTTCGATCATAGTTTTATTTTACTGAAAAATAGTTTCAAATTTATGACATTTCTGTTATATCTTATTCTCTTTCAATCTGCTGACTCTAGTCTTTTGCAAATATTTGTATCACAATCTTTTATGTCGTTGAACATTTTAATGAGGTTTCTTGGGCCTGTGTGCCTTTTTTCTCAGCAGATTGTAGAAGTTTCTAGGACCTGAGAGCTCAGTCAAAATGGGCTAGCTGGGTAATCCAACCATTCTCTTGAAAAAGATTTTAAAAATCAAACAAAATAGCAAAAAAACCAGTAAATTTAGAGTATGATAACCCTGATGGGCTTGTTGCAGGGGACTGCAATCCATTCAACCTATCATAGATCTCCTTGGGACATTAGGGTGAACTATAAGTGCAAGGATGTCAGAAAACTAAAGCAAGGGTAAAATAAACAGATAAGAACTGCATATTTCCATTAAGAGTGATGAAAGAAGCAGAAAAGGCCTAGTTTGACAATTTGTAGCAAAGTATACAATTAGAAAGTGAACAGAGAACAGTCAACCACAGCTAGTGCTAGTGCAGAAGACCAACCAAGTTGTTTGAATGAAAAGTTTGGAAGAAAAATTTGTGGATTTCTTCAGTTTTCAAAATCATTGAAGCATAAAACTTTTTTTTTTTAAAAAAAACCCCAAACTTTCAGTTCTGATCTCTATTCCTTATCTCAGAAAACACTATTAACTGTACTAGATACTTAAATCAAAATGGTGTATTCTTTTCACTTCTTCACCAACTGCCTCTAAAAAACAGGTAAAAGGTAAAAGGAAAAAGTTGTATAAAACGAAGTTCCACATCTAACTGAAATATCCAGTTGTCTCAGGTAGAAAACAGTAGAAGGCTAGGGTACCATACCGAAGCAATCGTTATTCTTGCTAAGGAACTAATTAGCCTGTTTACACACACTGTGTTGTTTCTCAGTGCTGCATATGATAAAGACATTTGAAAATATAAGTATTGCTGTGGGACAGCAGAGCATCAATCTTCTCTAACTTGCCAAGTTCTAATTTTGTTGTAATCCATTTCACTTAAGTTTTCCTTTTATTTTGCCACACACAGTCTTGGTTTTTGTTTTCTACTCCAGTTTTTAGGTGCTTCTTGAAAATCAATAAAATGTAATGGTTAAGAGAAAGGACAATGAACTAGACAGTATAATATATCCCAATGAGAAACTCTGGAAGAAATTGTGTTCTTTATTGGGCATTCATATTCTTCACAAAGGGGGGTTGCTAACACCTTCCATACTTATAGAAATGTGTAAGGTTTATTATTTAAATCTAGACTATGCTGAAGCTGAAGAATAATATTTGTTATTAATTTAAATAACAAGTGAACCAACTATCTGTGTTAGCAACTCATCACTAAAGAACTTATTTTAGTGTAGTTTTCTTCTGGAGAGGGTACCAAGAGGCTAAATAGTCTAGTTTGTAAAGAACGTTCTGTGTTAGATTGAATTCAGAACAGCTCAGGTGCTGTCTCATCGTAAGTGCTTTACTGCTGAATCTATTAAGCACTCTGGCACAAATACAGCAGCTATCATTTGCATACAGGCTCTTCGTAGAAATGGACTTGAAGCAAATCTCTGTGGATTCAATGATCTCATGTATCCATTTCAGTAGCTTATCCAGAAGAAAGGAAATAAATATTCCTGGTGCCATATGTGACCTTCCTATGTCATGTGTTGTGTTTGGGGTCATTAGAGTTTATGCCAAAAGTAATGTGAAAAAAAAGAGATGGAAATAGTGCAAGGGTTTAGCCCAAGCCCACAAAAAAGATCCATCCACATCCAGCTATTATAAATGAAGATTTTGTTTCAGGCTGGGATAAAACCACACCTTCCTTTTGTTCCTCTACCAAGGTTTTCTTCAGGATTTCAGGTGTGGAAGATCTCTCTTCAACCCAACATCACTCCCATTCCAGTCTCCACCAGAACTTTTGTGTTGTCATATAACAGTGCCAAAGGATGTAGATTAATAATGATCTTTCATTTAACAGAATTGGTATTGCTTTTGGACTGCAGTCCTTAGTGCAGCCAAAACACAACAAACCAATCATTTCAAGTAGGGAAAAGGCAAAGGAGAAACTGGACTTTATATCTCTGAAGTGTCAGAAGAGTTGGAGGATAATAAAGTGGCTCTTTGAAAAGCAAAGTATCTCCAAATTCATTAGCCCTTTTTCAGTCAAAGGAGCACAGGCTCAGCAGCAGCCACACTATCTCAGAAGGGAGAAGTCTGCCAATCAATCACTCAATAATAATGAGTTCAGCAGTAGCAGAACAGTTTGTCAGATCAATGCTAAAGCAAGAGGGGTTAAAAAAGTTAAAAGTAATATGGAACTTCAGGGCTTTCTCCAGAGTCCACTGTTTCAAGGAAAAGATAAGCTTGACCTGACTTCAGAATAGTGATGCTGTCATATATCTTATGAGATAAAATTTTTGTATCTGATCTTTTTTATACTGCGTTTTCAATTTCCCCACACACACACTTTCTGTTCACTTACTGGAAGAGACAAAAATAAGCATTGAATAAATAAGGAAGAAAAATCATAAGAAATAGGTGTGTGTTTAAAGGCAAAGATGACTATAATGTCACAATGGGATTGATTAAGTGACCCTGCTGATGCAAACAGCACTTGGTGGTTTTCTCTTCCTCTCTAAAGCCCTGACTAAATAAATGAAGTTAAAGGCAGCTCAGATGATCTTTCCAGCCTTTACTTGAGCAAGGTGCAAAATCTGAGGTATAAAGTTGTAGGAGAGTGTGAAGTCCTAGCTACTGGAAGCAGTGGGACTTGTCCAAAAAATAGGGCCAAACGAGCTAATAACGTTCCTCCTCTCCAGAGCTATTTCCTTTGGTACCTACATCTTTCCCTCTTTTCCTGGCCATCTTCCCTGGGCAGCAGAAAGATGGACCTAGCAGATTGTGGAAACAGAGTCAGAGGAGTGTGAATAGCAAAATGGAGGCAATTATGGCATCCAAAGCATTTTTTCCATTGCCAGAAGCTGGAACAATGGGCATAAAAAAGCAAAGGAGGAGAGAAAGGAATACGACTGCAGCAGGGATGGAAACAAGCAAAAACTAATGCCATATTATATTCTAAGTCACTAGTGTGTGCCAATACCATCAGGAATACAACATATAATTCAAAACAAAGCTATGTAATATAACCCTGATCCATATGATGAGCTCTGTGAGGAGGTCAGCAAATCCAGAAGAAATTCCTACCATGCAAATGGCTGCAAAACCTTGTGGTAGTTGGGGAGATGGGGATTATTGCTGCTGCTTTACAAAGAAATCCCTTTGTACCACATTTAAGAAAAGAAAACTGATAAACATCACTTCTTAGCCAAGGATTTCTTTTGTACATGCATATCCATGCACTGCGATCTTCTAGACGTTTCTGGGTTTTGCTCTTTTTCAAAATCTTCCAGGTTATGATATGGTTATGATATGACAGGCAAGATGTGATTATTATATTTTTCCTCTATTGCTTTTTCTCAAAAAAAAAAAAAGAAAATAAGAAATGAAACATTATATGGGTGAGCTATCTACTTTCTTGATATTTTCATTCTATAAATGGAAAAAGGAAAAGATTAAAACAGAGGAAATAGTGATTCATGGAATCTCTTTGTTCTGCTGTTCTATCTTATACCTGGAGTAGTATTTCTCTCAGTTTAAGAAAAATCACACCTTCAATTATGCTGCATTTTTACTGTAAGAGTGAGACATGACTTAGAATCTAGATGTTTACCCAGCTCCCAAATCTAGTTCTGTGTACTTCTGTTATTGACTGAGCATCTCCCAAGAAATACACCACCTCTTTGACAATTATTTGAGAATTTTTCTGTCTCTGCTTCTATTTAGCTATCAGGATTGTAACAAAGGAGAGGAACAGATCTTGGAGGAAGTGAGTTTGACTCTGTTGTCCAAAGTGAAATTGTGGGACTGTAGTAGCCAAAGAACCTACCTCAAGTTTTACTCTCTGAAAATGTTTTCCAGGGTCACTTTTCAGCCAGGTATAGCAAAAAAATTACTACTAAGTTAAGAAACACTGCAGTAACAATGTTTTCACAAAATCTACATTGAAGTCCTTATTCTATCTTGTAATGAAAACTTCATCAAAATTTGTGCTCTTTCCCTGTAAATATTTTTTTCAGTAATTCTTCATTTATGTAACTATACATATTCCTTTTTAAGCAATACTCTTTCCCTTGCCATTTCTGTCTCTCCAAATTATTCCACATTTCTGTTTGTGGTACAGTAAGGTTTTTTAAATGAAGACATCTCAGGCTAGAAATTGCCTAACTCAAGCTGTCGTGATGGGTGAGAGCATGACAACAGAACTTTACCTGCTTGCTATTTCATCTTCATTAGCAAGGGTAAGATCTCACCCAGATCAGTATGTGGCAGTCAGGCATATAAACATGAACCATGTTTAAGAATAAAGAAATGTTATGAGATAACTTGGAGAATCTTATTATGCTTGAAAACTACCACTTCTGTGCCCTTCCTAAGTAGAATAGGAAACCTTATTTCCTAGCAGTTGCTAGAAGTGAAGAATGGTGCTGTGGCTTTTGTTCTAGAGTTATTATAACATCAGTTGTAGTTTTCCTGGGAAAGACAATGTGAGGCTGGTCCTATCAAGTATTTCGGTTCTGGAGAAGACACTATCCCCTTCTTATCTTTGCCTGACCTCTTGTAAGTTTATGAGCTAGTTGCTCATAAAAACAAACAAACTGACTTCAGCATTTGTAGTGTAATAAGGATTAATCACTGGGGTGAAAAACTTCCTGTTATCTTTTCTTGCACTTTAAGGTGGAATCTACCTTACATTTATTTAATGCTTTTCCAATCTGTTCAAATCTGCATATCTTTAAACATTGCTTGTTCATATATTTTATAAAACTGTGTTTATTAAATCCTGAGGGGTAGGAAATTCTTACCTACAAGCATTGCCATAATCAGATAGGATGGTGATAGGTACCTGGGATGCCTGACAGTTTATGGATGTTTAAGGGAACTCACTGATGTCATATACTGTAAAATTAACAACACTCATAACCAAAATATTTATCTTGAGAGCACTGAAATACTTTCCTGATCAAGCAAACAATGTTAGATGTTGTAATGACAAAGCATAAATTGTTCTGAACATTTCAAAGTGGTGCACAGAGCAGCTGCAATATTTCTTTTTTTGTCGGATGATAAACAGAGCTGCTTTATGAACACTTCTTCTGAAGGAAAAGGAGTTGTTTTTACTAAGGCTGCTGCCTCCATCGCCTCAGTATGAAAGAAAATCTGAAAATGTTCTCAGTTAATCCTGAAAGCTTTCAAGATGAAAATCAGCAAGATGAATGAGCACAGAGAAACCACCATAATATGTGAGCTTACCTTTTCTGTGCTTCGAAATGGAAATGAATCCTTACCCTGAATATTTGGAGATGATCATGAAAAGGGTAAAAAGCAGATTAGAAGTATAGTACTTTTTTTTTTTTTTAATTCTTTATCTGAATGGTTTAGGTGGTTTATTCCCTAACGTGAGATTTTTGGAAGAGGAAACA
>WAAB01021060.1:0-23722 GCA_013389865.1 Piaya cayana | reverse complement strand
CATGATCAAAGAACCCAAAGCCCCTCTTTTCACACCAGTCCCTGAGCCAGTTATTAATCAATTTCTTCTTCCTTACTTCTTGCTCCTCATTCCTTAGTATTGGGATGGAACTAACTACTACCTGTGCTCCAGAGCCCTCAATCATTCTCCTTAGAGTCCTGAAGTCCCTTTTAACAGCTTTAGGCTTTCTATACTCCATATCTTCATTACCCACTTGAAATACTAAGAGTGGGTAGTAATCTGTGTCCTTGACCAGGGACAGAAGTTTTCTAGTAGTGTCCCTTACTGATGCTCCCAGCAAGCAGCAGACCTCCCTTTGGAGCAGGTCCGGTCTGCAGATGGGACTCTCTGTTCCTTTAAGAAGGGAATCCCCCAAGACAATCACCCTTCTTTTTTTACAGAGGATGTTTTTTATGACTGTCACAGGATGGCGAAGCTTTGGAAAAGTTTCCAGGCTCTGGGTGCAGTCCTCCTCATCCTCCGGGATGGGGTGCACCCACAGCACCTCATATTTGCTCCCCAGGGGCATCTGGGTGTTAGTTGTCTGGGAGCGGGGAGCGGATTTCCTTCTCCAGAGAGGAACCTGCTGTCATTCCCCAACTCTCTCCTAGCTTTGCAGCTTACTGGTGGGTGGTGCTCAGCCTTACTAGGTGTGGCAGCCTGTGAGAGGGCCCTGCTCCACTGATCTATATCCCTCTCACTCATCATCCTTCACTTCTCCTGACTTGCTAGGTAGTTATCTGTCAAACGTATTAAACATCTATTAAATCATTTAAGTGAAACAATAAACAGCTACATTCTGTGGTTAGAACACAGGCAAAACTTGAACTGAATCGCTTTGGAGGTTTGGCTATCTCAGATACTTTACCCGATTGAGAGTTAATAATAATGATGATGATGGTAATAGTAATGAATAAATTGAAGAATGTCTATAAGATTTTTTGCCTTGGCTTTTGTTCATTCAATCTCTCATGACTCCAGGGGCATTCATGAGTCAAGGACTGAAAAATTTCAAGGCTGCAGATGAAGTGTATTCCTTGCATGAAGAAGTGATAGTGCTGAGAATTACTTTCTGTAACAAGGTGCCTTATTCTCCAGGTTTACCTGTTCTTTTAACTCTGCCAGAAAATCATACTCTTTTACTATATTCTTTGTCTTATTCAATTAAATCATAATGTCTTCAGTGAGGAACTTCTTATGTGAACTCACAGTGAAAGCTTCAGCTCAGTTTGAGGGAGTTGGGTTTAAACATGTTTAGATTCATCCAATTGCTGAAAAGTGAATGTGCAAATGTTTGTTTTAAAAGAGCATTTTTGCCTTGAAATCAAACTTAAACTTCCAAAGGGACTGAATTTTACCAACAATTATTTTCCAAATAGGCTGTATTGAATAACACTAAAGACAAAAAGAAGAACTAAATTCTTGGAGACTGTAGGTCAATGAAAAACTGATTTTTCAGGTCTTCTGCTAATTCATCCACCTGCTATTGACATTTATATGGTATTAGAGAGAGACAAGAAAGAACATTGATCCATCTGAACATGAATCAGATATCCCTGTCAACTACAGTTAACTCCTTCAATCTATCCTTTAAAGTCTTAACCTCACACATGAAGTTCTCACCCGGTCACACACCTACCCCTGTAGGTTTCAATCAAACTGAGCACCAGGCAAAATACCAGTTGTATTCCTTAGGTCAACCAATACCATATTTCATTATCTCTTCCACAACTGATGCTTTTCACTGGAAAAGTTTCTGCTCCCTTAGTCCATTCACACTACTGGCAGGATCTAGCACCTCCACTGTTGTTACTTTCCAAAACCTTCATTGAACTCTGGAGTTTTATAATCCAAGAAGGATCTCAGCACCTGGGCATTGTACTCAACATTATACATCTGCAAAGCATGGTTGGGTTATCTTACATAATTAATTTCTCCTCTTTGTCCCCACCTCCTCTGCTTGCCCTTTTTCGGTTCTGTGTTGAAATAAATTGATTTCCTGTTTTGTATGAAATATCACAAAATACAAATAAACCACAGAAAAAAATGATTCAGAAAGAGGATTAGGATTTCATCATTAAATAAACCTTCCCATTTTAATAATATTCTTTTACATTGTCTTTTTGGTTTTTTAAAAACAGAAATAGAATGTGAACTTTTCCTTGGCTGTGGGGCAACTCCCACTTTACTCATCTGTGTGTATTGCCCTGAGATTGCTCAGGCAAATAAATAGCGCATGAGAAGGTCGTGTGACTTTTTTCTCCTTTTCCACCATCTTCTCAACTACACCCCTAATTTTTGTGTGATATCGCAGTTGTTTCTAAGACTAACATCTTTGCTGGTGATAAAAAATGGATTCACTGGGTGTTTTGCCCTGCCTGAAATAGAAGAATAAGGAACAAGTGCCATATGCTTATCCTTTGTTTTCACTACTGAAATGCAATATTGACTGGGGACATCAAGTAGCCCCACCTGCTTATACTCAAAGGCACTTAAAAATTCCATATATGCGGATGCCTAGGTAACTGCCTTGAATCCTCTATTTCATACTGATAATTGTATTGCAAGTGTGAGAAGGTATTATATAGTTGAAATGTGCTCTCAGTGACACTGTGAAGTTTGGTTAGCAATGCCTCATGTTCCCTAGGTTTTACTTAAGAAAAAATCTGATAATCTGAATAAAGAATGATATACTCACCAGTATTATTTCAGGTGAGACAAGCACTTCCTTTCTGGGTCTGTGGTAATTGGTTTTGTCTCTAGAAATACAGAAGGCAGGAGTATTTAAATTTATTTAATATTTATGGGGAATTCTGAATAATTTTTTATTTACTATCCCAGTGCTTTATTATCAAATATAGATAAGGCATATCATATTAAGACAGATTTAGAAGAATTTTAGAAATGTAGATTCTTGAGAATCATTTAGCAAATTTCTAAAAAAAAGTCAAGATACAGAAAATTAAGGACAGCACCAGCTAGAAAACTAGAGAAGTTCTAGACTGTGATTAACAGAAAAGCCAAGAAATGAATTACAGTTGTAAAAAGTTGCTGCAAGCAAGCTCTGCATATGCTGAAGGATAGGGCATACTTAGAATATATCAAGAAAAGAAATGAGCAGGACATCTTAGAGAGGATGTGATGTTCTCCAGGTCTTATTCTGCTGAAGAGTGGAAATAAAGCTATGACAAATGGGAAGCATTTAGGAAATCTCAAGCAGGTGAAAGAAAAATTAAGAGATAATTAAAAAACCCCAAATACGATGCATATCACAATTAGAGCTAAATGAATGACAAAATAAAATTGCATATCATGATAATAAAATGCCTTTTTAGATGCCATGACTCTTAGGGATAATAGAGAAAGGCTAGATATTTCAGTGCTTTCAGACCAGTCAGTAATGTAGAAGAAAATCACCCCCATGAGTTAAAGAAGGAAAAAATAAACGAGAAAGAGAAAGCAAGAAATTAAATTTCATATTTTTCATGAAAGGCTTTTTGTATTTAGATGTATATCTCAGCGTCTCCCAAGTGATCACAGTCAAAATTCCTCCTCTGTAGGTCTAACTACTTCTCTGCCAGATGGAGCATTACACTCCCTCAGCTGGATTTCTGCAGAGAAGTGACATTCATTGACTTTCCCCACCCTGTTTTCAGCAAATTTGATCTGTGTAGGCTGCCCACCTGTTGTGGCTTTTCAGGAGTGGTACCTTTTTTTTGCAGCTGACTTACCTCATCTCAGACAAACACTGGTGAATACACTGATGTATTGGTCCCTTCCTTTGATACATCTGTCTCCTTTTCTCTTGACTCACTCCCTTTTGCAACTGCATTGTTCTCTTTCATTCCCTCTGTTCAAGTGCAAACTGCAGTCTGTATGCTTTTTCAGGACTTTCTACATTTAATATTCAAGATTACACTGGCTGTTTAGAATGACAAACATAATTTCTGCCATGTGTAGCAATAGAATATGTAGTAGAGTCATTTATCAGGCATACCCATTGAATTGCTTTATGAATTCTAGGAAGAATTTTAAGGAATTCAAGAGGGATCCAGCAGCTAAGATGATTCTATGAGATGATGATGCTGAAGCCATTTGAGAAGGATAAAAATGCAACACAAACTGTAAAGAACTGAGTTACAGTTAAACTGGTTATTTTGATGAAGTCCCATTATGGTGAGTTACTTAGCAAAGATGTCAACTCGATGCAGTAAGTGTATGCTTACCTGTTTCAGTGAAGGATTCATCTGTCAACTAACCAAATATTGACTACCAAATTCAGCTCTAGTGTTCTTCCCTGCAGATAACCACATGGCAATAGAGCTAGAAAGCCTTGATGATAACTACATTAGTATAGGAACTTGTACAGGGAAATTCGTTTTACATTGTCTCTTAAGTGACGTGAACCATGTTCTGTCTACTTTAGCAAGAACTATGTATGTGAAGCATCTTAGAAAATAGGTGTACAGGTTAGTAAATATGGTTTTATTATCATTGAAAATATAAAGTCTGTTTACACAGCTGGATGAGTGGCCTTGTTTCAGCATACACATTTTAATATTACTTTCTTTATCTAGATCATTTATTCAGGAAAAACATTGATAGAAGTGGTCTTACAACATGCAAAGTTGCTGGGACACAGAGTTCAGGGATTTGATCTTTAAATTAATGATAAATGGGTTTCAATTTCAGGCAAACATTACTGAACTACAAAATTTCAGTTAGAAGTCCCTGTATCTATGCTGACTATAATGACTGTTAGAATCATTTGCAAGAGATACAAAATAATTTTATAAACCAGACAATTTAATGTATATGATGGAGAACATATCTGCATGTATACATATTTACCCATGGGCATCACAGATATGGACATTCAAAGAAATTAACAGATTTAAATCAACCCATCTTAACATATTATATCCCTTGCCTCAAGACATTAACAATGCAAGCAGACCAGTGAAGATTTTAAAAAATATTAGGTATGTATATGAATAAGAACAAAGAGCAGCCCAGCTATGGTGTGCTCAGATGACATTCTTTTAAGTTTCTTAACTCTTAACATACCTATTTAACATAACAGCAACTTTACTCAAGGTAGTAAGGAATTCCTTGATTCAAGTTGAGTTGAAATCAATGCTGAAGTCAATGAAATCACGTTAACTTCAACAGAACTTCAATCAGGTCCAAAATTCTGGCAGGTCATTCCTGCTGGACTAACTGCTGGATTATGCCATCTCTCCACTGGTTTAATAATCAGAATCAAAGCTCACAAACTAAAATGCACCTAGAGGATTGTAGTTTTGATTCAACAACAGCTAGTTCTATAACGAAAGAGGAAAAATCTCAAAAAAAAAAAGCTCAAGCTCCCATTATCCTCCCATAATTTACAGCATTCAGTCACCAGAAGTCATCCATCTCACAGTCATACTGACTCATTTATTTACAAACAATCTGACCATTTTTCAATGTGATCTACTCATGTAAAAGCAGACTAGCACGGAACAATAATTAATTTTCAGAAGACTGTCATGAACTTAGATCAAAGGTTTTGTACTTCAGCCTATCAGGGCTCTTACCCTATCAGGTAAGTAAGATTATTTGCACATTAAAAGTGTTCAAGATTTACTTTTCAGATTGTGTTCTAGATTTACTTTTCAGATTGTGATCTTTTTATTTAAAATAGTAAATCCCTAAGAAATTAAATGGCATAACATGTGGTGCATAGTTGACAGCAATTCTTTGTGCAGCAGTGGGATACAAGAAAAGATCTTCCTGTTTTTGAATGAGGCTTCAGTATTTCCTCTTAAAGAAGAACAAAGAAAACAAAAAAAAAGAGAAGCAAGACTTGAATAATAGCAATATAATTCTACAGTGTCTTGTTCTTTCAAAATTAGCAGAAGCCGGAATAAAGAATAAATGATCAATGTATTCAAATTATATCTTTTTACTATTACAAATCACTAAGATAATGAAAGAAGACAGCAGCCTAAGTGTGTAGAAATTCCCACAATGAGTTTGCAAATCAAGAGTGACTTTTTGTTGTTCTTTTATGATGTTTTGGTTTTGTTTACTAGCAGTTCCAGAGAAGGAACCTAAAAGTTCACAGGAGAGTGGTTATATCTACATTAGTAGTAACTCAGTTTAAGAGGAGTGTGTCAAAACAATTCACATAGAATTTTGTATATGACTTGGAGGATTTACTCCAGATGAGATATAATCTAGTCCTTGGAGAAAAACACCTCTATGATTTTTTGTTTGAAGCTTTATGGAAGGAAGAAATATTAGGTATGTACTGAAAGAGCCATTGGGAGGCTTCTTGCACTGCATGGCTTGTGACATGAAGCCCTCATTTAGATTTCTTCCAAAAGGAACCTGCTCTGAGGGCACCAAGTGGCTCTGAGAGCTGAAGCAAGGGGCAGTCAGGGGATCCACTTCACAGCGGCCCCATTGCTCTGCATTAAACCACTCATTTGGACACAGTCCAAGCATCCCTGCATTGTCTTTGGACAGTGTAATAATTTCTCACTTTGCATAAATAATGGCATAGGGCATTTTGATGCAAATGAGTTTTGAGCATCACTGTGGAACAACAACAAAAGGAAAAGAAGTTATAGCAACTTGGCAGGAAATTACCCAGAATCTGCCTAGAAACAACACTAGGAGGTTTCACATTATTAAATAGAACTGAAGTTACTAGAGTAAAATAATCCAGAAAGAACAAGCCCTAAAATTCCCTGCGTATCATATCTCAAAGCAACAAAAATGCTACAATAGCAGAAATATTTTCTTAATTCCAATCTTGTTTTTATCTCTTTTATCCCAACAGATGGGGTTGAGTTGTAGGAATCCTTATTTCCACCAGCACTAGTAAGATCAAGATCTTGTTTTGCAAATAAGAGGAAACTGGCATTTGGACTCATGCAAAGAACAGTTAGCTAGTGGTTTGTGACAGCTTCTATATATGCACCTAGTGAATGGTGGAGAATGATTACAATGGGGGCATAGAGGTAAGTATGGGTGCTATAGCAATAAATAAGAGCTAATATAAATCAGTAACATTCTATTGACTCCAGTTCTGCTGGTCTGATCTAAATCAAGTGTGAACTTGGTCCTAGGGTCTTGCAGAAAAAACCCTAGATTTGAATCCTGCTGTCTTGACTCAGATAATTTTCTCCTAAATTTCAGTGAGAGTCATGTTTGAACAAGGATTTCAGAATTCTCCTGTCACATAACAAAAAACAGCTCTCTCATCAGCAGCTCACTTAGTTTTGAAATGTATCTAAATGTTTTATGGAAATTACGAGCCTTTAAATTGTTCCCATTGTGTTTTTAATGCTGAGGCATTTTCCACTCTTCATATATTCAAAAACGTAAGTCACAGTCCTAGCTAAAAAAAAAAAAATCAGAAGTCTATGTAAAAAAAACCCCTCAAACAAAATAAATTACCATTTTTTTTGTATTATCTCAAATGTAGAAGTTTCACATTAAACAGAAACCAGTAAAATATCAATGATTCATAGGCACATAGCAATGTTGGGGGAAGTCAAGTAATGTGGCATTTTTTCTTACTTGTTGCTTTTATTTTGGTGTTTTCAACACAGACCCATCAACTCTACAAGAGTATCAGACTCTGAACAGAACCATATGTTAAAACAATTACTAATTATGGGAGAAGAAAAAAAGAAGAACACACAAAAATAAAAAGACAGGAATATTTTAAGAGACACAGATGTTTGAGGGTTTTGTACTTCCCAAGGAAAAGTATTTTACAGAAGGCCTTCCATACCTATGTGTAAGAAAAGAATGGCAGGTTAGACTCAAAAGGAACATAAAACAAGACCTGCCTTGCTCTGGATAGCTGTATTCATAACCTGATATTAAACATGGTAACACATTAAATCTCCTGCCACACTTGTCACCTGCATGATGACAGCTGCAAGAGACTGGGAGACAAGAAGCACAGAAATGGCCTTCACACTTGGGACACTCAGGTTCTCAGTTAGGTTCAGCTGTACAAGAACCAATCAACCCTAATAAGGAAACAAGCAGCAGGGCAGGAGGTATATAACCCCCTCAGCTTTGGGCCTTTTGCTTGTCCTCTGTTGGCAGAAGAGCTTATTTTTCCTGGGCTGAAGCTGAAAGGATATTTTCCCTTTTGGCCTCTAGAAGGTGAGGGTGTAAATAAGCATTTGGGGGTGGTAGGCTTGATAGGTTTTGTTAGATTTTCATGCATGTGGTGACTCAGAAAAGAGAAAGAATTCAGATCAAATGGGAATGGAGTTTCTGTTTGTTGGTACTTTGAGGGGAGGCAATAGAAAGGAAAGAGAAAATCACTACAAATAACTAGCAACTCAATTTTAATCCTGAAGTGAGTGTTTTACTTTCTTCTGGGAGCAGGAGATTGTGTTTGTAAGTAAACTTGTATGAATTTAACAAAACTATGATTTCTCCAGGACCAATGGAAAGATTCTCTCTCAGCTGTTGCCTTGATTTTTTTTTTCCTGATTCTTTGCTGCTTTGATCTGTTGAAATAGTTTAACTGGTTGTTTAACTCGCAAATTGCTTCAGGCAAATGCATTTGAGAGCTTTTTCAGAGAAAACACCATTCTGAAATATTTTTATATTTCTTCTTCAAAGCATGCCTAAAAATAATATATTTGATGGGTAAGTGGTTCTGAGAAGGTCTGTCTGTCCTCTGTTTCTAATGAAGATGTGAGATAATGACCTGATAGTGCCTAACACTTCCCAGGGTTTTGTTGCCAACTCATGCTAAACCTTTTGTAAATGTTTTCACATGCTCCTAGAACTGTAGGGCAGCCTGCATCTGAAATATTTGTCCTATGCAAGAATGCTCCACTAGTGTGTATGTGAGAGCAAACTCAGTGGCTTTCTATGTTTTGCAGTATTGGTAGTAGATGGCTTTGTAGCTTGGACTAGTGTCAAGCAGCTCAAAGAAAATTGTAAAAGTATTAAGATTTATTTCTTTAAAATATTGTGAGACAGGAGAAGTTCTGTTTCCAAGCAAAAGGAAGTTTTTAAACAGCACTTACCTACAAATTTACAATTGCATAGAGGGAAAAGCAATCCTGCCACAAAAATCACATTTCTGAAAACAAAGCTCCTGTGTTTAATAGGGCATATTATTAATGCTCTTCAGCTGAAGAATCCAGCAAATATCAGCAGCCTAGGCAGAGAAAAGCAATGACCACAGGATGCTTTCTTATAGGGTCCAGCTAAGAAGGTGTATCCTTTGGTCAGAATTCTGGTTTTGTAGGAGGTGCTGCTTGCTGTGTCCACCCATGTCCTTCCTTGGATATTTTTTGTATAATTTGAAACTGGACTGCAGATCTTGCTACAAACAGAAAACTCCTATTTAACTTATTTTCACTTTCATTGTGCTAGGCTACCACAAAGAAAGTAGGTGATTCCTTGCAGAGCTGAGCACTTTGCTGTCTTGTTTTCAGATCAACCTCTTTCTACCCATCTCCACCAACACAGGTTACTGCTGTCTCTGATACTCCCTGCCCTGGCCCAGCACCAGGGCTGGACCCAGCAGAGTCAGGTTTACTTTGTTGCTTAAGTTTTCTGAAAAGTGTGTATGATCCAAAGACCAGCATTAAGTCTGAAGCAACTCATTTTAAAGCAATATTTGGCATATCCTGATCAGTAACCATGGTTCTACTGCTTGTTGCTATGCCTTTACTGCACAAACATTGTATGTGTGCAAAATGCAGATGGCAGAGGAGGTCAAGGCACTCTAGATGAGCATCAAAGTTGTCTGTGAGTATAAGAGAAAAGCCAATGATGTTGACAGAGGTGCAGCAGTTGGCTGTCAAGCCTCGGTCTCTGGCACGTTATACAAACTGCCCTTTGTGTCATTCCTTGCCTACACCTATAAATTCTGTAAAGCATAAGCTTTGCTAAGGGAGAATGTAAGATCTTTGGCTAGTTTGGGAGGATTTGACTTTTCTATTTTTTTTTTAGAAAAGCAAGTTGTATTACTTTAGATGCACAGCTTTAAAAATAAGAAATATTTAGTGGAGGTGGAAAGTAAGTATTGAAGTCAGAAATAAAATAGATATAAATTAGTATGTTCACTTCAATTACTTTGAAATACTTTGGTATAAGATTGTCCTCAGGGTTCAAAAAGCAAAGTGCCCTTTATGTATAGGATAAAGCTATCCTTAGCTATTACCATTTTCTTAGCCCTTAAGTAAAAAAAGTTGAAGAAATGAGTAGAAGTCAATGGCATTTAGCAGGATGGAGCAGTTAATCCTCAGGTATGTGGCTTAGGCATTGATGCACATGATCAGTGTTACAACTGAGTCAGGGGGAAAATGCTAATCTGGTCTAAAATGCAAATGAGAAGCAGTAGGGTATACAATGGAGTACTTCACCCACCTGGAGTACAACAGTATTTGTGACAAAGGTGAAAGCAAATCTGGGTTTTGCAAAAATAGCTGCTAAAACAAAGGGTTTGCTCTTAATACCTGCATTTAGAAAGAAATACCATGTGTTTTCTTGCAACTTTGAATTAAATACTTCTAGTACCTGCACTGTCTGTTTGATGGTGGTATGTTCTGCATATGTTCTCAGCACAATTTTTTAGACAAGGTAGGTGCATGTGTTTCTTGGTCTATGGATGAATGCCTGAGCTGTAGCAAAATCTTCTTAGGCTGATACCTGTGATAGGTCTGGGATGCTACGTGATTGTCATAATCTTGACATTTTACTTCAGTAACAGATCTTGGGGATTACATGTTGCTCCTGATTGATAGTCACACATCTCCATTACTAGGATATATCATATCCATCACTGCTATTTCAGAAAACCTATATAAAGACCAAACTGAGCTGAGAAGAATCTTCTGATGTTTGTGTGGGTAGTCAGCAGCTAAGATGGTATTGGGCTTTCAGTGTTCCAAACATTGGTACACAATTGCCCCTTGGTATTCTTTCCACACATTTCTATGAAAAATATGCAATTATTTGTGGAGAACATATCACACCCTTGAAGGATAATCAAACTTTTTAACCATAGGAATAATGCATGGCAGCTCAACTTCAGTGTCCAGGACCCATGAGTAGGCATCCTAGGATCCTATCACCACATCTGTTTGTTTGGAATGCAGCAGTACAACTGCCTAGACCTAGGAGGTCATTTCCAGTCAAAAATGCTGGCCTTCTACGGACAGGGGACGGGCCTCCACCTATGTTTTGTTCAAGAGGAAGAAAGTCCTGAAAAAGAAAGGAAGAGGTCTTAACTAGAAAAAAATAAAAATGGTTTACAAGTTAATTATGCAAAATGTGTTGATTTTTTTTTGTCATTAGTTGAGTATGACATGAGAACCTGTCCACAGTGATATGATTTCCACTAGGTGTCTGACAGCCAACAATTCGTCAGCTGAAGTACTGGTTCTCTCTGAAGACCAGTCAAAATGATGCAAGGACCTGGATAAAGCTGAGAGAAGGCTCCAGAGGGGGACAAATTTGTCAGATGCATAGGGGAAAAAACCACCCATTTTATTTTGCAAAGCAAAAATACTGCACAGAATCTGAACCTCAGTGGTTGAGAGGGACTGCTTTATCCCTGGAAGAATGCTTTCTATCTACAGCAAGCTCTGCACAGGGGGAGCAGTAGCTGTTGTCCTGTGCTATCTGAAAAAAGAGATGTCCCTGTTCTGAGGGCAGAGCCCTCCTGACATCCTGCAGCTACTGGTGAGAAAAAGATGGGGTAATGCTATGGGGCACTGTGTCCCCTGAGTTGGAGAGAAATGTGTGGGAGTCCTGCACAAGGCAGAAGGATGCCTTGAAATGCAATGGATTGATAAGTATGTAATTGCAGGAGAGTACAGATGATATGCATTTTCTTCCAAATTTTGCAGGTCACTGTGAGATGTGGGTTACTGTCCCTTAGCTGTATGGATTAAATAGTTTAAAAAGTGAGTCTCATTAAAGTGATATGTGAAAAAGGCAAGGAAGAAAACATCCTTCTCTTGGTATACAGAAAGTAGTCTTAAGTTGCAGTTGTGTTCAGAGCATGCTGTAAGTCCAAGGACTGTGTCAGTTCTGGAGAAAGCAGCTGCCTCACTACAGAAATGTGATACGGTGATAGCAGGTTGCCAGTGCTTTTGGTTTGTATCATTACTTTAGTTCTTAATAGATCAGGTTGGCTTTTTAAGGGCCACAATCTTGTTAATGTGGAAAATTCTTTCTTCCCTGAAATGAAACTGTTGCCAGATGTGAGGGGCATTTTACATTTAGAGGCCCAAAGGACTTTGTAGCTCCTTTAGGGTTCTCCCATTGATAAGTGTCTCACTGCCAGAGTTTCATTAATTTACATGAGCATGAGATCCTCCACCTGAGCGTAGGCAAAATTTGATGCAGGAACTGATCTGTGTTGTATGGTCATTAGTATGTTGAAAATCATTCAGATGGGTGTTGAATGATTTGCTATTCTGGGCCATAATTTATTGTGCAAACATCTTTGACAGTCCGTAAAGTTCTGAAACTTCTAAAAATTCTCCTCTGTTTTAGTTAAAGCAATCCTAGAAGACCTCAGGCAGTAATGTCTAATGGAAATATCGGAAAATTCAGTTGCCCCTCTGGTTTATGTTGAAAAATACAAATGCATAGTGTATTTAAAGTATTTTTACTTTAGGTTTGCATATCAATATGAGTAAGTAAATAAAGAATTAACATGAGAAATGTCTTAAAGGGAACAGTCTGAGTATTGCTCCTTTTAGCAAGCTGTAGTTTAACTATACTTAACAAGGCGCCTCCACTCAAAGCATACGACTGCTTCCTGATGGATGAAATCAAACAAAATCCCCAAACTTCTGACTTATGTTTACATAGCCAGAGGTTTCCCTTTCTTTACAGCATAGTTGACTGTTTACTTTGGCAGTTGTTTGTAAAGAAGCTGTGTTTTTTTTCCCTTGCTTTGTTGGATTAGTTCTCCTTGTTTTGTTTCCATTTCAGCTGAAGTGAGAAACTCAAAGCAAGCTAAGACTTAGAAAGCACTGTATCTAAACTGTATTTGGTGATTTGTATCAAGAAAGATAATTGTGGAAATAACAGGGATAAATTGATGCTAATGTTTGAACCTTTGTCCAATGTGCCTCAAGAGACTAAATTTTCTGCTTAAATTGATATTAAGAGATACAATACTATTTAATAGTATTTAGAAATTAAGCTGAAGATATTTCATAGATTCAGTTGGTTTAAAGTTAATGTTGTTTCAAGAAGATTGTATTCTTAATTAAATGTAATTTTAACTGCTGAATAAGCTAGGACATCTAAATTGATCCTTTTGCAACACAGCTTTTTTTCCCTCTTAATCTTCAGAAGATAAAAACAGTAGGATTTTATACCCCGTGTTTCTGCTCTTGCAGTAGCTGAAAGGCACAGATCAGTGTTACAAAGCACAACAAGGTCTTCTATAGGTGTTATATTCTCTGAAGAGCCTGATGACGTGAGGAGAGGCACAGAATTACATGGGAGTTCTCCGAGATGGGCCAGAACAGGTTCTGGAAAGGTGGTGGTTCCTGCAACAAGTTGCTGGGCTATTTCCAGGTTTAATAGGTTAAATGCATGCCTGGGATGGCTTTTAGCCTCTGTATTATCTCCAGTGTCCAACTGACCCTCCTGCACCACTTTTCAGCACTCCTGGAGCCAAATAGGAAGCTGAGATGTCCTTTGCCTATTCCATAACATGCATCTTGCCACATGTAACCTTGTTAAGTCTGTGCAGCTTGCAAGGGCTCAGCATGAGAGTCTTTCAGCCCCTCATCATTGCTCACAACAGCCCACTATCTACCTCCTATCTGGCTCTGTATAGCATGTCAGTTGTTCTGGTTTTGGGTTTTTTTCAAATTTTCTCCCAGATGTGAACAACTCAAATGCAAGGTTTTACCATTCACATTATATTTTCACTGGTTTTACCTCTTTGGTTGCATTGTCAAGCTACTTGTCTATTCTGGGGACTTGTGAGAAATACATAAATGTGCTTTTGGTAATTTAATTTATATTTTCACTGCCTGGTAAGCTGGTTGTAGTAAGAATGGAAGCAGGGAAGGTTATTAGTTCAGAGAGTGCCTTCAGCTATTCCAGAGCTAAGTTAGAAGTTTTTCTGTGTATTCAGTGGGAGGGTTACATTTAAAACTCATGAAGACAACCCTGAGAAGACTAGATTAGTTCTGATGTGTTATTCCAGCCTTTACCCATTACACAAGCAGCAGATGGTTCATCATGTTATATTTTATTGACCTACAGGAAGTGATAGAAGAGGTGGTTTTGTCACTCCCACTTGCTACAAAACCTATAAAAGTTGCTTTTTGCTGTTAACTAGTGGCTTTAAATTTGGTATCTGTCTTCTTTAATGAGAAGAGAGTAAAAAAAAAATCAATGAAAGTAGGGTTTGTAAATACGTTATCTGAATCCCCTGGGCTTATTAGGTAGGATAGTCTTGTAGACAGCCAGAGCCATATGGAAATCCTTGAGGTAATTTCATGCAGTGTTGTTGCATACTTGTAATTCTTTGGCTTCACAGATGATTTCCTATCTGACCAGACTAAGTAAGAGGGGTGAGTCACCCATTAAGAGGATTAAATTCTTCTGGCTAGAAGAAAGCAGAGGCTAAGCTTTCATGTGTGGCATGGAATCAGGCTAGTATGATAAAAGAAATGCAAAAAAAAAAATAATCTAACTTTCTTTTCTGACATGCTAAGATAACAGAAGAATTTGGAGCCACTCTGCTTTAAATGAGAAACCTTAGTGACTTACAAAAGACCACATAGGGGTAAATTAAGTTTATAAACCAGATGCCTAAAAGCAACATCTAAATTTTTCTGTGAGTTTTTCTCCTAAAACAAATGTAGTCTGAAATTGTTGGTGGCTCAAATGTTTTATAGCCTTAGAAAGTTATGTCAAGAATATGAACTTTGACAAAACTGTTAGATGAAGGCACTAGAACTCCAGAACTTGTATAGAGTTAGTTCTGTCTGAACCACAACTGGAGACTTGGAAATGTGGCTGCAATTCCTGTGAGTGTAGGCAAACCCGAACAGATGTGCAAGTGGCTTAGTTCAGTAAAATCTATGTATCATTCAAAAAGCTGGAAGGAATTTATGGGTATAAAATATTAATTTTAATCATCAGGACACAGGTGGCATTTATATGTGGAGGACTGAGGTGGCAGGAGTGAAGAGGTAGGAAAGCAGTTTAACAAGTGGTACCAACCCTGTTTGATATCAAGCTTTGATCTGTTTGGCTACCCTGAACCTTCGGTGGCAAATTGCATGTATATAATTTAAATTGGTTTTGAATGATGAAGGCATGTAGGAGTGGTGCTTGTTTGCAAATTGCTTGACAGGTTGTGTCCTCAGGGAAAATTTTCAAAAGCAAAGAGTTTTGAGGTATTTAATTTCCCTGGAGTGGGTGATGAGAGCCTAACTTGTACTGAGTGCCTATCCAACCTTACTCTTCCTCTTTGTGTTCATTGAATAGGTACCATTGTGTGTAGCATGCTTCAAATCTTAGACCTCACTGGAGAGTGGATTGCTGATGATGACTTTTGTGTTCTTGCTGTATTAGAGAGGTGCTACAATTCCACACACACACACACAAAAAAAAGATGAAAGCACACTTCCATGACCCAGAAAAGACAGTTCATTTCCAAAGGCTTCTTTGGTAACAGGTAGTACCTGGGCTAAGGCAACCATGCATCTCATGGAGCCAAGTTGATCCCATATTTCCATGAGTCCCAGAAGTCTTACTAAGAGTTTGATGTTAGTATCTACTTTCATCCAGCAAAGCTTTGTCTTCTAAATGGAAAATTATCTTTTTATTATCTGAATAAGGCCACCCAAACTGATGATTTTTCTCTAGAAAATCAAGCTGATCTAGCACAAAAGCTGTTTATACATCCTCAGATTTGGACTAGGAACAGAATTAACCCTTGCACTACTGTTGTAGAGAGGCTCAAAGGTCCTTACCTTTCTTTTGATAGATTCAGCAATGGGATAAAGGGTCTGTGTTGGTAAATATTATATAAAGAGGGAGTACTATACCCTTATTAGCTGTTCCTTACCTTCTCCACTGCTGGGTCTCTGACAATGTGATGCTGCCATTTAGAGAGTAGATTTATATCAGAGCACTCTGATGCCTTGTAAGAGTCACACCCAGGGGGATCTGCCTTTTCTAAACAGAGAAACATTCTGTGATTCTATGAGGTTCAGAGTTTATGGTCCTCACATCTGTTCTAAGAAGTGCTAGATCTGCTGATGGAGGGTGATTCCTCTAACCATTCTCCATGAAAGCAAAGGAAGAGAATTGATAAGCTGCTTTTACATGCTCAGCCTGCCCTCTCTTCAGACTTAACAGACATTGAAAAAATCTAAGAACGGAGCTTTACTTTCATTTTTTCTGTCAATTTTGTGAGTTTCTCCTAAACCATGGTGTAGAATTCCAGGTCATGTTTCAGAAGTGAAATAAAGTAATGGTAAAGTGCACATTTGGTCCAAATGGCAAAGGGCTGAACAAACTGTTAGATGTTTGGTGATCAGATCATGATTTCTTGGATAAGATGACAGGATCACCTGTGTAGGAAATGTGTCCTGCTTGGACCATATCTCTTCTCACTACATTGCAATCACTTCCCTGTGTCCTCAAAATAAATACCCTTGCACTCAATCTCTGTGTCCCATCTTCTTCAGCTGTAGGAATGGGAGTGATTGCTCAGTACGTTAGGGCTTGGATACTAATGTGTTGTGGGTTGCAAGTTACATGGAGACTAACTGGAATCAGAGGTTCCAGCCTGGGAAACATCTGTAAATGAGTTTCATGGCAAAGCCATGAAAAACATCCCTGCATTCATGAGCAGTGATTTAGGGACTGAGAGCTCAAGGCATGACTGGCTGGTGTCAGGTTCCCTCCAATCTGTACTTCTTCATTTGCCCCAGCAGGCAGCTCTCGGGCACCTTATTCACTAAATGACAGTGTGGGACATATTGTGGTGACTTACTAAGCTAGCTTTGCTTTGAGAAGATTGTGCACACCATGAAAGACCTGTTCTGCTCTGGTATTTTTCCCAAATTGTAAGTGTGTAGACATTGAGAGTATATTTTGTATTTGAGAACTGATTATGCACATGGGTTGTTTGGCAAATGTTTTCTGAATAATGAGCAAACATTTGAGAAACCTGGTGTTCACTGACAATACATAAATAGGGCAAAGGTAGAATTCATCAGCTACATTATTCATTATAAACTGTTCAACCAACTCTAATATACTTTTTTTCCTTCTCTTGAGAAAAGATCAGGAAATGCATTCTTCAGTGTTTTCTTATTTGATTTTTCTTTCACCGAATGGCTTTAAAATTTGAAAATTATAATGGGCTGTGGATAAAATTAATGAAAATGGTCTGTTCCCTTATGTCATCCTACAGTTACTTTTCTCTCACCTTATGATACACTATTTTTCCCCCCGCTCTCTAAAGAGTAGAATAGTGTTTCTAAATTCCCAAGGTACAACTCATTACATTTGCATCTTGCAACCAGCGCTCTGCAAGGAGAGGTATTCAGGAGGATTTGCAATGCTGTTGGAGCAGAACAGAAAGAAAAGCTGTTGTGTTGTTATTTTAAACAGCTGGTTCTTCTCTTCGATAAAGTTAATAGACCTGCGCAGAACTGACTGCAGCAGGAGGATGGTTTAATCACCCTTCTTCTACTGATAGAAAATGTTTTTCTTTTCTCTTTTGAATTCATAGGCTTAAATGATCCCACCCAGAGCACAAGGCAGGTGAAATGGACAAAAGGGCGTGCTGAAGGGTGTTTAAAAATAGGATTTGCTCACCCCTCAGTGCCACAGGATCAATGTCAATGAGTTGTGTCTCCAGCCAGACATTGGTGGAGTCCCCAGAGCCCAGGCATGACACAGGCAAGAACTCCAATGATTCAGTATCATCTGCTCACTTGTATTCACTTCAGTGAAAGTTCTGTGCACAACAGCAAAATCTAAACCTCAAAATAATCTGCTTTCATAAACTTGACTGTATGGGTAGTTTGTTCTGTGCATTTTCCCTCTAGGCATCCTCAGGGATTCTCTCCTTCCTCAGCTGCTTCTTAAACCAATACCTATGGAGTATTTTGCAGTTCTTGTGGCTCAGCCACTTCTCTGCCTTTGTGGCAAGGCCCACATGGGGTGGATTCTCTCTGACACTGGCTGTGGTTGTGTGCAACAAGGCTCATCTTTTTGCCTTGTAACTGTTAGAGGCAACCAGTGCCTCTCTGCCAACAGCCCCTGAATACTGGCCAAAGGGCCTTTGGGACTAATCCTGAGGTTATTTGCCAGGTAGCACTTGAAGCAGCTTGCACAGCAGTGCTGCATATACATTAACAGACCAAAAGAGCTGTGCTCATCACCTACTCTTCCTTTGGAAGAGAAGGTGAGCCACCTGCCTTCATCTCTGAAGGCATAACAGACCCACCCTGAGCTTGTTCATCTTCCCTGTTCACCTTCCCCCTCAGATGCTTGAGGCTGTTAGCACTGTGTGAGGTATTTGAATTAAACAATTCTTGTGTTCTTTGGGTGTTTCCTTCCAATATTTTGTCATACTTGAAGTGATATTTGAAATAAATTGTATCTTGAAGGCTTAAATATTTAATGTTTTTCTCTCAGTAAATCTTGGGAAGGCATAAGCACAAACACACACTGCACACGATGTCAAAATAGAAAATGTAAGTGATATCTATTCTTCCTCATTGGTTATTTTTATCCCCTTATGCTTTTTCTTCCTCTGTTTCTATTCTACAGCTTTTTCTGACCCTTCTTCACTTCTCTAGCAAAAATAAGTCATGAAGAAAGTTTTTCAGCTTTTAGGAAGTTACTGTGTTTCAGTAGTCCTTTTCAAAAGTGAGATTGCCAAAGGTAGAAAAAAAATAATAAATAAATGGATAAAAGCATCAGTGATTCTACTACATTTTGGTAAAAACTTTCAGGTTCAGGATTTTTTTTTAAACTATGGAATTGTTGAGGGATTGAGAATGGGTTGGGGGGGTTATGGGCGGAGCAAAGCTATGTATAAAATAAAAAGCGTTGGGGAAATGGATATTTCATACTCTGGAAGACATAACTCAGCCTTTGAGCACCACTACTATTGATGGGAGCATCACAGAATCACATGCAGAGATCAATATGATCAGTGAGTGTTCAATTTATTGAGCTTAGCTGTTTCTCTATAAACCCTTTTTGGTTACATAGATGGCTGCCCTACAGTGGTAGGTACATGAGGGTACCTACAGTGTATTATTGCTTAAAGATAGCTTTCTGTAAAGCTATTACTTATATGTTATTGGCTAAATTACTGCACATGCTAAGAAACCAAGCTAAGCTAAAATTAACTATGTTGATAGTTCTCTTTAATTGTTTTTCTTTCAGATGGTACTTGTTCCCACTGAACTAGCTGTTGTATTCCTTTCAGCTGTCATTTTTTTATCTTCCGGTCTCTGTTTCAAGGACTTGTAAGAGTTGTTCAGTATCAATCAATCTCACAGAATCCAGGTCTTGTTCTCTGTAAAATATTCCCACATGCTACTTGCATGACAAGCAAGGAAACAGTGTCTATAATTTTGTGGATAACGTCAAGATGCTAAGGCAGGATTTGGCATATCACTAATACTGGCTTCTGGAAATCATTACATTTTATGTTATTCAATAGAATCATAGAATCACCAGGTTGGAAGAGACCCATTGGATCATTGAGTCCAACCATTCCTATCAAACACTAAACCATGTCCCTCAGGACCTCATCTACTTGTGCCTTAAACACCTCCAGGGAAGGTGAATCAACCACCTCCCTGGGCAGCCTATTCCAATGCCCAATGACCCTTTCTGTAAAAAACTTCCTCCTAATGTCTAGTCTAAATCTCCCCTGGTGGAGCTTGAGGCCATTAATAGGTAACACAAATGCAGTTTTGAGATCAAGGCTTACTAAGAATCAGAAAGAGCCAGGACAGTGGGATTCTCATTTTGCAGAGCCGGTTTTTAGCTATGGCAAATTGTAATTTCTCTTGGCTTGGTGGATGAGAGATGTTTTATTGTTTGTTGAGTAATTCAGAAACTGATGTTTTGAGCCAAATGTGTTTGCAGCTTTCCTTCATGGAGGGAATATTTCTGCTTTCTTAAGAATTCTGTGACCATAACAAATGAAGGTTATGTTCATGGTGGAAGTGGTGATATTTGTGATTGCAGGAAATAGTAAAATTGCTAAGGAATGGTTGGCTTCTCCAAAGACAGGGCAGAGCTGTGGGTTGAAGTGAGGACCATTCACCATTTAGCCTCTTTCAACCTGCTGTCCCAGTATATATGTTCACACATCAGGCTCTATGTCATGCTGTAGACCTACACAGGGGATGCAATACAGGACTTTTTCTTGTTGTTGGGCTAGGGAGATTCCTGACCAGTTATTGATGTTTGTTTATATTTGGATGCAAGCATTATATCAAATGTTTGTTGCTGTTTGTTCCAGTAAAAAGTTAAAATTTACTATACAAATGTAAACTTGTCCATGAGTAATTATTATAAAAGAATCAAAGAATAGCTAGTAAGTTGGTAGTCTTACTGTAAGTGTAATACTATAAAGAAAAAAAATACATACAGAAGGAGAAAGGGAAGAAAATGCATTTATTTTGAAACAAAAAAATATAACAGAGACAATTGTACTCTAGGCTTCCTTTCTGTCAAAGCATAACATAATAAGCTCTCAATTCTTACGGAAAATCTTTTTGTGTCATTTTCTGCAGTTTTTAAGACAATAAACTAAGAAGGAATCATGGATTACTCCTTTACGGAGTGTCTACTACTTTGTGCTTTCTCAAAACACTTGTCAGTTGAACTTCTTGGCCATTGTACTAGGAGGAAAGCGTGTTTGCCATTGTGTAGATCTTCAGAAGAATAAAGAAAGTCAATAATAAGATTCTTGAGACAACAGCTACCTTTGCAGCAATACAGAGCACTGTGTGCTGTTTCTGAAAGCTGTAGACTTGCAAGTGGCCCAGTAAGGTTTGCTTGTGCCTCTCTTTCCCAGAGAGGTAATCATGAACTTGTCACCTTTCCTAATGCAGGACTGTTTGTAGCAATCTCAGTCTTATCAGTACTGATCTCTTCCACATAGGGACCTTGCTGTTTTATCTTTTAGATCACGCAAGGATGACATGGCAGGATTATACCAAAAGCTTCTGGGAGCTTTCTGTGAAAATACAGTTGACTGCTTTTGAAAAAATCATTTACAGATGTGTTTCCAGGAGGTCCTTGTGGCTACTGGAAAAGGGATTTTGTCATGGGATTGAGGAAGGAGAGTTTGATTAAACTCAACAAATGCAAAAGGAACACTTATTTAAATGTAACTTCATGCAAAACCTTGAAAACAAGCCTGCAAAGGCTTTCTGTATTAAAACCGCGTCCTTTGATGTGCTTGTAGAGGCATAATGGTGTTTCAGGCTAATGTATTATCTGTTCACCTTCATGCTAGTTAAGACCACATGTAATTACCAGAGGGAGAGAGCTCCCCTGGTCTCAAAGGGAACAACCAAACAAGCAGAACTAATGAAACTGCTTTCTTCTGAGCTTGTCAGTTGGGTCAATTCACTCTCTACTCTGTTATAGATGAAGTGTTTTGCTGACTCCACGTATACCAAAAAGATTCCTCTGCTTTTTTTCCCCTAAAGCCTTTCCACTTTTCCCAACACTAAATATTTGGTAGCATTCCTCATGGTCTTATAAAATTCCAGTTTACTTTCTCTAATTCTCTATTTCTAAAACACTCCCAGGAAATTCCAGGTATTTGAGAGCTAGGAAATATGGACATGTATAGTTACTAAAGTCAGAAGTATTGTAGTGCCTTTATGTGGCTCCTGTACTATCAAAACCCCTTGGGTTGTTCCTATTCCTGCATGTATAGGAGGGCAATGAGGTTCAGTAGCTGTATGTGAGGGTTTGCATTTGGGATCATCCCTGTTTCCTCTGTACCAGATGAGTGATGCCTTGGAAATAATCTCTGGTGGCCTGTGCAAAGTCCCTCTCTGTACTGCTATGACCCACAGCCAGGTCAGCACTTTGCAAAAAGCATGTGACTTTGTCTCTTACAGACCCATAATTGACTGCTTGTCAAGTTTGAAATAGTCATTGAAATTATTAATAACTTGAAACAATAGAATGCTTCCACAGCTAATTTCTAGAACCTTTATTGACACTTTGAAATGTCTTTGTATACTTAACCTCCATGTGAGGGGACAGTCAATTTTTGATTCAGGTTTTTTCTTTACACAGTGGTATTAATTTTGGAAGGTGACATTTCTTGCTAGATTTTGCACCTCAGGTGCAGATAAAATCTTTTTCCCTTTGGGTTGCATTTCAAGGTGGGTTTTGGTCCTTTTCCTAGCACACTGGCATAGCTGTTCTGCCCCAGTGTCAGACAGGAGACAATGCTGAGATTAAAGAGATTGGAGCTGTTTAATCATGCAGATTATTATGAAGACTTTGAAGATTTTTATTCTAGATTAGAATAATTTAGGTTTTTTAATAGTAGTTCATAAAAACCTCTGGTTTTACCATCAGTAAAATTATTCAGAGGATGAAATAAAAGGTTTAAAGCAGAACAAATATCCAAACAAAAGGGATTTCCAGCTAACAAACTTATTGAGTGGTACATTTGAGGGAGACTCTTGTTTAACACCAGTTGTCCACTTTAGTTTTATGCTAAGTCTTGCATGTTTTAGCAGTGCTTTCAAAGATGAACATGTGTAAATTTTCACACTATAGTCACATTTGGATGCACTCAAGCAAATCTAATTTTAGGTTTACTTTCCCTTTCTCTGCTTTTCTTTAAGTAGTTTTCAAAACTTTCCAAATGCGACCACTGGTAACATTACTCCAGAAAATCTTTCAGATTTTTCTGGATAACTAAATTGCTCTAAACAAAAATGGAAGTGCATTTTAACCAAGTTCTTAATTAAATCAATCCTTGACTGATTTATTTTCTTACATTTTCCTTGCCTCTACTTTCCTTTCAACATTTGAATGAAGAACTATGAATCAGGTATCCATAAAAGGAGTTTTTATCACTGTCTTCTATTGCTATGTTGGTGATAAAAGGAAGATTGGGGAAAATGTTCCACAAGGAAAGGAGACCTGGTTACCCAGTGTAGTGGTTTTAGTTGACCTTCCTGGTAACTAGGGTCATAACTAAGGAAGTATTCCATCATATTTCTTTATGTAAGCAGAGAGATAAAAAGGGAGCTCAGAAGTCTGGTGAACAGTCTTGCTTCTGGGAGGGGTGGTGTGCAGATAATCTCTGCAGCTACTCTGCTGTTCGAGTGGGTCGAAGCACAGATCTGCTGGATAAGGGCGAAGTGAGAACTTGTGGTTTTACTTTTCTTGTTTTTCTATATATATTATACATATATAAACTGCTTTAGTCCTGCTAGAATTTGGGCTCATGGTTTTCTTTCTTTTTCCCCTCTCTTTCTTTCTTCCCCCACCCCCCCGCCGTGGTCAGGAGGGAGCAGTGAGAGGTATTTGCAGTCTTTGGACACGAACCCTTATAAGTATAAGAATGAGGTACTTGTTCAAGGAATATCTAGCAATCTCCCCAAGAAAGTGGATTAATGCAGAGGAAGACATTCAGTACCTACAAGAACTGGCATTGCTGGAGATCATTTAC
>WAAB01021059.1:188872-208331 GCA_013389865.1 Piaya cayana | reverse complement strand
GGTAACCTGTTCTAGTGCCCCACCTTCCTCACAGTAAAAATTTCTCCCTAATATCTAAAATAAACCTACTCTCAGATTAATGCCATTACACCTTGGCCTATCACTACATGCCCTTGTAAGAAGTCCCTCTCCAACTTCCTTGTAGGGCCCCTCTAAGTATTGGAAGGCTGCTACAAGGTCTCTTCAGAACCTTCTTCAGGCTGAATGACCCCAACCCTCTCAGCCTGTTCTCACAGGAGAGATGCTACAGTCTTTTCTGTGTCCATCCTCTAGACTCACTCCAACAGGACCATGTCCTCATGTTGGGGGCCCCAGAGCTGAACACCGTGCTCCAGGTGAGGTCTCACAAGAGCAGAGTAAATGGAGAGAATCATCACCTTTGACCACTGGTCACACTTCTTTCAATGCAGCCCAGGATATGGTTGGCTTCTGTACTGCAAGCACACATTGCCAGATCATGTTGAGATTTTCATCCACCAACACTCTTAAGTCCTTCTCTTCAGGGCTACTCTCAGTCCACTCTCCACTAAGTCTGTATTTGTGCTTGGGATTATCCTGAGCTATATGCAAGACCTTGCACTTGGCCTCCTTAATTCAGGATTCCCTTCAGTTGCACTATGTTTATTATTCCACAGTTAATTCTCAAGTGTTCCATTTCATAAGAAACATGGAAGAGATAGAGAACATTATAGAGAGCAGAAGGATTTACTTTCTTGACAGGATAGTTTTTTTTCCCTTGCATTCGATGGGAATAGGAAAAATATACAAGTCAATTAATACTATGAAAGCATTAAAAATATATAAAATGAATAGGTAGCAATGTAATTTTTCATTAGTAATTTGGTCATTTGATATTTAAAGGTAATTGCATAAGATGGAATTCAGTGCTGTTTCTGTCTATATCCTTTTCTCTTAGTCCACCTCTTTCCTTCTATCATATACGTACACGATAGTCCATGTGATTTCAGAGCCACCAGGAGGAAGTGATGGAAAGACAAATCGTGTTCTCTTTTGAACTTTTTCAGACATTCTTAATGGAGTAGCGATAGATACCCTGAAATCTAGGTAGGTTTGTGCCACCTTCTCTCCATGGGGCTCAAAGACTGCCTTCCTGAACATCAGCTTCAGAACTTCATTATCTGCATCACAAGAAGTGTAACTACTAGATCTAAGGAGGTGATTTTGCCCCTCTACTTTGCTCTTGTGAGATCTCACCTGTTGTACTAGTTAAATTATGGAGCCCTTAACACGGGGAAGACATACATCTGCTGGAAGGGGAACAGAGGAGGGTCACAGATGATCAGAGAGGGCTAGAACACTTCCTACAGAAGGACAGGCTGAGATAGTTTGGCTTGTTTAGCCTAGAGAAGAGAAGGCTCTGCAGAGATGTTATAGAAGCCTTCTAGCACTTTAAGGGGGCCTACAATAAAGCTGAGGAGGGGCTTTTTATCAGAGATTGCAGTGATAAGATGAGGGCTAACAGTTTTAAGAAGAAAGAGAGGCAATTTATATTAGTGTTAGGAAGAATTTTTTTGTGGTGAGGCTAGAGAAGTTTTCAATGCCCCAATCGTGGAAGAATTTGAGATTAGGCTGGATGAGGCTTTGAGCAATGTGACCTACTGGAAGATGCTTTGCCCATGGCAGAGGGGTTGGAACGAGATGGTCTTTAAGGCCCCTTCTAACTCAAACTTTCTACGATTCTATCATTCTGTGATCTTGGCCTTCAGTAGCAGAGTTGGACTCCAGACAGCTCTTGCTGTAAGCATTGTAACATTTAGTTCTCTCTACAGGAGGCACCTTGTTTCATAGTAACCTACTTATCACTTTCTAGCAACCTGGAAAATCTGCTGCATTGTGATTGTAATGTAGAACATATATGATCATCGTGTGACACCAGAGGTACAATGTATCAGAAACGAATTCTTCTCTTTGAACCGAAAGAAGGGAAGGTAGTGTATGCAATGAAAATGCATTTATTGTAGGAGTCATGATCCTCAGAAAAATGCAGGAATTTATACAGCATGACCAAAGCTAATTTCTTTGGATTGGCAACAAAAATGGAAGGTTTAGATGTTTTGGAATCATAATCTTACATATAAATAGATGCTAACAAAAACATTTGCAGACACTGCATCAACACCATATTTTCATTAACATGCAAAACACTTTGGCATCAAACATGTCAGTGCTGCTATCTAAATACTTGTGCAATTCTCCTGCTTGCAGGTTACCATTAAGAACATTTCCAGTTTCAATTAAATGAATGACATATCTCATGCTAGGCTCAGTGGGATACGGATCATGTCCACAGCACATCATGCCATGCAACTTTCTATTACAATCCCATACCCTTTATTAAGTTAAAATATGTAACTTTTCAAAATGCAAGCTGCAACAAAGTCTCAATCTTGGTCTCTCTGAAAAAATTAACATATACCTTTAGGCACAGCACACATACTCTAAGCTAAGTAAAATCCTAGTTCTTGGTTTCACATGATAAAAACCACTGATACTTATGCTCAGGTCTCTTGAGTGTGAAACAAAAGTAAATTACAAGGAGCTCTGTAACTGCCTAGGCAGCACTCAATGCTTACAACATTTGTAAAAAAGTCCCACAACTATTATTCGATCTGTGCAATAGAGAAAAATAAATAAAAGAGATAGCTTTCTCCTGAGAATGCAGAGGAAATACTACTACAATATACACAAAAGACAATGGTTTATAAGGGAAAAAATGTTTTAGAGGATAAGATTTCCTGAGCTTCTCTGCACAGATCTTTCTTTTTTTTTATAAGGTACCTCTGTTACTATCAAGTAGCTGTAATTACAACATTACACCTAAAATTGTCTTTAAAAAAGTATTGTCAGGGATGAAGACATTCTGCTCCTTTATATCTTCTTTTTGCTTACCTAGTCACTAGATATATTATACCTCACCATTCAATAATAATGTGTAAAGTTATTTCTGATGTATTCCATAGCACAAAAAAAACCATTTAAGGTAACAGACCCTGTAGGATTTCCACAGTTATGGTGTAAATGTAAGTATTCTTCAGGGGAAAACGAATTAATTCAAATCTATGTCACAAATGAGAAAAAAACTTCTCAATATTGTAAGTTTTGCTCTCAAATACAGATGGTTGAAAAATTCTCGGTGGAACAGCTTTGTACCCAAATGTAGTTATGTTAAACATGACATTGAATAATGTTGATTTTGATAAAATTTTAATCTAGGTAAAAGTTAAAACTAAACAATTAAGTTTTACTATTTTGTTCTTACAATACTCAACAAAGTTAGCATGTTACGTTATACTTCATTTTCAGTGTTTTGCTGCATTTGGACCTCTATAGTAATGTATTACTATTTTGCTAATTGTATATAATATTATTCAGATTACATAAATACAAGAATATGCTCCTTTACTCAACCAGAATATTTGAATTTAATGAAACACACACACGTGCAGACAAAATTCCATATCTTAAAAACATTGTGGAAATCTCTGCCTTTTATTTAGGTGAAGAATTTCATCTCATCTCAAAATGTAAAATTTTTCAACCAAATTAAAATTCCAAACACCACTAATCTTACTGAAGATTCTAGAAAACTCAGTGCATGACTGAGTTCACAGTATCACATTTGTGATTCTTTTATATTTAAAGAAAATGTGAAGGTCTTGACAAAGGGACCCATGTTGTTGCTCTTGAACAAAGTGACACAATGTTATGATATTAATAAAAGAGAATAAAAGAGCTTATGTGTATAATGGAGAAAAGCACAAGTATACAAGGAAGGATAAGAACCCAAGGAAATACCATCACCAGTGGCTTAAAGTAACTGGTGAAGAGGATGCTTACTTAAAGCAATTATTGGAGCTTTTTCCTTCTCAGATGACAAACATATTGTTTATAAAATGGAGTTGAAACATTAGGTAGCAGCACTGTAACTTACTGATCATGCTACCACTCTGCTTTTCATATCACAAAAGTCCAGCCACAGTTTGAGAGAAATTTTAAAGGCTTCCTAAAAAACTAGATTACATATAGGAGAAAATCTGTATTCATGAATACCCACCAGGAGTTATACTGCATTAGGTGTGTTCCTGAAGCACAATTAGTTCATCCATATGGAATCCAGTTTATGTTCTCCAGCCCTACTCTGGCATGGGAACCAAATCAGAGTTAGTAAGGAGATTCAGTTCAAGAGTGCGATCTTGATTTGAATGAGAATGCTGCTGTAGATGCATCCTCAACCTCTGGGTGAGATACAGTGCATGCAGAGAAAGCTCAGCAATGATCTGCAGAGAAGTTAAAGCTACGGTCGTGTTTTGTGTCTCTCTGCATTTACAAAGGAAGAGTGACAGGGTGGCACAGAAAAAGTGAGTTAAGCATAGAAAAAAATCAGCTTTTCTGCATATGTAATACTGGGCTCTAAGCATATAAAAATCTTATAAAAATCTTTCTATACTTATATCTACTTGCTGAATGATCTACTGTTGAAATACATGTTTCTCAGAACAAAACGATGGAACTGAGAATGGTGAGATAAGGCACAGCAATGACAACGTATATATCAGCAACTGTTGGAGCATTAGCTGAATTTCCACAATTCTGGGATTTTAGGAACAGCCACGTAGTACATCCAGCACCCACCACACTGAGATAAGCATTTGCTCAAATTCTTATGGTATCTAAACCAGACAGGTTTGGTATAAAGAAAAATTTTAGGTCTACATACAGCAGGTGTATAAAATATTAACAAGCTTAATTGTGTTAAACAAAAAGTAATTAGTAGTGTCCATTTTCCTCATGGCAGATAGTAACCTTTTATTGTTGTTCTGCTGCCTAACTTAGTAAGATTTTAATCATCCACTTGATAATTTAGTATATATTTTCCTTCCAGTTGTATTCATAATTTGTGAAAAGGTGCTGATCAATCACTGAAAATTTGTATCATAGGAAATGGGTAGTTAAATCTTGATTTTTTTCCAGTCTGTGAAGAATACATGTTACTATTCTCAAATATGCCCGTTAATTGAAGCATATTTTACAAATATCTTTCGCCATTGCTGCAATACCTGGCAAAGTCATCCAAAACTTTCACTTTTTTACTATACATATATAGGTATTCAAATGAGTAAGAAAAATATGTTACATCATACATATACAGATTTCAGAGATAGCTCAACTGCCATAAAGAAGGAAGGATGTTTAAGAAAGTTCAGGGGAAACTTAAAACAAATCTCTTCAGTTTATTGATGTGTTACTGGAGACACTGTTCAGAATGTGAATTATTCATAATCCAAAACTGTCAGAAGTTAACTTTAAATACCTGAGGGGATATGTAGTCAAAGCAGATACCATTGTGGTATTCACATTTTAGCATGACATTAGCAAGAATCATATTTTTTCAATAATAAGTTGCCTATGATGCTAAATTTGGTGTCTCTTTAATAAAGAAAAAAATTGACTAGAATAAGAGGGGAAAAGTAGTTCTTCCACAACTGTACAGATAAAAGAGCATGAGGACAGAAGCAGAAAAGGATTTTTTGGTTGACACTTCATAGTTAGGTTGGCCAGGAGATACTTCAAAAGGTCACTATGCCATTCCAACATTAATAGTGATATTCATTGATATACAAATCCCAGGTGATCCAACCATGGCCAATTATTTTATTACTCTTGGAACTGAAAATTTCATTTAATTATTTGTTTCCTGAAAAAACTTGATTTATTTATAAAAAACCAAACACAACCTTTTGTGACGATGGGTTAAGAAATTGCCTTAAACAAATAATTTAAAAAAACCCCTAACTGTCCAAGAACCGTATTTTCACAATTTTACTGATAATATTGAAGGTTTTCTTGGTTCAGAATGGTTGTATTTTCTGTAGTTTCAAATTAATGTTTAGTAGAGTATATTCTAAAAGACTAGGCTATGATATTTTCTAAGTTAAATAAAAAATAAAACATTAAAATTCGGATTATTTAACTCCTGATTAACGTTTATTGATATCTTTTGTTATGACTATTTTCAGGCTGGCATTAAAATGGGGTTTTTTTAGTCCTCAACCTTTTCAGAGCATAAACATTTTTTTTCTCTTGTTCAGTATAGGTTTTACTTTCATAGAGACCATCACCTCAAAGGATAAATTGCAGTGGACTGAGATTAACATAGGGCGAAGCTCTTCCCCCAGAAGCACTGCAAAGTAAACTGCTATGGTAGAAGGATTTAAAAGACAAGAAGAATGGTCCGTTTTGCAGATGATGAAGGCATAGCAGGGGAAGGAAGTTTTAAACACTTTTTAAAAGGAGAGATGGATGCCCAAATTATTTATTACGCATGTTGGAAGTCTTCCCTCTGAATACAGCAGTGTATGCTTAGCACAGAATTGAGAGAATTGGCCCAAGACAGTGGTGGATTATGAAAGACACAATGGAAATCCTTGCTACCCCTACCAACACTCCTGATGAAGTCTAAATAGGAATGGTCTAGACAATGTAGCTCAATGCCAATTAATTGGTACGCATAATATCCACGTTTTTACTTCCACATCATTCTAGTTTGCGATTAATATAACTATATGGTAAAAATGTTTATGCTACTCATTTATTTGAGCTTGTGTGTCCATACTCATCTAATAATTGTGAAAATTTACGTATTTTTGTCCATTTGCATAATAAACTGCTTTGCTTTATTCTTTTTACATAAAACAGAAAAAACCCAGTTACTTTTAGGACATCATTCATCTAAATTGTTTTCACTATCTGCCTCAAGGTAATATTGACGATGTTCTAGAAATACATATAAGGAGGTCTAGGGTGACTAGATTAGATGAAGACATTCACATTGTACATGTTTGTTTAATTAGATTTTTTTTCTCTAGATACAATACGGAAAGGGTCATTAGGCACTGGAATATGCTGCCCAGGGAGGTGGTTGATTCGCCTTCCCTGGAGGTGTTTAAGTTACGGGTGGACGAGGTCCTGAGTGACATGGTTTAGTGTTTCGTGGGAGTGGTTGGACTCGATGATCCGGTGGGTCTCTTCCAACCCAGTGATTCTGTGATTCTGTGTGATTCTGTGATTCTGTAATACTATATAATAAAAATGTTAGATACTTATTTAGCAAGGAATGTGTCGGGACATTTTACAAAGACAAACACACAGTTTATCTTTTTCTTACAAGTGGCAGAGAGTCAAGCAGTCAATGTCACTTTGAAATAAAGCAGATTAACCAGTTTTGAGTTCATGCATTTATCACTTGAGCTTTATACTTGAACTCATGCAATAAAGGGCCAGAATTAAATGACCTTTTTATTCAGGACTAGTCTTTCCCTCAGTTTTCTATTGCTTTATCATCATAGGTAGCATTTGCAAATGTTAGGCACGTGGATTCTGTTGTGCTAAACCTTAGAAATACTGCTGTTCTTATATAGTCTTGAGAAAAGGATGTATTTAGTTTTTACTTTTCTTATTATGCAGAAGTTCACTCCCAGATCTCAGTGTGTGCGCTAAGTGTAACCAAGATCTACTATTTTTACCTCCGTCTCTCTTTGCTACAGAAGAGTCTATGGTTTGTTCCAGAACCTATTCCTTAAGAAAGATTGCTTTTGTGAAAAATAAAATAGCTTTATCTGCCTAGAGATTGTGCAGAAGTAAACCTATAATCCTGTTTCCGACTGCAATGAGTTATGTTCTATTATCATCACAACAGTGTAAAACCTTAGTTATCTGAGAAGAACAGATGGAAATTATATGGAATTCTTGAAAGAAAAACAAAGAAAGAAATATTTCATATTTCTGAGGCACAGATCCAGCTGTATCTGTACTGCTTTGGATAGCCATGCCTCTGTTTGGGCTCAAGTTCAGCAAAGTGGTCAGGGTCTGTCACATCCATGCCTATAAGCTTCTGAATCCAAACTATCTGGTTCAAATTATGTATTATCAAATGAATATTAATGAAGGTAAAAGATGTCCTTGATGTTCTACCCTATCTTAAATGCAGTCCATATTGTTGCTCCTGGTGCTAGTATTTCCAAAGCATTAGAGAAAAGTACAGGTAGAAATATGATTTTACATTCATTTTCAGTTCTGATAGAAACTCGACTAGTGTCTCCTCCAAGACATTTCTACCTTTTAGAGATTACTAATCTTCATATTACCTGCCTTATGCCTTTTTATTTCAATTTAACTCTCATTATTTATGCCCACTGGAACAATTCATTAATAAATTGTGTTGACCAGCTAAACACACAATTTCACTCTAAGTTTGGACTGGTGCTAGACAATACTCAGAAGTATTTCCCCCTGAGATGCGTAACAAAGACTATTAGGCTCTATAACTCACCACTGAATGGATGAACTTCTTATTTAATGTTATTCAAAGAAGTCTGCAAAGGCAGCATTTTTTAAATTTTACTTTATTGTAAGAATGAAAATAAATGACAAAAAGCATCAAAATTATCCTTATTCAGAAGTATAAAGTAACAGGAAATAATAGATTACATGAGAGTACACTGTTGCTATTGACTAGCTTCGATTGTCACCTTTGTAAGTCAATGTACCAAGAAAACAATTATTTTGCAGAATTAGGGTTAAAAGCATAATTGAAGTTATGTCACCACCTTGTTGCGTCATAACACTGAATCCAATCTCATCACAGGGATAACTTTTAGTGTGCCCTATCTAAAGACCAATAAAACATTAAATATTACCATTGCAACTCCTAATATATAAATAAAAAGATAATTACATACTATAAATTAAATCTGATCAGTCAAAATCTGTATATGTTATTACCATATAAAGTAATTTAATTTTTCTGTAGGCACAAGCATGAATTTTAGTAGTGGATTTAGCAGTAGTAAGGGACTTCTACAAGAAAGAGTTTTTAATGTGCTTTTCTATTACTCAATTAATCAAATTTTGTTTATGTTCTATTAGATTTTTTTTTCAGTAGAAAGTAGAATTTTTTACATCAGAGTAACTTGGTTTATTCTATCACTACTATGATAGATACAGGTTCACCGATAATACTTTGATGCACAGAAATTTACTATGGGCCCAAAACATGATTTCAAAATAGTATTTTTTTTAGCATGGATTGGACATAAAATATGTCAGTGGAGAGGAGTTTGAATTCAAAATGTTGGATAAAAACACAGAATAGAGATTATTAGGAAAGAACTACTTGAGAAACAGAAAATACCACAAAAGAGTATAATGGTCTGAGGTTTCGATGAAAGGTCAAAGCCAGGAGGCACCAGTCACTTAGATACGTTCAAAAAATATAATGAAATAGTGGTCTGGAAAAATAGAACCTAGTCTGACATGCATGTCTAAAAAATATCCTGGTGTGGAAAAAAAAAAAGATTAAAGGTTAAAAACATTGAATTCTTGAATCCCAGACCCTGAACAGAACAAAATAACACTTTCAAACACCAATTAGCATTTCAGTTATACTCCTTTTTGAAACATATTTGGTAAAAGTAGTTTACCTATGAAACACAATCTTTTCACATTTATCTTTGCATATGCTGGTGACATTATGCTGCTGAATACATGCTAGCTTTCTTTTAAATGAGACTGAGAAGACTTATTTTAAATGAAGTGATTCATACGACCTTCTTACACAAGATTTCTCACAGAAACTATTTTTGGGAAAAATGACTGTTGCATTCCATAAGGAAAATCACATCACATGCTTAACTTATGTCAGCAAACAAACATAATTATTTATTTATTTTAGGAATGCTTCGAGGTTGTTCTCCTCTTTTTCCCCCACTGTCTTTCATGATTCACTTCTCTTGAAAATGAATATAAACAAGATCTTAGGATATATTTCCTTCTATACATACATCCTTAGAAGTCTAAATTCAAGTACTAACATTTACAAACTACTGTATGGTAACAAATAACTGCACCTGAGCAACTTATTTTTATTTTCCGTGTGCCTTTCCTTGTCCTACAGTATCCCACAGAATATGTGACATAATGTGAAATAGCTTTCCTTAGTAAAAAAAAGGGAATGACACTGAGCTTTTAATGGGCAATACTAACCATATTTCCATGGAAACTTACTGTGGAACACATGATGTATGATGACTACTTACTGTCTGCTAGCAACTGATTTGTCAAAAAAACCACTTAGGTTCCTAAATGCCCACATCCTACAGCATCTCTAAAGTATCTACAAAAAAAAATTGCAAATGCAAGCCTAGCTTTTATTTTTAAACAGATCAGGAAGTTAAAAACCCAGCTTCTTCATACTTCAATGGAAATATAACAGAGTGATTGCAACAAAGGGAAGTCAAAGCAACAGACTCCAATTCATCATTAATGCATTAAGAGGCTTTTGAGAGTGGTTTTAAACCAATAAGAAAGAATAATTTTTTTATTGTAGTGTGGATGTGAATTTGGTATTAGGTTTGAAGAGTTTAGTGTGCTGCCACATCAAACAGGTGTAGAGGAGGATTGAAAAGAAGTATATTCTAGAAATGGCTAAGTACACACTACAGCTTGTCTCCAGTAGGCAGCTATCACTCGTTTTTAACTGGAGAAAGAGTTCTAAGGGCCTGATGCGATTGGCACACACAATATGGATGCATCCATTTCAAATAATAACCAAGACTCATGCTCTAAACCCCACTCTGGACCTTGATTCTCCTGTCCTAGCCCCATGCAGTTCTTCCAGCTACTAAACCTTACCTTTAAGGAACAAAGCTATGCAAGTGATAAGTGAGTATTTCTACAAATTAGTTTAGGACCCTGTTAACATCTTTACCACTTGGTAAGTCTTCCCTTTAGGAACCTTTGTCCTGCTGGAACTCATTTGACTATTTCAGTGGCTTTCTTGTAACTAGAGTTGACACTGAGCAAAAGTGTCAACCTGAGCAAAATGTCTGCAACCTGAGCAAAATGTTTGATGATAAATATACCTGCATGTAAGGATTTAAATAGCAGCAATTCGTTGAGGGGAGCGAAGAAAAGTATCTTTACTTCAAACATTCAATAAACTACTTCTAGACTAAAAAAAATAAACAAGAAGTCCCTCTTCTGAAAAGGCTGTATGTCTCAACATTCATTTTTATGCTGGTTTATCTCTGAGATAGTGTTTTGGTCCAGTTAATACCAAACTTTTGCATCTCTGATATGGAAATGCTTTAGCACAATAAATCTTTCCTTTCTCTGCATGTCACAAGTGAACACAGCAGATGCAATGGACTGATGTATCTGTGTTTTGGACATAAAATATATGCTACAAAGCCCAGTGAATGGATGAGAGGCAATGGGCATAAACTGAAGAACAGCAAATTCTGTTTAAACCTAAAAATCCAGCTTTTTTTTTTTTAATGAGGTGGTGTTTAAACACTGGAATAGGTTCCCAGAGGGGCTGTGGTGTCTTCGTCCTTGAGAATATTCAAAATCCAACTGAGCACAGACTGAGCAATCTGCTGTAGGTAACCCTGTTCTGAGTAGGAGCTGGACAAGACAGTCTCCAGAGATGCCTTCCCACCTCAGAAACTCGGTGATTCTGTGGTTCCGTGAAGTAGTCATAATCCCACCTTAGCTTCTTCCTGTCTCAGTATTGCAGCATACAGCTCGGTCTTGATAGGAATACAGTATGCATTAAATTTTGAAGGACAAGTAGCTGGGGGAAGAGATGAACTGTTTTTCTGGAAAATCTCTAGGATAAACTAGTTAAGCACACTGAAAGCAGCATATGAAAAAAGTAAGTGGTGCTGTGTGGAAGCTCATGTAAATTATAAAGGCAATATTCCAAACACCTGCACGCATGCTATCAATGTCTGGCAATTCAGAGACAATTTTAAAGGTAATACTGTCATAGAAAATCCAGTAACGAAGACTTGTGTCTCGGAACTGAAGACTTTGGTAAGCACTAGAAGCTAGCACTTCAAAAAGAGACAGATATATCCTATGAAGTCTGATATGGCATTCTAAAACGTGGGGGAAAAAAGCACTTGTGCTCCTTCACAAAAATGAAATTATATTCTGTATCCATTACAGTTTTCATGTTCAAACACAAAAAGAGTTCGCAACTGATTTCAAGAAGTACCAAAATAAATAACCAGGGAGGATTTTTTACCACATTTCAACACAGAATGAAAATAGAAGTTGAAACAGTAAGAAAATCCTGAACAAACCAATTCAATGAATATTGAAAAATGTAAAAAGGGACGCATCACTAGTGAAAGCGATGTAACTGCAACTGAGATATGACACAAGAAAATATTAAAATGAAAAGTGTTTTAAAGCCAGTAGGTCTTTAAACCCGAATACTGAAACTGAAAGGTGAAAATCTGAGGGCAGAAAGAGCTCCAACTCTGAAACTGAAGCTGAAAAGAGACAACCCAGAGGCAACATTCATTCAAACCCGGATGATCAGTCTGAAAGAATAGAGCCCGAGGGCAAAAAACCATTCAGACCGTGGCAGTAAATCTGAAAGGGGAGAGCTTTAGGGCAGGAATTGCTCAGGCCTTAGCAATGAGCTGGGATGGACAGATCTTCAAGACAGCTCCCACTCAGGACCTGGGACTGGAAAGAACAAGTTAGTGAGGAGCTGTGTGCATCCTACATCCTCTGATAATGAGCCTCATTGAACCTGTTATATTCTAGCCATTACCAAAAACTGAATTTAAATTAATGCATTGCACTGCATACTAAAGGGTCTGGAATTAGAATAGATTAAGACAAAAAACCAGAGAGGTAATAGAGCTACTACAAGAATGATGCTACAGTCTTCAGCGTGCAAATCCAAGCTATGACTTTACATTAATAAAACTGTCCAGGCAAAGAGCTTGCCTAATGTGAGATATCGTCTAATCAAATGGCATTCTCTGTTTTTCAGGATATTCAAAATCTGTACTGAAAAATAACAAAATTTACATTCTCTACACAGTAAATAGTCTATATAACTGCATTTGCCTTGTTTTGTCTTACTAGTATATGTTACGTAGTGATTGTTACTCTTTAATTTTGAGGAAAAAAAATGGAATCAACTATTTTCCAGTAACAGAGGAAAGATGGAAGAGAGTTTTGTAAAGCCATAGTTCTGCAAAGGGAAAATTTATTTATTAGTAAATGTTTGAAAATGCTTTTCCTTTAGATAAATCAATGCACTTTGAAATCTACAAATGAAGCCTTCAGGATCGTATCCAAACTGCCCAAGTTAGATATCATGGTATGTAAAAGAGTCAATCCTGACTTCTCAAACCATGATCCCAGAATTCATACATAAGGTAGTCAGTGAAAAAGCACTGTGGAGCTTTCCAGAGGGCAGCTTAGAACTCCAACAGTAGTTAACTACTCAGAAGACTCAGTTTAAGAAAGGATATTTCGAAGCTCTGCTCCCTGGAAGTCCTCTTTGTTGAGGCAATTAGAATCTAAAGCCATAAACATCCACTGATAGCTACTGATAACCAAAGCATAAGCTCTGGAATAAACCTAAAGAACTTCAAAATGGAACTCCTATGTATCTCTTTAAATGCGTAACTACTTTCACTGCCTGTATCATTCTATCACGTACTGAATAAGGTTTCATATTTTTGTGGGTTTTTTTTTCCTTTCTTAAAGAATACNGAACTTCAAAATGGAACTGCTATGTATCTCTTTAAATGCGTAACTACTTTCACTGCCTGTATCATTCTATCACATACTGAATAAGGTTTCATATTTTTGTGGGGTTTTTTTCTTTTCTTAAAGAATACCTTCAATTACACGCATTTCCACTTCTCAGAGGGCAACTGCAACTGGTTTTAAGCTATACAGGGTTTTGTCATAATATTTCAACTATTTCAAAGATACACTGAGTGTGCTGTTTCTTCAGTAATAAGCTTCAAAATTTTTATTCTCATTATCCTCCAACTATTTCAGGTTTTAGTCTAGAAATGGCACGACTTACAGATTCTTAACATGTCTACAGACTCTCCTTCTTTTAATGAGGTACCAGTTGATGCCTCTTATTTGGAACGTCTGTTCTGCTTCACAGCAATTCTTATATATTCAAGAATTATGGAAGTAATCATGCTCTGTAGGCATACAACCCACTCCAGGTAGTGATATGGTTCTCAGATTTCCAATTTACATGTTTAAAATTACTCTGCTGTGTAATAAAAAAGGTAGTTATCTCTGAAGCTAATTCATTACACAGTACTTTGTTTCTGAGATTCACAGCTTTTCCATGTACAGGATGCAAAGCAAGCAATTACAATAAGCATGTATCTGTCAAGATACAAGTAAACAATTAAACAACTTAAGCCAGTCTTTAAAAAGGCACATCACCATGTCATTTAAAAGACTTTTGAAGAATTTATTTGTCACCTAAAACAGATTAGGAAAAAACCTAAACTGGGATAAACTGACAGAAGGAGCTTTAAGCACTAAAAGTCTAATTTTACATATAATGTGGGTTTCATTCATTAGTAGTTTCATTAATATCATTTGTTCAGCTCTGCCTTCAGCACTTAAGATCAGACTGAATGATGTTGCTTGGTCTCAAATATAGCATTCAAGAAATATCCTTGAACGTATGTTTCGTCACTTTTACTTCTTGGTATATGAAAAATATTAGTACCTTCATCTTTCAGAAAAGTTAAGATCTGGTCTTTGGAGTCCTACCACGATAGCTGTAAGCAGAACAGCCAATGCAAAGAACCTACCAGAGGAAGAAAATCCATCTAGAAAGGGAAATATCATCTATCTGGTGTTTTTTCCAGCTTGCAGTGTTGTCCCATATTTAAGAGAAGAGGCTAAGAAGTGACTGTTTAAAAACATCGAGCTAAGCACTTGAAACAGAAGTAAGATTCCCAGTTGAAGATGTCTATAACTGCCCAGTAGAAACACACGTGATATTTTTAATGACAAAAAATAAATATGGGCAAAGAAGAAACTTCCCTCAAATATTACCTGCTATGTCGTTTAAAATTTATCATAATTTCCAATTATTACAACCATGTAAATACTACAACCAGGGTATAGGATGAGGTATTAGAGCTTTTAAAGGGAAAATACTACTTTTGAACAACTGGTAAAGCATTGTCCACGTTAAGCGTTCTGAATTACAAACCTGTCAGTCTTTCTCAGAATTGTTAGTAGCGTTCACCTTTACAGCATTTAGGTCATTAGTTGAAGTTAGTGGAGTTCGGCTGCTCTGCACAGTTCACAATGGAGGAACAAGAAGGGGTTTAATACTGTTAGGAGGCAGGAAGGGTTTTAATATTTTTAGAAGGCTTTTTTTTCAGAGTGTACATGTATTTTCATGTGGATTTCCTCAACTGCTTCTCTTCATCACTATTCTCAATTTAAATTAAGTTAGACTCCAGAACTCGCAGTGTTTTATCAGGAAAAATTAATTAATTAATTAATTCCTAAGTGTACACCTATTTCTCTCTTACAGCACTCTGTACTGCTGAAATCCCAAAAATATTCATCTATTAAGAAAAGTTTTGATAAAGAGAATTTCAGAGTATGACCATTTTCATATTTTTGGTATAAGTTATGTGATCATCTCCTTTCCTTTTAAAGGCAAATAATGAACGTGCAATATAAAGAGGCATTTTGAAAGGCAGATTATATTCTAGTCTTAAATCTCTCAGTAACTAAAAAGTCACTGATACATTATGGAATTATTGAAAATAGCTGATTATTACATAACAAAGGAAAAGATGTTTCTGAGTATGAGCAACTTTATGCTCTCTCTTTTATAAAAGAAGTTGAGCTAATAAAAGACTTCAAAGTTTTAGCATTACTGTTTCAGAAATCTTATGCTTACTGCTTTAGTCAACAAAGAAATATAAGAGAATGCTCAAATCTTTTAGTGTGATAAATATTTTAGTGTAAAATATTTTTCAAGATGCAGTAACTTATTTTTCATTTCTGAGAAACTATAATTGAAATTGTGATTATTATTATTAAAGTCTTTGAAGAAATAAAAGATGTTCTAAAGTTGCACAAATAAAGTCCAGTGGCCAACACCATTCTAGATGCCAAATCAATAAAAAATTCTGAATCAAGGAATCACATGAGTGGAAGATGATGTCTCCAACACTGAATCAGGGTTGATTCATGACCCGTAGTCATGATTCTGAAATTCAGCTTATCTAGTTAAATACATTTGTCTTCAATAGAAATGATACATATGAAACTCATTTCTGCATCTGTCCTTCTTGTCGTGTAGGTCATCTTCAATTCAATCTCTGAACTTGTATAAATAGTTTTACATCTTAGGAAATACAGGCTGTAGCTGTGCATTGACTGTAAAATCCTCTGGGCAAAATGAAAGACAGAAGAGATTTATTCTGAAAATAACTTTACATTCACGATTTTATTATGCTTCTGAATTACAGATTTGTCAGCTCATTCTTGTGTCATTCATGACCCTGACATTGTAAGCCAAAAGAGAGAATGTTTTTGCGTGCATATGTATATTAAAAAACTATATGCATATATGTGTATAGAAACACACAATCATTCAAACCTGTACAGAACTTGCAAATATCTATATCTAAAATTTTATATACAATGCTGATTTAGATCTACTGAAAATGACTAATAAATTTGGAATCAAGAGATGTTGAAGACTTAGGGGCATTATTTTATTGTCCCTAACTTTTTTATTCGAAATTAAATAATAAATCCCTGTGTAGTTATTAATAAAACCTAAAGAAAATCTTTTCCAAGTAAACAAAAATGAAAAAATTCACTTCATTTATTAAGATCTCAAAATTTTTGGTTGCCTTTTGTCTGCTTACAGGGGTACCTTCTCTGCAGACATATCAGAACACATGAGATTTCAATTAGGAAGACTTATAGCATTGAAGTATTCTTTTGAAAATGTAAAATGCAAAATAAAACACAATAAGGCAGAAAAAAAACCCAAACCACCTTTCTTTTTTTTTTTTTTAACAGGTCATTTTCAAATAAAGAAATCAACTCTTTAGAGTCAACATAGAAACCTATGTAATAAAATTTCCAAACAAATACAGTGCACCACATATTGAAAAGGGTTTACCACATTTAACATGAACATTCTCCTCTTTTGTCAAACACTTCTCTGCTGCTTTTGAGAAAACAGATTTGTACACAAAACACTGCACTGCCTTGACAAACAAAGCAACACTTGACATGAATTCATGAATAGAAAGCAGTGTTAATGCCAACGTTCATGATGCAGCACATGCTAACATTCAGGATTAATATCTTGAATTAAAGCCTAATGAACTTATTGAGTGTGTTTTCACTGCGTTCAGTGCGCTGTGGATCAAGTCCATGGTGTCCATCTTAGATTTTCTTACTAGGCTTTACATCAGGCATGACTGAAAGAGCAGACAACATGCCTGCACCTGCATTTGAACATGACCATCTAGGGTTCAGTACGGCAAACCTGGGTATGAATTTCCTCTAGCTAGAGTCACTGGAAATTTGAAAGATGTACAGCTATCTATATCTATTTCTCAGGCAGTAAGGATAAGGTTCACAGGCCCCCCAAACTCCCACAGCAAGTGTCTTGTAGATCTCACATCTCCTTGATCTGTGTAGTGTGTTCTTCCCTTGCTACAGTAACACTGGAAAACTAACAAATTAATTTTAAATTTAAAAAAATCCTCTGTTTGAGGATAGAAGGAATGGTCACAGAACTACTGATGGTAACATTGGTACTCTCACGTAATTTTCTTTGTCAGCAAAGCCTTCTTGCAAATCAGAATAAAGGGTCTGAACAAACCTGTACACTTTCCACAAATCTGCTGTAAATATATAAATTCCACTCTTGCTTAACTATTTAATAATTAACATAAAGTATGAGGTCTTTCTACAGGTGGGATCAAACAAGTCAACTGAGGAAATGGCTATGAAGTACATAAAGATGCTGATGTTTACCATATGTATATCGAGTGTTAAGGGGAAGCACTACCAGAAAAAAGTAGATTAACATAGTAGACCACATTCCTTTGCAAATTATTATGGGTGTTGAGGTACAAGATCAGAACTGACAAAGTAATGTCTTACTTTTGATAAAGTAAATATTTGCTAGATGCTTGCCAGCTTAACTGACCATCACCTTTCCCTCAGTATCTTGCTGTCTGTACTTTTAGAAATTAAATTTAGATAAACAACACATTTCTTGGCCACAGTATCCCCCTCATGCTCTAGCTCAAGTTACATAATCTAATAACAATGTACTAATTTAAGTGAGACTTTCAGAAATGTATTGTTTTATGCTGTACCAGCTGATCATATTTAAAACATGAAACAGAAAGATATCAATCCGCCACCAAAGGAAGACAAAGAGAAGTGTTGGTAGCTTAGGCTTTCTGAAAGCCAGTACACTTGTATTTGGTATCTGCAGATTGTGGAACTTAGCTATACATTCTTACTGAATATTCTTAGATTTAGCAGAGTTCTCATTTTATTTGATAAAGGAATACCAGATAATATAATTTTAAAAATATATACCTCTCAATTCCTCTAACAATTTATATAATTTACCTTAATGTTACCATATGATTTATACCAAACGTTATTATGACCTTGTTTGCTGTCCTTTCCTCATCACAATAATTGCATGAGGTGGGGTGACATGTCCAATGGGCTGCCTAGAGACTTGGGTGATAGACCTCAATGCTGAAGTTATAGCTCAGAAACCACTTACCTAACACAAGGGCATATGCAAAGAAGCCTTCTGTCACTCCTCAGGACCCTTGCCTTTTCCCACAGGTCTCTGACAGCATCTTTATTAAAAAGTATCACCTCCCACTTTCCTTTCCTGTCCAAGTTCATCTTTCCTTTGCTACTCCAACATTTCACTATGCACATGCAAACTTTTGATAGTTAGCACAAAGACCTTTAACCTTGCTTCAAGGGTAGTGTTGTTACAATTGCCTCTCCCTCCATGAAAGATAATGCCAGTAATTTTCTGAGCAGAAAAAACAAAGGGAACTTTCTCACACTGCTGTGAAGAAACACTAGAGCATCTGAATTAACAGTGTTAGTGAATAACACAGTAAATGTACCTCAACTTTAAGGAGTCATGTACTGCCACTGTCAGTGCCACTGAGCAACTTTCTCCTTAATCCCAAACTCAAAGGTTTTCATTTACAGTCCAATACTGTAGAATTGGTGCATAGTGAATGTACCCAGTACCTCATAGAAAAATGTAGCATCCAGCAAGATGTGGCATTTTATGTATGTCAGTCCAGTTTCTAGCAGTGTTTCCATTGACCTACAGGACTTTTTTTAGCATTGAGTAATGGCAGAGGGAGTAGAGTGTGTGTAAATTAAATAGAAAAAAAATTAAAGGAATGCTCATCTTCTCTTGAAACATTCTCTTGTGTGTGTAAATGAATATTTGCATGCATTCGTATTCAACAGAAATGAGCAGGGAGACGACAATATCTACATGATTATTTTTAAAGCTTTCAAACACCCACATTTCTGTTTT
>WAAB01021059.1:129621-188843 GCA_013389865.1 Piaya cayana | reverse complement strand
CCATGGTGTCCATCTTAGATTTTCTTACTAGGCTTTACATCAGGCATGACTGAAAGAGCAGACAACATGCCTGCACCTGCATTTGAACATGACCATCTAGGGTTCAGTACGGCAAACCTGGGTATGAATTTCCTCTAGCTAGAGTCACTGGAAATTTGAAAGATGTACAGCTATCTATATCTATTTCTCAGGCAGTAAGGATAAGGTTCACAGGCCCCCCAAACTCCCACAGCAAGTGTCTTGTAGATCTCACATCTCCTTGATCTGTGTAGTGTGTTCTTCCCTTGCTACAGTAACACTGGAAAACTAACAAATTAATTTTAAATTTAAAAAAATCCTCTGTTTGAGGATAGAAGGAATGGTCACAGAACTACTGATGGTAACACTGGTACTCTCATGTAATTTTCTTTGTCAGCAAAGCCTTCTTGCAAATCAGGATAAAGGGTGTGAACAAACCTGTGCACTTTCCACAAATCTGCTGTAAATATATAAATTCCACTCTTGCTTAACTATTTAATAATTAACATAAAGTATGAGGTCTTTCTACAGGTGGGATCAAACAAGTCAACTGAGGAAATGGCTATGAAGTACATAAAGATGCTGATGTTTACCATATGTATATCGAGTGTTAAGGGGAAGCACTACCAGAAAAAAGTAGATTAACATAGTAGACCACATTCCTTTGCAAATTATTATGGGTGTTGAGGTACAAGATCAGAACTGACAAAGTAATGTCTTACTTTTGATAAAGTAAATATTTGCTAGATGCTTGCCAGCTTAACTGACCATCACCTTTCCCTCAGTATCTTCCTGTCTGTACTTTTAGAAATTAAATTTAGATAAACAACACATTTCTTGGCCACAGTATCCCCCTCATGCTCTAGCTCAAGTTACATAATCTAATAACAATGTACTAATTTAAGTGAGACTTTCAGAAATGTATTGTTTTATGCTGTACCAGCTGATCATATTTAAAACATGAAACAGAAAGATATCAATCCGCCACCAAAGGAAGACAAAGAGAAGTGTTGGTAGCTTAGGCTTTCTGAAAGCCAGTACACTTGTATTTGGTATCTGCAGATTGTGGAACTTAGCTATACATTCTTACTGAATATTCTTAGATTTAGCAGAGTTCTCATTTTATTTGATAAAGGAATACCAGATAATATAATTTTAAAAATATATACCTCTCAATTCCTCTAACAATTTATATAATTTACCTTAATGTTACCATATGATTTATACCAAACGTTATTATGACCTTGTTTGCTGTCCTTTCCTCATCACAATAATTGCATGAGGTGGGGTGACATGTCCAATGGGCTGCCTAGAGACTTGGGTGATAGACCTCAATGCTGAAGTTATAGCTCAGAAACCACATACCTAACACAAGGGCATATGCAAAGAAGCCTTCTGTCACTCCTCAGGACCCTTGCCTTTTCCCACAGGTCTCTGACAGCATCTTTATTAAAAAGTATCACCTCCCACTTTCCTTTCCAAGTTCCTCTTTCCTCTGCTACTCCAACATTTCACTATGCACATGCAAACTTTTGATAGTTAGCACAAAGACCTTTAACCTTGCTTCAAGGGTAGGTTTGTTACAATTGCCTCTCCCTCCATGAAAGATAATGCCAGTAATTTTCTGAGCAGAAAAAACAAAGGGAACTTTCTCACACTGCTGTGAAGAAACACTAGAGCATCTGAATTAACAGTGTTAGTGAATAACACAGTAAATGTACCTCAACTTTAAGGAGTCATATACTGCCACTGTCAGTGCCATTGAACAACTTTCTCCTTAATCCCAAACTCAAAGGTTTTCATTTACAGTCCAATACTGTAGAATTGGTGCATAGTGAATGTACCCAGTACCTCATAGAAAAATGTAGCGTCCAGCAAGATGTGGCATTTTATGTATGTCAGTCCAGTTTCTAGCAGTGTTTCCATTGACCTACAGGACTTTTTTTAGCATTGAGTAATGGCAGAGGGAGTAGAGTGTGTGTAAATTAAATAGAAAAAAAATTAAAGGAATGCTCATCTTCTCTTGAAACATTCTCTTGTGTGTGTAAATGAATATTTGCATGCATTCGTATTCAACAGAAATGAGCAGGGAGACGACAATATCTACATGATTATTTTTAAAGCTTTCAAACACCCACATTTCTGTTTTAGTAAAATTGCTCTCTAGATAGTGCATTACGTTTAACTCTTACTAGAACACCTGCTTCATAATGTTCAATCTTGACATTAGAAAATTAATTAAAACCTATTAGATTCATAATACTCCATCATTCTGCGTAATGCAATGTTTAGTGCTAAAGAGCAGCTATTAAATGACACTTCTGGTGAATGGAGCCAGAATGTCTGGTCATCACATGATAGCAGCAATATTTTAGGTAGCAAACAGATGTCAAATGAGTTCATCAATACAAATAAAAATCTGCTTAACGGGATCTAAACCCAATTTTTTAAAGCATCAGTAATTTAATTATGCTTTCCATAGACCATGAAAAAACTTATATCTTTACTTGGAATTACCTTTGGTTTTAATTGTTACAACAAAGCAAGGAAGGGAAGAAAACAAACATTCTGGAAAGTATCCAAAACCAAAACAGTTCTTCCTTCTTTTGTGATTGGTTGCTGAACCTTCCCGTAATACACTGGCCACCATCTTCTAAACCAGCAGTACACAGAAAACAATATTGCTACAACGACATTCAATACAAACATAAAAAAACCCAGTTTCCCTGTTGATAGTGCTCATCAAGAAGATTGGATGGAATGAACTAGTATATATCTATAACTGAAGAAACATAATTTAATTAGACCATTCTGTCACCTTCTCCATAGTTTTGGGTTTTTTACTTTCATCCTTCCTATTTAAATCACGTCTTTCTAGAAAAGAAAAGAAAATGAAAACTTATGGACTTGTTTGAATCTGCATAGTATGGTTTAAGATTCTTTGCTTTATTTATGGCACTCAGTAATACTTAGGGAAAACAGAGCCCTGAATTTAGAGCCCCATTTTCTGCAAACAGTAGAGTCCTAGACTACACATAAAAGCAGAATTCAACATAATTAAGCATTCTGTAGTCTGAAATACCATAAACACTTCCCTTGCACTTTTGTTGTAAAAAAAAGTCATCTAATCTTTTTGTCTTCTCACAGTGGTTCTTCCAACATATTTTCCAATCTGTTTGGTTGCTTGATTATAGTGATGACTTTTGTCAACATGATTTCAGATGTAGAATCCTACAAAATTAACTTTTTTAACATCTCTGTATAAATGAAATCTATAAATTCTGGAAAATATCTACTACTCATGCAATTTTCTCTCGATTATCCTACGGACATTTTTTTCCATACAGTATATTTGATTTAATTTTTAGGACCACACAAGCTCTGAGATTCTTTGTTTAACATACTTCCTTTTCAGTCATCTTCCATCACCTATAAATCCTGTAAAACAGGAATACTAACTGAAAAATACTTGTGATAGCAAATGTTAGTTGAGGAAAAAAAAATCAGGAAAATGTGTAATTTGCTTAATTTGTATTCTAAAAAAAAACATTTAAGATCATATTTAAACAATTTAATTAAAAGCCAAACCAGCCTTGACTGCCTTGAGACACAGGAATTTTTGGTTTAGATCACTAGCAACTATTCAAAGTGCAGCTTTTTATAAATACAGAAAGATAAGAATGCTCAAAAGTAAGATTGCAGCTTTTAAATTTCAGAAAAAAAGGGAGATGTCCCTTTCACCTCTACCATGTATTTTATTTCCTGTTTTCATAGCTACCCAGAGGTGGTAATTTGGGAACAGTTAAATCACTGCGTCCCAATGAATAGAGGGGGTGGGGGGAAAATATTACTTCACCATCTTAAAAGGTTAGTATTCTGGCAGCATGGAGGTCTGGCTATATTTTTCTTTTCCCTATGCTCCTTCAGGTGATTTTTATTCTTTGAGGAGAAATATCTACACAGTCACCAATTTAGTCTTATCTTTTCATGGAAGACAGGAAGACTTCCCTTGATCCCCGCTAATAATCTCAATGGGTCTAGTCAGAAGCTTGTCCAGAGAAAAATACACAATTCTTTTTTTCCTCTCCCTTTTCCGCCCCCCCTCTATTCCCTCTTCTCTCTGGATTCTTCACTAAGTATTTTCTTGCTATATAATAGGCTGACCTACTGCTTTCCATTTAACATACTTGTAATAGTTTCATCATGTATTGTCAAATAATTCTTGATATCAAGTCTATCAGTGTTGCTTTTCATCAATGTAAAAATTCTCTTTAGTTCTTCTGTAATTATACTTCTGCCTCCTTCTTGTCTACAACTCTTCAGACTACTTAAATATCACCTGCATGATCCAGCTTATGATTTATATTTGCTTTAATAATGTTAAGCAAAATAATGTACACGTCATCAATTTGAACTTCCTGGTGTAGTTAGTGTTTATCATGTAATTCTGCACAAAGTCCCTGTGGTGTAAGAGGGACAGACTGTCACTAAAAGAGGATGCTTCTAGCTGTAGTTTTCCAGTTATGAACTCTGCTGCCTACAATGATGTTTTACAAGATATTGTAGGCAGGCTGGCTAGGGATGCAGTTATCTGCAAGAGACTGATTTGTTAGAGAACAGAACTGAAGTTTTTCACATCTTTCCTTATTAGTTCTAAAGTGAACAGAGCAGGAATTGCATATAAACTGAATAAAACAGGATGAGGCCATAGAGACGTAGGTCAAGGATGGAGTGCTTGGATCCTCTGCTGGCTGTTTCATTATTTTCTGTTTAGCAGATGTGGTCCTGGCAGCAGAACTGAGAAGTCTGAGGTTCTTTTCAGTGATTCAGTTATTAGCTGCAGTGAAGCTTCCTCTACCATGTGCTCTCTCTCAGTCCAGCAGCAAGTATTTAATTCCCTTCTACATGCTACACCAGCAAACCTGTGTATTTCTGTCCCTGCTGGCTCCTCATGAAACTAAACCCACAACTCAGACTCATGGAAAGGCTCTAGACACAGAAATAGCCCAGTAATTGAATTCATCCTCTTGCATTTTAACAGAATGAGCACTGTACTCAAATTTTAAAAGCATAACTCCCTAAAGTGGTTTAATCATATGCATTGTGAATGCCTAGGTCGAATTCTGGTGCCCTTGGTGGGATGTAGGACTTGTCCCTGTCATCACTGTTTGCCTTTGGCTTGCTCTAGGCACCTGAATGCTGCACACACAGATTTTAATTTGCTTCTTGCTGGCACCTGATTCTGTAAGCACTAGAAATGGTTTCTAGATCCTATTCTGGTAATTGAATGTGCTGATAGTGGTATATGACAGCTTTAATAAACATATTAATTAGTCCATTCTTCTATAGGTTCATGTTCCGGTGTAGATAACATACAGCATGCTAGGAAACCAAACAAATTGAGGCCTGGTGTGCTACGTCATCACACTCAGAGCCTGGACCTTGTCTGCACTAATTATCCTCTGTATTTCAAATCAATTTTTAATTTTCACCAATACTTACACTAAAAGCAAATACTTACAAAGTAGCAACCATGCTATAGTCTCCTAATGACCATGATGGAAGGGTGAAGGACGTGTTAACTAAACCAGTAATCTCATTTCAGTGACTATGTCTGAGACCAACATCTGGCGGTCTGGTACTGACTGAGCTTGCATAGCTTTTCATATTCCCAGAAGCCTTTTGAATATTAAGAGCTGCTGTTTTGACACATTCTCTTCCTCCTGCAGCTGGGTCCGGTCTTGATAACATTTGCAGAATGGACCAAGTGCAGTATTTGCATGCTACACTTGCACTGTAATTACTACAGTTACTCTGCATGGCTCTTATTGGCATTTAGATGTTGGTCTTAACTATTCAAAGCCAGTGGCTTATGCACAATGATACAAGACATTCCCTAGTACACATCACCAAAATTAATTGCTGCATACAGGAGGGACGTGCATGGGTCTGAACATGTGTGTGTGTGTCAATAAATACCTTCCAAACCCATGTAGTGATTTAGTGGCTCTGTAGCTGATGCTGTGAAGCAGGAAATCCAATTACACCTCACTGAGCATGCATAAGGAAAAATGTTATTGGTCACAAAATTATCCAGCCTTTTTAAAAAATATGTGACCGTATTTCTCAAGTTGACTTCATGCTGTGTGAGGAAGTGCTCCTTTAGTTTGTTTTAACTTTGCCTGCATTATGCAGGTCTCATTTCAGTGTGAGAGAAGGTTGAGGAAAAGGGGATAATTTTCACTGTAAAGTGTCTGCGAATTTGAGCTCAGGCAAACTTCTGCCAATCCTATGACTGTGCTGAACTTTCACATATACTATATGGCATTTCTCAAGCAAAGCACCACCACCACAGCTATAATATCTGTTTTCCAAATGTGTCCTAAAATGAAATGTCACCACTTTGATGAACAGCTTCTGTAGCAAAACAGTGTGTGTGATCAAATGGCAGCACACCACTGTTTACACAAAAATGAGCATAATAAACTACAATGATACTGACAGAAAAATTCTACTTTATTTAAAAAAAAAAATATAACACATTAGATTCCATAGAACAAGACATTGTCTTTTAAAAACATTGAGCATATATAGATTCATCCATCATCTTGACAGACAAGGTAGATGAGAGTTAACAAAGATCATCACTATTTACTGTGCTGTGAATTCCTCTCATAAAACTTCAGTTCCAAAGGGAAAACTCATTTCTAGCCCCACAGTGGACAGGCTGCAAACCACAGAGTTTTCAGTGGCAAGGCACGGGGACTCTGCCCAAAGCTCTGGGGTATGTTCTCCCTCTGGCTGGAGGAATATAATGTGTCCACTAAAATAAATTATTTCCTGCTAAATTCAGCACCTCAGCAATATGAGTCCTGACATGACTTACTTCAATTTTCCCAGAAATATCCCCTGAACATTAACTTCCATAAATGCATTTCAAGACGCAAGTCCTTGAGGAAGGCTGCACAAACTAGTTTATTTGTATTTGGAGAGTGAGAAGAATTGTTATATTTGTGAATTTTCCCATGCTGCTAGTAAACTAGACAAGCTTAATGGTGCAGTAAAAAACATATTAATCAAAAGTTCAAGTTAGATTTTTATACACTGGTAGCAGAGGTTACAAATAACACAAACAAAATCCCAATTGAGATTGAGTTTTTGCAAACCAACTGCTTCCTAGCCGCTTGGAGACCCTTAAGGAGGACAGTAAGATGTATCTCAGAAATCACAGGCAACATTAGCAGTTCAAAGTCTTCTGAATTTTGCTTACAATTCTTAAAAAAAAAAAAAAATCAGGTTTCCCTGTGCAGTCATACACACATTTGAAATTACTGTTTGGCAAACAAATGCACTGGGCTTGACTATCTTGTGTACTTAAAGGTTATTTTCTCCCCTCCTTGGTTCACATCTCATCTGGTGCAGGATCTGCAAATTGCCCAAATGTTGAGAATTGCTATTCCAAAAGATGGGCAACTTACCTGCTACAAAAAAAAGCTGTTACCTTTTTTTCTTAGTCATCCATGAGCATTAAATATCATGCAAGAAATCTGCTTATTTTGAAAGCTCATGGATTTTATTGCCTTGGCAACAAAGTGATCTGTTCACACTCCTTTTTGCTGTCAGTTTTAGAGGTTTCTGTGTCACAGAAAAAGCCATGAAGAGGAGATATGCAGAAGCTGACTCCTTCCTTTATATTTGTATAAGTTTCTAGAGATTGGAGAATGGACATATTGTAAAAATGAGGTCCCTGGTTGCTCAAAACCAGTGGTAGTTAATAAATGAACTTGATTAAAAATAGAGTTTCAATTTTGTCACATTCAGTAATAAAATCCCAGTTGGGAATGGAATTTTATTCCAATGTATCAAGAGAGCATTTTGAATCTGGAGAAGAAAATCAATGGGAAAGAAAGAAAATATTTGATCAAAATAAAATAATTTTTTTTTTCCACATAATCTTTGCATTTTCATTAACAATTAAGCACCCAATGCTGTCATCAAAGCTTTTTTTATAAATAATGAAAAAACAAAATAACTTCATTTGGAAGACCTTGTAACTCTCAGGTATTCTCAGATGATTGTGATGTTTTGTTGATTGTGTCCAAAGGAGAAAAAAAGTAGTGACACGTACATCTAATGTTTCTGTGCTGTTGTATTGGGGTGTGCCACTGACAAGTAAAAAGCCTCCCAACCCAGTACATGGACAAGACAGAGCTAGTTTCCCACACACCAAAGCCCATATCCCTGCCCTAGACACAGCCTTCATCACTCAAGGGCACATTTCCAGGAAACTCCTCTTCCTCAAATGGCAAGATACTTTGCAGCACAGTCTTTAAAATGTTGAAGGCAGCAGGCTTTACAGAAAAATATTACCTACGTTTGATCTCTCTCTGGAAAACAACCACACAAATGGCACAGTGGGGATCTGTATCAATCATTGCACAGTGGCTTTTGTACCAAACACAACAGGTTAGCAGATGTTTTTGTTGGTTTTCTGTTAACCCTGAAAATTCAGCATGAAATATGAAAAAACAGCAAAGCTCTCTCTTAAGTATGATCATGACTGATAAAAGAGTTAAAGGCAAAAACTGCCCTGAGTTAAAGCTCAGGAGCTTCATTCTGTGCTGCAGTAATAATAAAAGTGCTACTTCAATGAATTGGACACAGTGAATGAACCTGTGGACATTTTCCTGGGTGGCGCATCAGCCACAAAACAATATTACTCACCAGCCTCACATAGAACTGGTTGTATCTTCATCTAGTTTTCAGGAAAAAAAAGAATACAAAGAGGAAGATGATTTTATGAATGTTTTGTGCTGTTGAAAGTGAACATCTGACTGAATGAAACAACTTCTTTAAAATTAGTTTATGTTGTGATTTTGAGAATATGAAAGAAAAAGAAGACAGAGAAGTAGCGTTTGTGTTTACAAGACATGAACCACAAAAGTGAAGAGATAAAGGTAAGGAGTATGGTTTTTTTCTAATATTTTAGATTGAAATACAAAATTACTATAATTTCAGAAGTACTATTCAATGCCAGGATAAATATTAGGTCTAACTATCATTCCCTTCTTAAAGGTCCAGGACTTCACTTCTGATTAACTAAATTGCGGTCAAGGTAGTTTAAGTAAAGATTGCATACGAAGTTGTTCAAACATTCATTGCATTTCCTAAAGTGAACACTTCATTTACTGCTGGTTTTCAGCACAATCAACATGTAAGCTTTGTGGGCAAAGTCTGAGTTTTCTCTTCCCCACACCATCAGTATTTATGAGAAAAAAATCAGTGAATTTGACTAAATGGGATATCTTTTAGTTTTTCTTGGCCTGAATATACAAAGGAATGAGTACAAGTCACCACCTGATATTTAAATGTGTATGAGACATTTGCCTCCAGTAGGACCTCATATGGAGATCTAATCAGTTAGTATTGAGCTACTTTCTATCAGCTCCCCCTCTTTCTTTTTTGTCACTTCTTTTCCAACAGCTTTTACATTTTCCTATTTTCTATTTAATGTTATTTTTGGGACTTCTTCTATCTCCTGCAGCCCTTGCTAGCTGGAAGCAGTTACGGGAGCACCTTTGCTCACAGCTCAGCTTTCTTACCCAGATGGTAGCTGTAACCAGGCACCCTGCAAGAATTGATTGGTCACTCAGATCAAAACATTAAATATTTAAAGTGGCACCACACCATTCATAAAGTGAAATGTAAAGTGTTTTGTTTACCCTCTGCTAATTATTTTAGTCCTAGCAGGCAGACTCAACTGCCTACATTATTAATTAAACCTCTAAAAAATGAGCTAAGGACAGGAAATATTCCTCTCTGCTGGTAACTGCTAAAGAATAAGCCGTAACTCTCATTAGCCATATGATACAGGAAAACTTTATTCCTCCAATTATGCCAATACAAATCATATCAGTCCGTATTTCCAAATGGTTGGGATGGAAGCTTACTAGTCATTAAAACTCAGACGTTAACCATCTTTAGGAGGTACAACTAGTGTTACTAATTTACTGTTGTTTGAGGCTACCTGTGGACTCAAGAAGCAAAGACTCAGATAGAATTTCTATCAATGATCTACTTCTTTAATGATATATATTTTATTTTATATAGAAACATTATATAAATACTCATCACCGGGCTTTATGATCACTGTACAGTGATGAAAATAATGACCAAAAAAAAAATCACATTCGTTCTGAAAAGCATGCGAACCCTACTAAGAGTTACATGTTTTAATAAGATGTTTGATTGTTTCTTTGCACAGTCTGAAGCAAGGCAACATCCCTGAGCTGGAATTTTCAATGATGGCCTGAAACTCTGCTCCATACTGTCAAAAGCTTCACACAGTGGTAGAGTGCTAATTTGCAGTTTAGGATCCGAAACACTCAAAATTCTAATTTTTGTTAGACACGGGGGGACATATCCAAAGGGAATGGAAAAGACTAGCTACAGCATGCAAAGAGGTGGGATAGACGTAAGCGCACGTCTGTGAACTGCAACTTTTGAGTGTTGAAGATTATAAAGCCTACCACCCTGCTTTGTGTCTCTGCAGGACTCTGGAGCCTAATTACAGAGTTGTATGAAAAAGTTCTGCTTGTCAGCAGAATCGGCAGGGGAAAAAAAAAATCCCCATTTTTTGCACATTCACAGAATAGTAAAATTTTTAGGCAGAAAAATCATCATTGCTGCAAATGGACACTTAAGACCAAACATGGGTATTTCTGTGCAGCTCTGCTTTTCACTAGCACAGCCAGAATACAGTTGGTAGCAGATTTAAAATCCAGCCTCAAATTCGTCAGTCAGTGTCAGTGGCAAAATATGCTTCATATGGAATTAGGGGTTGAGAGTCACAGGTAAATTCAAGGAGAAGGAGTCAACCTAAAAGGAACAGGAAGGACTGCATCGAATTTAATGTAGCTGCACATGTTTGTGCCAGCACAGAATTTGGCTTTAGATGGTTTTGAGTCCTTCTGAGGAGGATTAGCCACAAAAATTTGACCACTATTACAAGAAGGCAAAATGTGAGAGTATGTACCTGTCATGGCAACGAGGAAAAAGACCAAGAAGAAGCAAAAGAGATATGCACAAACAGTTAATGAAAAAAAGCAGTCTGCAGTTGCTAGTGGCCAATGCACTTCAATTGCCTGCTTTTGTTGCATTTAAGGACACAATCTAAAGGCATGTTTTGGGTGAAAAGAAGGATACCTATAGAAGAGCTACTCTATGCCAAGAACATGTCATATGTATCACTAAGGTATTTTTAGGAGAAATATAATTTGACAGGATGGCAGGCACAATACATCTGATTCCCAGTGGTGTTCAGATGACAGCCTCTACCCAGTATATCAAAAAACCCTCAATAACTGAGATCTGTTCTGTGTGTGTGTGTGTGTGTTCTATGACCCCCCAAATTCCCAGCAGAGGGTTTGCCCATTTCCAGATGCAAGTCTGTGACACAGAAGAGCAATAATTTATGTGTACTCTACTCTTCTACCCTTTATTTAGTATTTGGGCAGAGAAAGAGGAATTCATCACTGCATGGTCCGCACCATTTCTGTACTACCCAACCTGTGTTTACAGCCTCTCAATGGAAAGCCTGCCTCTTAAGCTCAAGCTGTACTGACCTGTGCTTTCAGCTTTGGGTAACTGCTTTTCTCTTAAGCTTTTTAAATGCAGTGTGAATTTTACATTAAAGTGAACTTTTGTTACTTCTTTTTTTTCTTTCTCTCCATTCTTTTCCCTCAGCTCCATCTATTTTGATAGTCCTAGGAGTGCTAGAGAGTTTCTTTAACGTATCTCAGACCACAACAACTTGGACTTTACGCCATAAACATTTATTTGCTGCCTTATATGTGGCAATGGGAGTGATGAAGGGTTGTGTTCTCAATACTTCCCTCATCACTTTCTTCTTTGCCTCACATTAGCAATAAAATCCAAATTACAGAAAAGGCAAATCAAGCATAGAAATTAAGAAAACTAATTTCATGCCAGCCAACATGTGGGAAAATCTCAGGTTATGAGGAAATCAAAGGAAACTGGTAATAAAATAAAATGAACTAGAGAAAATTAATATATAACTAAAGTACAAAATCCAATAGTATTTTCCATAAAACACTAATAAATTAAAAATTAAAATTAGTAGAAAGAGACAAAAATCGCTGTGATAGGACCTTCTGACCATAGCCTGCTAAAGTGTCTGTTGACTGTTCTTAAATATGGAAAAAGGACTTTTTGCTATGTCTCTGGAGCATCTTAAATTCTGTTGTATGGTATAAAGTAAAATAACTACATCCATTGTGTTTGATACTGGAAGTTAGTTTAGTTTGGTTTAATTTTTATTTGCAAGTGAATGGATAGAGTTTTTCTTAGCCATGTCAAAGAGTAAGATTAGGCCTGATAAAAGGTAAACCTTTGTATTTGCTTTGCTCTGTCACATTATCACAATACTATAATAAAACCAGAAATAAGAATAAAAAGTCCAAGATCACTGCCTTGCATATAGCTGTTTACAGTCTGTTTCTTTTGCTGACAAAACATTACAGATCTTATTATACCACCTACAGGTAGTTTTTAGAGAAATACTTGTGATCCTCTAAGCTGCTTACTTATACTCCTGTAGGTTGCAAAAAGCAAGTGGGTCAATTGTGTTTTTTGCAGACATTTCTCATAATGCGCATTTTTTGGACTTTAAACCAGTCCCCTCAAAACAACCTGCTATCTTTTCTGAACTCTTAGATAACACATGAAACTAACAGGATGCTGTTGGAAATAGACCATATTTTCAGTAAATATTAAAGCTGTTCAACTGATCATACTAACTTACACGCCAGCTTTTATTTGATACAGAATGTTACATATGAAGTCATTTAATCATTTTCCGTTGAAGCAAAATAACAAAAATCTATGATTCATCTCCTTTTTCTCTCATACTTGGTTCTTGTTTACAGATCCTATAATCCTATATAATCATGCACACATTATTTACAATTTCAACGAGTTTTTGTTAGCTTTGAAATAAATCCTTAGCAAATTCCCTTTACAACTAAAGGCATGCTGTTTCAAAAGAACTACTCTGCAAAGCCTGACAGAGAAGAAATCTTGATAGGAAGTTACTAGTGTCTGCCCAAAACTTAGAGACATAACAGAAATTTTGAACCAGTGACTTCTGGTGGTAAGTGACCTTTTAAAGGTATACTCTTTAGTACCACCATATGCTTAGAGCTTCTCAACTTGCTTTCTTATTTATTTTCTAGAAAAGAATTCCGCATTTTGCAGGGCTTGATCAAACAGTCTGTCTTGTTTCTACTTCGCAAAAAAATATGCAAGAATTTAATAAAACTTCAGCTGAATTATGCTACTTTGATGCTGTTTTCTCCTGTTGTTGATTAATATACCCCTTTCCAAGCATCATCCTCCTACCTGATGCCTTCAATAATGTCTCAATTCGTTGCCAATGACATTCAAATTTCCTCCAGAGATGCCTTGTGAAGTCACAAACAGAGGATTTTGCCTATTAGTGAATGACTCAGGCACAAAGTGATTGATAAGACAAATAAATACTTAGGTGTTAGCAATCAGTCAGTTGTGACATGCAAGGGGGAAAACAACACTGCAGATATTTCAGCTATAGATCATGTTTTCTAAATCATCTCTTTGTGTGCCAATGGTCCTCTTAATATTATCCTTCCTTATCCTATCTGTTCTAAGCATTCATTCATTCATGCCTCTTCTTAAACCCACGTAAGGGGTAGCCTTTCTCAACCCAAAGCTATCTCACTGTCCAACCTTCATCCCTCAAGTCCAGACAGAAGAAATACTACACAACTGGTTTTGAATTGAGAAGCTGTGCACATACACATCAAAGAGATATTATGGCATCAGAGAAGGCATGACTTTATCCCCAGATTCCCTGAGCTGAGTTTTATGTAAGCAATAATACATGACACTGCATATGTTACAGTGTACTAAGAACATCTTGAGCATCTTGCATAGCATGAGACCAAGAAATCAAGCGCTTCTTTTACCTCAGATATGCAGAAGTCCAAAATCGAAGAACACAGACACGCCACAGGAGTGAGTAATTATCTGGTTTAATTCCTGATTTTTGGATTGACATGAAAAAATTAAAAGTTTTAATAAGGAGAATTTCTCTTCTAATATAATCTCATGTGAATGTCCATGCACTTGTTTTTAATAAGTTTTGATCTACATGAGATTACGGAAACCTGAATTAATTTTGAAAACAGCCTAAAAATGTGTGTATTTCAAAAGTAATTGAGGACTGCTGGCACAGTCTCCAGACAAACTTTAAAAACATTTTATAGTACTTATGGGTGCTCATTACATGTGTCCTAGTGTTGCAGATCACAGCTTGGTTTTTGCAGTTTTTTTCCTGGTGTGGGAGATGATCTTTAAAACCGTATATGATCATGGTAGCATAATTGTGAAACACACATGTCTTCCCTTAGATGTTACATTTCAAAGGTCACAAATAACAGGAAAAAGGGAAGAATTCTTCTGTTAAACCACACCTTCTTTGATTCAGGAACCATTTTGTATTTACTGCTCCTAGTACAATGAAATTTTGATTTATGATTATAGTTCCTAGTTATTACAATGATGATAATAATGATAAGGTTTAAAATGGAGAAGACCTTGCTAATAAAGCAACACATCTTCTAGGGCAATCAGAGTTCTTATCTAAATAGTATTTAATGCGGACTTGTGATGTGAATTAGACAGCTGAGGCACCTGCATTCTAAAGTGGCATCTGCATTTTTATAAATATATGTAAATAGATGTGCCTATAAGTTATGTCATAATAGAGACATCTTCAATTTATATATGCATAAAGTAACTTAAATAGTAGGTACAGAATCATACCTGGTTTTTTTAAGCTTTGAAACTGTGTATCCACCACCTTAGATACAAAATTAATATCATTAAGTTAGTCCACAAAGTAGGCTGTGTAATATTCCAGGCAGTGGATACTTGTGAAAAAGAAATTGCTAAGCACAGAAAAAAAACAAACTGAATAGAATTTTAATTTGTCTTTACATCCAGAACTTCAAATGCTTGTTTGGAATGCAATCACATTGCTGTGTGCTACGCATACTGAATCTCCCATATAGGAACAGGACAGCTCATGGAATTTTCAGCATTTTCTATTCCATCCATTTCAAAATCTGTCCATCTTGTCCCCCGTCCAAGCCATCACAAGAACAAATGTAAAGATAAATTAATAATCCTGATTACATCACTGTAATATGAACACAAGAAAGCGAAAGTGATGCAAAGTGATGCTATTTGGTAAGGGAAGACATCCGAAAGACTGAGCTGATACTATACCAACATCAGTTACAAAACTGTACATGTATTCAGTCTTAATCACAATGATTTGCAGGTTAGGAGTCCCATTGGATATATAGTGAACCTTAAATTTCTGGCTATTAAAAATGGAGCAGTTCTCACTCACAAAGAGGCTGAATCCACACTATGTGTATGTTTAATGAAAAGTTGTCATCCTTTACCCCTCTCAGTAACTGTGATGAACTGCCTTCAATGTTGTTCTGCTTTTAGTTCCAGTGGCAGAAGGTTCTCCAAACATAACACGTTATAACACCATTGACAATAAAACATTTAAGAGCATACGGAAAAAGGAAACTCCCCAAAGAGGTTTCTGATGGATGGAAAGAGTTTGATGCATTGTCTGTTTCTAGGTATAAGAATGGAGAAGAGTTATCAAAGTTTTCCAAGACTGACATGTAAGTTTGGTCCTGAAGGAGATGTAAAGAGGTGAACTACAGTGTAACTACATGACAACATGAATTACTTCGTCATTTTGACAAAAACTCATGGCTCTGTAAGATAGGTAGTCTGAATGGATGACTACATAGAATAAATACAGGCATGTGTGATCAAGAACATCAGCTCTAACATGGATGTTAATTGTACTGTTTTGTTATATTCACAACATACAGAATCTGACATAATATTCCCTTGCTATATATCCACTTGCAACACTTAAAACTTGATTTGTGGCCTTTATGAAGTATAGTGAGAAATCATCCTGAACCCCCTTTTAGAAAGCAGCATATAAGCAAAGATCACATTTTCTTATGATTCATACGTTTTGGAATATTTTCATAGATCAGCCAAGAAATTAATTATAAAAACAAACAGAACAGAAAATGTTCTTGTAGCTTCCATTCCAGCTTGCAAAGACACAGAATTATTACTCCAATATGTAAGTGTGTATAAACACAAGTATACATACATATACACACATTATAAGGCTTTGAAATATATGAATTTAAGTAAAATCAGACTTATATGTCTCAACAATTTTTAACAATTTCATAATTTTCAAAAGGCGCTGGTCCCTAATATAGCATTATTGATAGGAATTGTTCAGAATATAAAACTGCATAGGGACTTCATCACTTCCCAGACAGAGTATTTTTGCCTTGTAAAGTGCTAAGAAGTTGATAACATAGGGTATAACTAACCCTGAAAAAAAGCATCAGAGAAGCTACATACAGAAGGAAGAAAATAATCTGCGGAACATCTGTCAATAGAATATTAGCAAGAAAATGTCTATTTGATATTGATTCTCAAGATCTAAGAGCAAAGTATAAGCTGTGCCAGATTTCAGTTCAGTACTTCGAAGTATGAGATTTTGTTCAAATTATTGAGATGGTTCTGAAACTGAGGGAAAGTGCAACACAGAAGCGGATACCAGGAGCATATGGAGGGAGCAGACCAACAGTGGCAAATTATGCAGTGAATTCAGAAGAACTAAAATCTGTGTTGCAAGCTACATGCAGAAAGACAAATCATTGAGAAGAACTAGGGTTTTTAAATACTACTGCACCAATCACCTCAGATGGCTCAGTGCCAGCCCCCTGGCATATATATTCTTAACATATAGTTTCCGATGCCTTCAGAAAAGACTTGTGTTAATTACTTAAAATAAGTATACTTATCATTAACCTAGTCAGAAAACTTTCACTGTACTGAATCAGTTCAGCAGTACAGACTTTTATCTATAGCTAGCAGATCAATTTTTTTCTTTTTAACATGCCAGCTTTATAAGAAGCAAAAAAGAAAACTGGATCTCAGGCTGATACTTAAAGCTTCATACTTTTAACCTCCTCCTTTCACCCAGAGCTCTTTACCTTTACTGACACCCTCTGGTCCTTATCTCCAAGTCAGGTTTGAATACACTCTTGCACTCCATCCAAAATTTACTTTCCAAATCAATATTTTGTGGAGCACAGAACTGGACATTTTCTGAAAACCCCATAAATCATATCACCCATTCCCCAATAGTTTACCATGTCAGCAGCTTATTCAGGGGACTCAAACAAATTTGCCAGTCATGACCTTTCTGTATTGAATCTGTGCTGGCAGTCCTCTAAGTTATGCATTTCTTAAAGTTGCCCTTTATTATTTCCTAACAGCAGAGTTTTTAATAATACCTTTTATCTTCACTGCTAGGATATATTTCCTCAAGATCTGCTGTTAAAACTGTTTTCTTCCAAGATCTCAGCAACAATTTATCCAATCAGATTTTGTTTGTATTTTCTGTTTTCATTCTTACTACATCTGCCCTTATTATATAACGAAGATTCCTTCCCCTGACATTTTAACCTAGAATTAAAAGCATGACCTTCAGCTTCATATTGGTGGACAACACTAAAATCTACACTCTTAGTCTCTAGTCTACTCATAGCTATCTTCACACTTTCATGTCATGCTCTGCTAGTTCTGATTTTATGCATGGGCATTTGCTGTGTAAGTGTATGAAAAAGTGCATTTTGAATACCCCACTTTTAAAACTATTTCACTGTTAACAGCACTAAGAAAGCTTAAACTTCATGCTCCTTCTTTTATGTATTTCTTGTCTTCCAAGAATTTGTCTTCTTAACCACATCTCTTAATCATTTACATAGTTAAAAGTATATGGCCACAGTGGGCCACTATACATGAAATATTCCTCAGTTACTACAGTTTACGTCTCAGTTTTCTGTCTTCATTTCAGTTTATCTCACACTACTAAACAAGCATCTTCCCTTCTAACAAGACAGATATTGAGATGAGTTTGGGGCTGGTTTTTTTGCTTGTTTGTTTCATTTTTTTACATTAAACTTTGCAGATAAATGCTATAGTAATTAAAGAAAAGTTATGAAAATATATTTTTATAAATTCTAATAGATATTTTATAGCATTTTAAAGTAATGGTTCAATTATTGTTAATTCTTATTATATCCACTTTAATAATATTAATCATGATTAACTGATTTTGTGTTAATATTGATTGCCATAAAGTACTTCTGAAGGAGTTCTCCTATAACGCAGCAATAACTAATTGCAATTATATTAATTGGAAAAGTCATCCAAACTTTGATGATCAGGAATCCCCCTTAGCTTTCAGCTAAGAGTGAGCACATAATTTATTTGCAGTTTAAAACTTTAGGGTCTGATCCAAAGCTCACTGACAACTAGGGGAATGTTGTAACTCCTTAGAAAAACTTGGCTCAGGTCCTTCATTAAAAAGCATTACTGAATGTGTGTTATTCAACGAAAGCAGTACTTTTTAAATGAAAGCAATCAGCAAACTTTGCAGAATCATGTTAAATTCCAGAAATACTGCAACACATAGAAAACTTTAGTCCTGAGTAGTCACATTACTTGTGTAACTTTTATGAAGTTTCCGTGCTCAACAGGAATGAAACTAAACATCTAAAGAAGCACTGATACAGTAATAGATGCTGATTTTTTTTCTCTGAGATAAAAATCTTAAAAACACTGTTGCTGTGTTTCAGAAATAACTCTCAGTTCATCTTCTAGCCAGCTCATAGACATTCCACGTAGTCTTATCCACTGTCCTCGTATCAGAGAGGAAAAATCAGTGCATCTTTATGTAACTCCATCTCCTCTGCCTGTCAGCAAAGGAGAATAGTCCAAGCACTGTACCTTTCTAATTCAGGAGATAACAGTTTATCCCAAATCCAAGTGCCATTCTGAACTTTATAACAACACAACTTCTAGTGCATAACTATAAACTCCACACAATAGGTTATTTTCTGATTCACCCCCATGGATTAGCATGGTTGCTCTTCCAAACATAAAAAATAGTACATTAAAACAGGCATTTCTTTCTCTGGAGTTTGTATTTGTTCTAAAAGCTTCACATCTTTCTTAATAACTCATTCACTGCAGTAGTTCACTCACTAATTAAATGACAGGGAGCATGCATGCAGTAGATCTCACGGATTTCTGCTTTAACTTTTCTGCTCAGTTACGACAATTTCAACATAAGATTCAAAACGAAAAAGCAAAGCACACAAACCTGCAGTAGGAGCCCCAAAATGGGATCTCTCACCATTGCCGGCTTCACAGCAGAGTGCTCACAGAGACGCCGCGATGGATATTACAACAAATAATCTGCACACACTCCAAAGTCTAAGCAGGGAATCACTGCCTGGCTGGGGAGAAGAGCAAAGGCACTTACCGCTGCTGTGGCACCGTCTCCCTCTCTCGCCCTGACTCTCAATTTCTCTCTCCCATCCTCCTGACAGCCTCAAATATAGCAGTCCCTGATGGTGCTGAGCCTGGGGGGAGCAGAGGATTGCAGAGTTGTTTTTCCCCCCTCTTTTTTTTTTTAATTTTCTTTTTGTTTTGTTTTGTTTTCTTTCTTTTTTTTTTTTTTTTAAACCATCCAGAGGTAGTTCTCCAGCCCCGAGCGCCTCTCCCCCTCAGCCTCGCTCGCTGATGCAGAGACCCAGGTGAAGGTCCCCGCACCGGCAGCTCCCGCGAGCCCCTCCCCGCCGGGGGGACCGAGGCGCCTCCTCCGGCTGCTCCGGGGGGCGGCGGAGGCTCTGCCCGCCCCCGGCTCTTGGGGTGTGTTCCTATATAAACGAGGGGTGTGCGGGTTTAACGCGGGTGCCGTGTCGCACCGCCGCCCGTGGCTCTGCCCCAGCCCTAAACGCGCAAGGACCCCCCGCTCCTCTCCTCCTCCTCCTGCTCCCCGCCGCCTCCCTCCTTGATTTTCTCCTCCAGGGAGTGGGGAAGCAAAAGGGCGACTTGACAAGCGCTCTCCCCTGGTCTCTAACCCAAGCCACCAGCTTTCCCCAGAAAGCACTCTCTGCGCTCCTCCTCTTCACCCCGCTCGCTTCCCCATCTTCATCCCGCTCTCTTCTCCATCCTCTTCATCCCGCTACCTTCCGCATCTTCATCGCTCTCCCTTCCACATCTTCATCGCTCTCCCACATCTTCATCACACTCCCTTCCACATCTTCATCCCACTCCTTTCCCCATCCTCTTCATCCCGCTCCCTTCCACATCTTCATCGAGCTCCTTTCTCCATCCTCTTCATCCCGCTCCCTTCCACATCTTCATCCCGGTCCCTTCCCCATCCTCTTCATCCCACTCCCCTCCCCATCCTCCTTCCAGGTATATTTATTTTTAAGATATAGTTTTTTCTTTAATGCATTTTATTCCCCTCCAGCGGTGATGCCCCCCCCGCCCCCGGTCCCTCCGCGCCCCGCAGCCGGGCACCGCTCCGCACCGACTCAATCTCCGCTCTTCTATCATTGCAGCTGTAGCTGGAAAATAAAATAAACAAATAAATAGATGAAAGCCAAACCATAAAACCCCAAGCCCGTTCCCAGCCTCCCTGCTCCCTCTCTTCCCCGTCATCCCTTCTCTCAGTCACAGGGCGCTCCGGCAGCTCGCAGCGCCCCGCCTCGCCCCATCCCCGCCGCTGCGCGCTCCTGCGCTGCTGCCCCCGCGGGTGCGGAGCCCGGGCCAGGGCTGCGCCTTCCCATTCGCCCTTTCCGTGCTCCTCGGCCTCTTCGTACTCATCCATACGTGCAGTGCGCGCTCTGTGCCTTTAATGGCTACCTTCAGAATCTCTGCTCTCTGATACTTTCCTTGCCTTTTTTCTTTTCCCTTTACCGTTTTTGGGGGGTTTTTTTGTGGTTTGTTTGTTTGGTTGGTTGGTTTTTAAACTTGTGCATTAACTGAGTAACTGCTGTCTAGCGTCTATTCCACAAAGATTCTTCTCTTTCATTATTTTTTTCTGAACCTGTGTGTTGTAGAAGTATATGTGTGTGTGCATTTTTCTTTACTAATCTGTCTTTCTTTATTTTTTCCTATGCCAGGTATTTTTCTGATGAAGTTTTAGAAACTATCCTTCATGTGCTTTAGATTCACAGGGAAGAGGGATTGTTTAATTTTGGAATTGGCTGGAGGTTCCTACGCAGCTATAGTCTTAAATCTTAGTAATATGAATACGCGTTTCTTCTCTGTGTCTTTTGCTTACGTTGAGGAGTAGCAGGATAAGTTATCAGTGATAAGTGACACAATTTTATACACTTTTGAGGTCTTGTATATGTCATGGAAGTCTGCCAGAGAATTTATAGCTCAACATCATGTTGAATGAATTCTATCCACTAGTACCTGTGAAGGGTGAACTGAATGTACAAACACATACACACACCCCTTTCAATTCCTTTTTTTCATCACTCTAAGATTGTACATTTCTGTTTCTTCATCACCATCTACCGCCATGTTAACTATCATAGTGAAAGAGTGCGAATGAACCTCTCATTGGAAATGGACTTTATCTGCATACACTATCCCATACAAATACATAAGAAAATTGTCTCCAAAGCTATAGATGGATCTCTAGGCGTATTTCCATTGGGCAAGTAATGTTGCAGCTTGACATATCAAAGCTTTTCTTCATTGACTCAATTCACAGAAAATTATCATCTGGTCATTATTTTGAGTGTTACTAGGTTACAAGACAGCATTTAATCAGAAGCCAGGAATAGTGACTGCATTAATTCTGATCTTTTGAATAACTTATGAGACTCCATTTCTCAATATTTCCAAGTGAATGTTAAAGCCAGAAGCATTTTTCTTAATAAATGCAGGGGGGTTTTGTTTTTTTTTTTACATAACGTAGTTATTTATGACAATATTGGGGAATTACTTGTGAAGACGTGACATTCATCTTTTTTTTTAAAAAATGGAGATGGAATTAAAAGATTTTTTTTTTGTAAGTCATAAGCACTGCAATTTCTCTTCCCTTGTGAGGTTTGGAGATTGGGTTAATTTTAAAGTCTCCTATGAAGGCACACATGCCATACCCATTGGGCTACATTATTTTCTTTTTGCTTCTACTTAGACTTCTTGCTAGCGTACACATTTCTTTTGAAGAGTTACTTTTTATGTTTGGTTTCTTCTTTTTAACTTCATATCAGTGATATTTCTACGAGGGCATGTTTTTACCTTTTCCTTTAATACAATCAGGAATGGACTGAATATTAGTACCAGTTTTATCTTTCTTTGAAAGCAAGGTGCACACAGCTTTTAAACAGGTTAAAATTTCATTTGATTGTATGTATCCTTTGCAAGGTCATTTCTGGTTGTACTCCATCACTGTGATATCATGAGCTGGTTTTTTATGGCATATATGTCCAATGTTTAATGCATAAACAGTGAATTATATTCACCCCTTTGTACAGTATTAGCATTGCTATAGACTTTCAAGTCAACCTAGCTGCATTTTGCATATCTGATCTAGTTGTCTAACCATCTTCATGTAAATGCCTTAATCTCTCTATCTCTGTGTCCCCAGTGGGCTAGCAAACAGATGCGACACATCTGCAGAGTCTGTTTCTGAGCTCTTTTCTTGTTTGTTTTGTACATCTTTCTTTTTCCATTCAGTCTCTCCTTTTAAGCAGAACATAATGTGTTCTCTTTTTTTTTTCCTACGTGGAGAGCTTTCTGAGCAATACCATTATTACTGGGATGTTTCACTATTGTTTCTTAACCAATTGCAGAATATTAGTAAAAGACGGGGATTACATTTTGAAGAAAATAATTCACTTCACACATCTGTGTGTGCAGCGGTACTGGGAGTGTAGCTTTAGAGTAGCATGAGAGCCTCCCTCTCTCTCTTGTCCTCTGCATTTATACTGAGACATTCCTTCAGGTACCTGGAAGGCAGCATTCGACAAATACTAGTTTTTAAAGGGTATGCATTGGCCCTGTTCTAGTACATAATTCTGGAATTGTAGTGGCAACTACTATGTTTTGTCCTTCCCTAGAACATCTGGATAGACTCATTCAATTCCTCCTGACTGCATAATTAAGAGTGAGAAGTAAATTTTGTAGGGAGATAAGCAGAATTATGTGTAAATGTGACACATAATTCTTCAGGCCTTCGGCAAACAGCAGCAGATTCAAAGCCTACCATGCAAGCTTTCAGTTATTGCAGATAATTAACAAACTGAAGACGTTAGCAATAGGAAGAAGTTGCTGCATAAAATAAACAAAAAAGACCAACTTACGGGGCGTTGAGCCTCCTAAATTTTCAGAAGTGCAGACAGATGACAGCTGGTCCACCATAAAGACTAGGAGAAAGTTAAAATATTTGAAAAAGTTTTGAAAGAGCAGGATGAAGCATGCTCTATATCACAGCTTTATATCATGTTACAACAATCATTTTGATTCTGCAAGAGAAACTTGTAAATAGAATGTATTGTTTCATTGAACCATGGTCTAAGTAAGAGAGGATGACAGAGCTGTACTGCAATTATTCAAGCACCTCAAGGATGGTGAAGCCATTGTATTCCTTGGTAGACAATCCCAGTGCAAACTTCCACTGCTGTCTAGTTGAAGAGAAAATAAGTTGGGTACTGCGTATCTTGATATATCCAGGTGTAGGCAGTGTGATACTATCAAAACACTGATCATCAAAGAGCTAAATATCAATGTGGAGGTCTTCAGTTATTCATAGAAAGGGACTGGCTGGGAGTGCCTCTGTCTCTGCAGAAACCACAACCACTGAGAGAGTTGTAGGGAAGCAACAGATATGAATAGCTTAGCCTTATACAAAACCCATTTATACACTGATCCTCCACTGTGTGTTACTGGCTTTGTGAAGAACGGATCCAAAAAAACACAGAGAAACAGATTCTTGAAAATCAGTCTCCTGGCTACTGACAGAAGCAGGATAAATTGATCAACAGCAAGGGTTTCTCTGTGCATGCCTTCTTCAAATGAAATGTAGTTTTGTAGTTTCAGAGGTAGAATAAACATCAGAAGGGATTTGCAGATCCATATTCTCTCCTGGCTTTCCTAACCTTATGAGGGACATACCTGGAACATCTGTTGTGAGATACAGTGCCTTGCTTTTGATGCTGTGATACAGCTGTACTAGTTAGTATGCTGGGAAAATCAAAACCATAATTTCCCCTCATTCCTTCCAGCTTGATCTTCACCATATGCACAGGAAGGATCTAGAGTCCTTGGGAGACTGAGTTTACCTTCTACAAACATGGGGAAAAACTGCTGCACATTGGAGCAAAATGCACAAAGGGGTGAAGAGGGGAGAAAGAACAGATCTGTTTACCATAGTAGGCGTCCCATGGTAACATAAGCTGTTCAGATAGTGAACTAGTTAGCGGATGTAATGAGTCATAATCCTCAAAGTAGAAAGAAACAAAAAGGGAAATGAGAGGTTCTCCGAGAACCATGGAATTTTAGAACAACACACTATTATACCTGAATGTTCCATCAGCAAAGAAAACTGGATAGTAACAAAGATAAATCCCAGTATCTTCCTAACCCACATTTCAAAAGAGCCAGAAGCATAAAGGATGAAAAGCCTGCCTTTTATTCAATTGCAGAACGGTCAGAGTGCATGATCTTTGAATGCAGACAGGAGTGCATACTAAATTCAGGTTCTTCACTCATATTTCTATACCTAAATATAAGTAGCCTGTTTTTTTTTTCCCAAAGATATTGAACAATTCCAGATTCCTCTTATATTTATTAGTACTTATGAAAAAAATATATACTTTTGTTTAAGTATCTTAACAGTGCTACACATAGTTCTGTCCTTACAGACCAGGCTATTAGTCTACTTTGTAAAATGTTTGAAGATACCATCATGCCTCCCATAGAAGGAGGAGTCTGAAAAATAAAATAATTTCCCTATTTCTTCCTATTAATAAAGCAAATGGGGACCATAATTCCCATAGCCCCATGTGTGCAGTAAAAAAAAAGGTTGCTTTTTTATTTACTCTCTCTTCCCCCAGCCCTCAACTCTACAGAAGCACAGTAAGAGAGGAGGGTGGTGTGGGAAGCATCCTTGTGACTAAAAAAATTCTTAGTACCCCTGCAACTATAGTAGTAGTGAATTAAGCTTTCCATTACTTTTATATAATGAACCTTCAGTCCCAGTTGATTTTCCTGTTGAGGAAAATAGCAAAAATCTGGAACTTACTACAGAAGCAATTCATGTAACCCAGAGTATATGCCATTATCTTTTGTTCCAGAAGAATTGTGACTCTATGAAGGAAGTACTAGGAAGACAAAGTATCTGTATTTTTCAGATTTCCACTGCCTTCTGGAATAGTCACTTGAGTGTTTCAAAGCCACACACAAAAGAAAGGGGGGAATTCTGGAATATAACACAATGTACAAGACCTTGCAACAGATAATGTAATGTGTAAGTAAAGCTGGATAAATTTATACCCAAGAAACTTAAGAGGCACTATTAGAAAGTCCTTATTTGTGGAAGTAGGTATAACAGATTTTGTGAGCTCTCATTTGGAACCAAAATAGCAAACAAACAATCTCTTTTACAAATGACCTTATGTAAACAGAAAAAGGGAAGAAGGAAGAGAATACCTATAAAGCACTTCCTTTAGGCTGAGAAATTCTCAGATTATTCTGTTGATCTCAGTGTCTCCTGGAAGATCTGATAATTCTAGTTGTTGGGTTCCCTGCCATCATATTGCCCCGTGGAAGAAAGCATTTGACTCAGTATGGCTGAAACTAAGGGAGTATGTAGTAGCGGCAATTAAAGTAGTACAAATCAACATTTCCTAGTTTACCTAGCTGCTTGCCCAAGGGGACTAGAGTTAACATTTGACTTTCACTTTTATGTTTGTTTGGTTTTTTTATACAACAGTTTCCTATGAATCCCAAATTTAGAACACTCCATATGAAAATAATACAGAAGAAAGCTAGAATCAGGTTTTCTTCAAGTACAACTGGAACAGCCTGCTGACTTCAGTATTAACATGCTGAGTATCTGATGAATTTAAGTATGTAAAGTTGGCATTGATTTAATAAAATAAATTGATTTACTCTAATACTAAATTTTATTGATAGTGACTTGGCAGATAAAAACACAAATGAAGATGACTTTGAAATCTTTAATTGTTTTCTGAAGAAGTACGATTATCTGATGATATTTCTTCTTAATAACCCAAAACTAAATAAATTGAACTGAGGCCATAACATATCATTTATAGAATACATACATAGCTTTCAGTGTAACCCACAGAACATTAATTATAACACTTATTTCACAGCTGTTCTATGAAAGCTCAAATAAAATGTGTCTACAATTAAAACTGAATATGTACTGACTTCATTAACTTAACAGCTGCACCAATAACCAATACCAAGGAATATACCCTACTTTGTTAATGTCTTGATACCATCTGCAACGATCAAAACTATTGAGTTTTAAAGCAGTTGATGTCTTACTGTTGTTGTGATCACAGCTACCACAATATGCTTACACATGCTACTAAAGCGAATTGATCTATTTCAAGGGAACTTCAGGGGTTATGTGCTGCAAGACAATTTCCTGAACACAAATGTGCTTGCCAGAAAGCCAGAAAAAGAAATTCCTGCTAGCTTCTTTCCAACTCTTATGTGCTCAAACATGAATTTCAGATTTATTTTTTTTTTAAATACAAATTCAGCTTTGGAGCAAAAATGGGAGAGGAATTATCATAAGAAACTTTTATGCTAAAAGTAACTTTTTAATTTTTTGGTATGGCAACTCTGTCATTTTAATCTATATTTCAAGGCTAAAGTTCCAGCTTTAAAAAGAAAAAACATGTGACACCCCCCCCAAACCCCCTCATAAATCCCATCATACAGAATCATAAAGATATTCAATGATACGTGTTAGATTTTTAAATCTGCTTCACAAACTCTCCTAACACAAAAGCAGTAAAAGGTAACAAGAGGCATAAAATTGTACCCCTGTAAACTTGTACCCTTGTAAGGTGTGATTCCCTTGAATTTATACAGATTACATCTTCAGTGGCAGGTTCTCCAGGTCTTTGTTTGGAGTGTGAACTTAATCCCTTCTATATGTTCCTCTGAGTTTTGACTAGCAATGCTGCTCATACCAACTAAGTATTGTAATTTGCATGTCACTGAAAATGTTTAAGTTATAACCTTACACAGCTTGGCCCCCTCTGTCTCTGTAATTCTTCCAAATTTCCAGTACAAGTCCTGCTTTTCCATTAGTAATTTTCCTGGCCTATTTCCTCATTTCTGTTTTTCCACACTCATCCTATAGTCACAATTTATGACTTGTGTAGCTTTCACATCTCTGATTCCAATGTTGATTATGTTATTCTTCCCAGAGTCTATTTCCTTGTGTATTAATTACAGTCTCTTCCCCATTTTCAACCTTCTTGCACACTCTCCCTCAGGTTCCTTGTCCAAACTCACTCCCAGTGGCAGGTTTTTGTGTTTTGCCGTCTGGTTTTTGTCCTTGCCTGAGATGTTATGATTATTTTCCACTTTACCATGTAATTTGAGCACCAACAAATATGTTAAAACTCCAGGAAAATAATCTGTTACCTCACAGGGTCACATTTCATGGCCCACATGAACAGGCACTGAAATTCATGGATTGTCTTCCTTGGTCTTTGCAATTGTGGTCTGGACCATACTCAGTCACTGTCCAGGTGTGAAACTTGCTGAGACAAGTCAAAGTTGAGTTGGAAGGCATAAAATGTGAGGAACGTATCTCAGACCCTTAGGACTTTCCAGACTACTGTGGAGGGATACTTTTCAGGTTTTCTAATATGGAAAAAAAACAGTTTTATCACAGGGATGGTACCAGACACACTTCTAGCTTAAAACCAAATTTTGCTAAAAGGTTAAGGTCTTGTAAAGTTTTCTTAAAGAAACTGCTGAATTTGTTAAATATCAGTGAAAGAGTATTTTTCTGTTAGCTTTTGTTCAGAAATGTCTGACTTTTGCTTTAATATTTGTAAAAAAAAAATCATCTGCTTGTGAGACACCCAGTGGAGAAAATTTCAATCAAAATGTAAAATTTTGGTGACGTTAAAAGCAGCTTCAATCAGGTTCTTCTAATAAGAAGTATAAAGCAAGAACAACTCCAAGGACACTGCCAGCTCCATCAATAATATAATCTTTTTGTATTAAATTATCAGCTGTGTTATTAGTAATGAAAGTGAATCTTAACAATCTGTCTGGTTTTATTCCAAAGTATTAACATGATGGATGTAAAGGATTTTAAAAAGTTGTCTTGTGTTAGTCATCTTTGCAAAAGATGTGACAGGCTAGATAACAGTTTAATTTTTTATTCCACTGCCATATATGTTCCTTTAACCAGGAGCCGCCACCTAGCTAGATAAGTAGCTGGTTTTCTGCTTGCCCCTGGGAGCTACCATTTGAGTTAGGTGACATCCTCTGAAGAGGAGAATTACAGGTTACCTGGAGTGGTCAAGATGCTAGGAGAGAGAAAACTGGAAAATTTCATTTTTCTCTCCAAGTCAAATGGGGAGGGTTGGACAACAGAGACAGCCAGCATGGAAACTGCAGTGTGGTGGAAGTGTCTGAGAGCAAGCTCACAGTGGGGTCTCAGGGACAGAGAAAATAGCTTTTATAGGCAGCGTGGGATTTTGTTGTTGAAAAGGTAGCACTCTGCAAGGACATAAGAGGAAACAGGGAGGGCTTTGCTGTGGGTTTTGTTCGTTGCTTTTCTTTTTTAAAATAACACCTTGTTCTCAGCTTTCATGATTTTAAAAAGGCTGTTTTCTAGTTTATCTTTCAACAAAAAACAGCTTTTGAGCTTCAGAATGCTTTAGTATATTTGGAGTATTTCTCTTGCTGTAAGGAACCGTGGAGACAGATCCACCTCAGAACTCAATCATAAAGTTCCACTTCAGATGATTTAATAATAATAAACAGTTACTTTTACTCTGTACTGAACAACTGCTGAATGAAAAGGTAAAAGATGCGTTAAGAATTTAGTTGGATTTCAGTTATTGTTGTGAAACATCAATTAGTGTAAAACACCTTTACTCTATTAAAGATTGGAAATAGTGTTATAAATTAGCTAAAATCTGTTCTATAGAATTTGTGTTAGCATAGGAATAAAGCCTTGAAAAATACATTTCTGATTTTAATTGAAGTGAGTGAAAGCAAAACTGTTTATGTGTGAAAGACATTTTGGCAGATGTAGAGCCAAGTACCATTTAGTGAAATTTAGAGAGTGATGACAACATGTAAGAATTTTTTTTAGTGTTCTAATAACATAATTTAAAAGCAGAAGCAATTTATTAAGACCTAAATTACATACTCTGCTTGTGCAGTAAAAATGTTTTGTGCCCCTCAAAAGGTTTTGTTTTCTTAGGGAGAATATATATGGTAATTGAATTATAAACTCAGAAATAGAATTTTGCAAAGCATTCTGGTCAATTTTTCCATAACAGATTTAAAACACTGATGGACCTATATTAGGTATGTAATACATGTCACATAAAGGGCATAATTATATTTTTACTGTACCTGATAGATTTTAACATGCACTTTAGATGTCATGATCCTATGAGAAACAGCTGTAAAAAAAATGCTGCCTTGCTGCTTCATATTTCTGTCCCCACCAGGGACTTCTCTAGCAGTTTGGAAAGCCTGAAGGAGTGTTAACTGGCACTACTGCCATCTCAGGATGGTGTGGGAGTATCTTCTACCTGACACATCCTCCTCCTCCACCAATGCCAATTTTAACAGAGATGATCTCCAGGGATTACTGACAATTTTCTTGATGATGTGTGAGAACTGCCATTGCCCACTTAAAGTGACTGCAACACTTGGCAGTTGCTAAAAGGTGTGTGTCTTGGCTGTTAAATGTACTTGATAACACTAAGCTATTTTGTGTCATCTTTTGTTCTTTGAGAAGAGCCATGTTTTCTCCACATGTCCATTCATAACATCTTTCTGAGTGTCAACTGAACTCAAGGTTTGTGGTTTCAACAGTAAGACCGCATTGACCGTTTACGTCCACACATGTGTAGCAGGAGCAGTGAAATGTATGGGATGGCTAATAGTGTTTGCTTTGTGCATGCCAGGAATTAAATGACATTGATCAGGATTACTAAGGTGCCAATAAAACCCAAACCTGTAGTGAGGAATTAGTCACACCTAAAACTTTTAGTCTTTTTTTAAACAGCAGTGCTGAATCTAGATTGATTATACTGTGAAATCAATCATAAGAAATGCAGTCTGGAATATATATAATATCACTAGTGATTCAAATGGGGACAGACATTGATTTTTGGCATTTATATTGGGTTTTGCAAAATACCTAAAACTTTTATGGGTGACTGCAAAGAAGAGCATTAATAATTCTGAAAAGAAGATTATTAATATTTCTGAAATAGCGTAAGGAATCATGGAAAATAGCTGAAGTACACGGCCATGGATGATATACCTGCCGAGGACTTTATCAGAGGTTATTATTAGGATCAAAGATCACTTGCATTCATTTTACTAGCTTTTAAACAAGATCTCTAATCCTCTTACAAATCAGATGGTAAAATTTGGATGCATTATCAAGCATTTATACTTGCTGTATGGAAAAAGTAGTAGTTCATTGTGCATTGCTATCTTTATATCAGTATTGGTAACAACGACATGGTCTTAAGACGACTAAAACAAATAAGAACTGCAGATTTCCAGGACAGCTTTAATTCTCCAAAATCTATGAACCATCTCCTCCCATGTCTGTAGTTTTATGCAGAGAGGGAGCTGAAATTACACTCTGAAAGTGCTGCACATTTCAAGTCTCTATAAAATTTCAATGACTGATCAGTTGTATCTCTAATGTCTTGCAGTTAAAGCACTGAGCCAGTTTTCATGAGATCTGGATTCACTTTCTTGCTCTGATGTAAACCCCTTCAATGGCCCTGGAGAAGTAATTTAGTTTTTCAGCTCTTCATACTTACTTTTCCTAACTTTATCAGGATGTAGGGTATATTTTCTGAACTGGAAGACTATGAGACTATGCAGTAATAATTCCTATTATGTATTCATAACGGTGTTTAATGTAACAATCAGATTTTGAGTATTAGTTAGGGATAAGATCTCTAGATGTCTGTTTCATGTATTTATTTATTTTTAACTCTTTCATGGCAAGTTGCATATTTCTTTGTTAATTGATACCTAGGAATAATGCTTTGGCTCTGGAGATAACTATGCAATTAATTTAATAAAATAAACTGCTGAGAATACGTTTGTTCTGAATTATATTTTTACACATGAATGTTAATTAAAATTCATTGTTGCTGATAATAACATTATTAACATGTATACAGTGTACAGTTAACAGAAACAGAAGTAGAGGCAATTAGTGGAATTGGGTAGTTTTTCTACCGAGAAAGAATATCCCAAATGGTAATTGCTTATATTCCTACATTCTCTGCAGATATTTCTAATAGCATCATTAAATTAATATGACACCGCTTTAGAAACACTAAATGGATTTAGTGATAGGGGACTTCATAGACTCCACTATTTATTGTTTTTAAATTGTGTATGACTGTCAATAGAGTTGGGCAATTTTGGGTGGAAGTCATGACCTAACTTTGTGTTTTGCATAGCAGAAAGTTAACTAATGTATGAGGAAGTGAGTTACCGCCAAGCATTTGTTGTCTCATTAAGTGATAAGCTATGTAAGCATGTATGTTCAAGTAAATGTTCTTATTCTCTCAGAAATTTATTTTTGGCAGCACTTTAATTGTTTTGCACATTTATTTTACCATGTTTGATATCTCATCTGGGTGCTAGGAACTCTAACAAGAGTAGGAAAATGGCAGAAGAAACTTCTTGTCTTTTCCAGAATATCAAGTAAAGCCAACAATAAATGATATTAATTTTATAGCCCTTCTCTGTCCCTTCTATACTGGAGAAGGAGAGAGAGAATTTTGCAGCTTTAAATGCTCCTCCGGTGCCTTGGTTTCACCCTGTTACATACACTGGGGGACTGTGTAACCCATAGTCCTGCTCATCCACATTACAGTGGAATCTCACCAAACCCCTTTTTAGTGATATCCTGACTGCAATTTTACAAGCGTTAATTCTCCTGACACTTCTGTGAGACAGATATAGTAAATAAGTTTACAGAGGAAAATGCCACGACAGGAGGGTTCCCCAGAGGTGTTGCACTCTGTGTGAGACAATTTACAATTCAGTAAGCCCGACTGCCAAATCCTGCACTCAGACCACAAGTTCAGAAGACTCATTTTTAGTAATGTAAATAGTATGTTATTATTGCAATGACATTGAATTATCTTAGTTATCATATTGTGGGCAGAGATGTACAAGATATACGCTCTTTAAACCCTCCTGTGGATAATCTGGAGTAAAAATCAATGCTGGAAAAATTAGATATATGTGATTAAGAAAGCTAAACAATGGCATTATATCACACAAATGGTCACCTTGTACTGATGGAGCAAGTTGACTGATTAAAGTCAATGTTAGGCAGGGGCTATGCTAACACAAAGAGGAAACTAGAATTAGAATTAAAATAATTGAAATTCATTATTATCAATACACCTCCATCTGCCTGAGTGTTGTACTCCTAGAAGAAAAATTAAAGGCACTGACAAGTCTTACATTTAAATTTTAAAGGTAGCACTTACCTGGCCAGTATGCTTTTTGGACAGTCAAGTGTTATACAGATTGACAGTGGTCGGAGAATTGTCTGCCAATACTGGTGCCTTCTGAAGATGTTGTTCTGTATGTATGCTGTTAAACAGTTTTGCAGGGGTATCCAACTGTCATTGGTAAAATAAGATTAAAAAGCAACAACTAAACATGTAGAGAATGGAAGAGAGCATCATAAATAAACAACCTGAAGTGAACTGAAACAGGGTTTACATTTCAGACAGTGAATGCGCTGCCAGACAGAAAAAATGTGGAAAATGATGGTAAAAATCTCTAAATTTTCCATGTGATGTACAGCCTCTCAGCTCTTTGCCTTTTTCTCCTCATCAGATGCCATCTTTGTACTTACTGTCAATGAGCACCATGGAAATCCTGTAAATACCATTTCAAAAATCTGCTAGCAGGGAAAGAATAGCTTAGGTACACACATTCTTTCAGGAGCTAATTCCCTTCCCAAAGGTCAGTGCATGGCTTAATGTTCAAAAATCCTCACCTCTGGAACCAGGAAAATAAAAACATACCTGGAGATTAGAACAGAAATGTTAAGCTGCAACTAAGGCACAAGGCCTGGCTGGAGTCTCATACTGACAAAAGGTTTGAGGCAATACCAATTCCTTATGGAACAAAGTGTCTGAGAACATAAGAAAACACCGCAGAAATGATCAGTTATACATGACCCACGGAGAGTATATTGCACAGAACATCATGAGGAGCAATAAATGTACTAACCAGTTCTGGAAGATTAAATCTTCCTCTGTATCGACAATTCTTTTGGGGAATCTGGATATACTTTACCCAAGGCTTTCTTTTTCCAGTTCCTTTGTGAGGAGTGGAGAGAGTTTGTAATCATACACCCTAAAATTCTTAGGTCTGTAATAGTGTATGATACCTGCTGTTGATGGCCTGTAGACAAACTATGCTGAGGGACACACACTGTCACTGTCATTCACATTTACCTATAGTTTATTTTATTACTTGTCCCACAGGTTAATAATGCAAACCACATGGTGTAGTGGGAATTTCTAGAAGACGTTTCAATTAGATTCCCTTAGCTTACTACTGATTATACAAATATTATGAAATAATAAGGTATTACATACTCTCATTTTTAACCTACAAGAAAGTTTAAATAGTGTGTCTAAAGTCACCTTGGAGTTAATTTAAAAATAAAATAAACATACCATATTAAAAAACCCCTATCCTCACTAATCTTACACTACACACTGTCTTATGGAGAGCAGGGATGAAGATAATTATTGCCTGCCTAAAATATGCCTTTCAAAGAAAGCATAAAACATTTTGCAGGTAGAACCTGCAAAAGAAAATGTAGAGTACTGAAATGTTTTAAGTAGTTTTAAAGGATAATTATATAATTGTGCAATTAATGATATATTTTTATCAGTTAAGGTAGTGGCTTTATATGGAAAAGTCTAAACTATGTTACTTTTCTGTTCTACATGGCTGTAGCCTGTTCTGATATCTGGAAATGTTATATTGTAATAAAACATGAAATTTTGCAATATCTATTGTTATTTTTAAAAAATATATACAAAGAATATTAAAGAATGCAGACATAAAAAATTCCTAAATCTCATTTGTTATACATCTATGCAAACTTTCTTTGTGATTTTAATGCACTGTTAATAAATAAGGAAAAACACTTTACTTACCGTCTTGTACCATCACTGTTGTATTAATATATTTAAAGACAATATTTGGATGGCAACACATCTCTGTTCTCATCAGTCTTATTCCTGCTGCCACAGGTCTGTCACATAATGGACAGCACATGAGCAAACAGCTAAATTGTGACTGGGTGCATCAGCTTGCCAAAGGGCTGCTAGTGACAGGAGGGGGACAGGAATCTATATCAGTTCATAAGTTGAGAGTGTATACAGTATGCTGACACAAAACCTGGTTCCTTGGCAGGTATGATCCAAGGATCCCACCATATATGCAGTGTTTTGGGAATATACCATCAGTACTGCCATATTTCTCAATCACAAAGAAATATCCATATTCTCCAAAATGCACAGCTATGTGTGGAAGTTAACACTTCTACAAGAATGTATCTGATGGCAATGAATTACTAGTTGGCAAGCAAGCCATGCATTATGTTATGGTACAAAGAAAGATGAATGAGCAGGGGAGAAATAGAGTGAAAACATGGAAGCTGAATACCAGGGAAAGTACACTGATTAAAAATGAAGATTCTGTACTCTCCCAGTCCTCCAAAGTCAGACAGTACACAGCCGCAGTGCTAATCTCTTGTCTGCTTGTACAAGCATTTGGTGTCTAACTGTGTGTCAAAAATTATTTACCATGTAAACAATCAAAAAAAAAATCATGTTTTGTTTCCAGCATTTTGTGTGAATTTTATTTTCCACAGTTTACTTCACTAATCTACTCCTTGCTACTCTTTGGTTTTCTGCGTTTTCTGTCTGTGAAAACAGTCTTCTAAAACTATCTTTCCTTTCCCTTGCTTTCATTCCCAGAGGATATGAATCTTCCTTCCATCGACTGTCACATCATTGGACAGTCCTTGTGTGCTATGGTGTGATCAAAACTGGATGGGAGTTGGCTTTTCCAGACCAACCTCTATTCTTGTCCTTTTTTTATGTGTATTAGTGCCAACTGCTTGGCACCTGACACTCAATACTGGGCATGGCTCCTGAATCACATGTGTGTTCTTGACACTGACTTGTTTTGTGATCTTCAGAGATGACACAACAGAGCAAAAATTAATCTTTCAATGAATAATTCATGCATTCAGACTGGAGTTCAAGCACTCATGACCTGCTGAAAAATACCACATACGCTATTTCACAAAAAAAAAAAAAGGGAAAAGACTTTATTTGATTAAAGTAACAGAATCAGCTTTTGTATTATTGGTTTTGTACCTGCTGGCAGTCTCAATAGCCATCCTTCAGCTACTGTGGGTAGAAAGCTGTCTCTGTTCCTGGGAAAGTCCTTTAAACATATTTGTTTATGCCTAGGTTTTTCCATGCACAAAGTGAATGTACCTATCCTGCAGGGCTATGAAATTTAATTACTACCTAAATATAGCAGGTCTGAGATTTTGTATAAGGAGGAAACATTCTCATCCCCGTCCTCATCATTATATTCATCCTCATCCTCATTCATATGATTATTATTCATCTCTTCCTTCTGTAAGGATATTACTTTTTCCCTCCTTTGAATTTACACCCCCCTTTTTCCCTAGCCCAGTTCGTTTCTGCACACAGCTTCGATCCTTTGCTGTTGACGTGAGAGTTGCAATAACCTCTTCTGTAACAAGTTATCTTGTCATTTTATCTCTTGCTATAAAGTGTTTTGAGAGGCTTTGTATGAAAGAGGCTATATGAAAATGAATTGAATTTTACTGTTTTAGCCTGAAGCAGGTGTTGCACTATGAGTTGATTCCTCTCCTGTCTCCCTTCTACACTTAGCTTGTAATATTTTTAAACATATTTTACATTTCTGTTGGGTTTTTTTAAATGTTGTTTATCAATTCAGCGCAGAACTTGGATTTAATGGTTTTCAAAACCATCCTTCTTGGTAAGGTTCTACTCTCAGAAAATAAATTAATAACTAGACCAAAACAGAACCCAGAGACTAGTGGACCTGCATAATACAGTTGCCTCAACAAAGACCTCACATTAAGCCCATGAGTCACAATAAAGTTCAAAAAGTGCACCTGGAAAAGGCCAGATTAGGGCAAGTCCGTAACACAGGACCATTCTCTTCAGTACATTGATTCCTACAGTTTGCTTTTTGAATTTTCAGTTCTGAGACTTTACATCAACTGATGACAAATTCTGTCATGTATTAAGTAAATTGATGATTTATTTCTCCCTCTTATTTTATATTTATGAAGCAGTAAAGGTGTCAGACACTTCCATGGGACCACCTGAGTAAGTAAATGAATATGAGTACGGGGACCTCTGTATAATATTTTATGATTCTAAAGCTCTGTTCTGGTCTGGGCAAAATGAACAGGAATGCTTCAGTCGAGGGCCCACAGTATCATTACTCCATGTTAATGGAAAGCCTCTGGCTCTTCCAGTCAAACAGTCTGAGAGGGCATTGCTCACCCCTCTGTTCACATGAGTAAGTTGGATTCTAACATATGCAAAAAATAAGTTTTGAAGCTCACTTGGTGATTACTCAGACTAAACTTGCTGCTTAGCGAATTGCTTATCCTGTCACTTGAGCAGTGCTGAGAAGAGTCTGGCCCTATCTTTACATACAGCCTTTAAATATTTATAAACATTGGTAAGATTCCCCTCTCAGTCTTCTCTTTTTCCAGATCTCTCAGTCTTTCCTCATAATAGAGATGCTCCAATCCCTTAATCACCTTTGTGTCCTTCCGCTGGACTCTCTCCAGTAACTCCTTGTCTTTCTTGAACTGGGAACCCTAGAACTAGAAACAGTATTTCAGATGGGGCATCACTAGGACAGAGTAGAGGGGGATGAGTCAGTGTGAGTTTTACTGCTGACTTCAATGAGGACAGTATTTAATCCTGGTTTATTAGTACTTTTAGGAGTAAAAGTATTCAGAAAATAAGAAGAGTCCCATACAAAAAACATCCAACAAGCAGTTCTCCGTGAGCTGATTCTTTCAGTCAGAACAAGCTGATTTTTCCAGTCAGAACAAACCCCTCCACTTGCAGATAGGTGAAAAAGAGGCAAGACTAAGAATTGGTAGGAAACTCAGCCTTTTGAGGGATTAAGAGTAAGACAAACAGGTAAATTCCAGAGAACCACACAAGGAAAATGAATCAGTGAAGAAAACTGAGAATTCTGACTACACACTGTTCTGCTGCATGCATCTTCTCACTTGCCCCTTGTCTTTAAAGACTGTGTTTTCTTCCTTAAAAAAGAAAATCCTATTTCCTGCCATTTGTTTCTCACTCAGGATCAAAATACACTGTAATAATATGATTTGTTGCCATGTTAAATAATAGTGCCAACACAAATACAGGATTATGACTTTANTTTTTTTTTTTTTTTAAACAAGTTACTCTTACCAGCAAAGAAAGCAGAGGAAGAAAATCACTCTGTCATCTCCTGCACTTATTTTAAGAAGCACAATTGCAAAATGAATATGTGAAGGCTCAGTCCTACCAGATATCAAGTGCCTGAAGCATCTGTTTCAGCTAATGGATGCATATCCAGAAATTCTTCTGCATGCATATCTTTGAATTTCTGAGTATCTTGAAAAGGTGGGTTTGATTCTGAGCGGTAGACAAAGGCAGAATATTTAAAGAACTACAAAATTGTGGGTTGTGGCTAGAAGGCACCTCTGAAGATCATCTAGTCATATCACCTGCTCAAAGCAGCGTCATCTAGTTCAAGCTGCCCAGGGCTATGTCCAGTTAGGTTTTGAAAATGTCCAAGGATGAAAGCTTCATAACATCTATGGGATATCAATTGTTTGACACACACCCTCCCTGCCCCACCCCATAAAATAGGATTTGTTTCCTTTTTTGTTTTGCTTGGCCCCCCCCCCCCCCGCCCCCCTCCCGGTATAAATTGTATTAAATTAAACATGTAATACCACAATGTAGTATTAACATTTGGACCAAAGTTGAGAGATATGATTCAGGAGCAGGAATTTCCTTGAAAGTGTGCATTCACTGTCTGTATTTATGACACCAGTTATAAATTTGTGATGGTTCTTTCCCAAAGAACAGAAAGAGTACATAACAAACTGGGGCTCCAGTAATGATTCTGAGTTTTCTGGCTTGTCCTGCTATGTCAGTAATTGCCCTTTTCTCCCTTCCTCCTATAATGTGATTTTTCAGAGAAAGGAAAATTCAGGCATGTAGGTCAGAAGGGGCCTTATAATATCTTATATCTCTGTGTTTTGGGATGAGAAGACACTCCAGACTACACCTGCAGGTCAGTTTAGAGGTGGCTAAAGGGAGCACTGACAGTTCTGGAGGCACTGTATGGGAGCAAGGGGCTGCAGATGCTGACTCGCCCTTGCTGTGGTGAATGGCTTGGTGCTGACTAAGACTCCAAAGGTCACTTATAGTTTGTCCTCAAAATATGAGTTGTTAGAAAATTGTTTCATCTGCAATCTAAGCCATTTTCAGAAAGATTTATGCTCTAAATCAGCTCCTCACAGCATGGCCTCTTTTGTTAGAAAAGCTTAAACACTAAAAGCACATTTTGGTTCATTTACTTCTCCTCTTTCAGATTTAAACCAAAGTAAAAAAACCAACAACCAACAAACCTTCTTGCTTTAAAGCGCAACCCTTTTTGCCTCAATTTGGTTTGCGGTTTATGTTTTTCTTTTGTTTCACTGGGGTTTTTTGGGGGGTTTTTTGGGTTTTTTTTAAACTGGTTTCAATCTGACAGATTTAAACATTACCACTAAAAGCAAGCAAGCAAACAAAACTTACAAGCTAGAGGGAAGTGGGAATTAAAAAAATGTTCCAGCATTCTTCTCTTTCACCTTAGAAATTATTTAGAATCTGTACCTGTGTATATGCTTATGTATATGCATGAATGTAGAACATATAGGAAAGTCAATTCTTGAATTGGACAATTTATTGTGGTAAGTTTTGTTTTGCATGAAGAATTCATGAAATGTGTACATCATCCCACTGCACACTAGTCAAGGGGTTTAAATTTCAGAATCCTCCAGAAGATGGAAAATTCCTTACCTACTCCTGTTTTACTTGGTAGCATAATATCTTATGGTAGCATAATACGTTCTTTAACATTAACAGAACATGTGAGATTTTAATATCTTTATGTGTTAGGTAAATCAAGGTGGAGACTTTAATTAAGAAATGTTTTGATTTGTCTTGTTAAAAAAAAAACAACCGACCAAACAAAATTGCATACTCACAAAATATCTCAGAAAGTCTATGAATATAAAGGAGATATTGATGCAGATAGATAGGTAAGTGCAGGAGCCAAACCAAGAGTCTGTAGGTCTTCTAGCTGAAGGCAGATCAGGTACAAATGATTCACAGTCATTGTTGCACACAACTTTAGTCTAATACATACAGTGAACCTGTTTGGTTTTCAACCCACCAAACATAATCTGTAATATTAATTTCTTTTTTAATCTGAGTTAAAAATGAACTACTAAATATTGTCAGCTCCCTTTCAGTCTCTGGTTATTGGAGAATTTGAAGTTCTAATATGTATTAATGTGGGGAGAAAGTCAAAGATACAGGGTAGAGACAGAACCAGATACGTTGTGAACAAAAGAGCAGGGAAAAAGGAAATCGATGCAATGGTCCAAAACAGAGAATTCAGAGATTTACAGGCAGCCATGACATTTTAATTTATCTGAGAAAATTTAAAAAAGGCAAAAAAAAGCAGGGAAAAAAGGTCCCTTGGGTTAATTATAAAGATTTCCTTCCTTTCTCCCCATCCTTTCCCCATAATTGATAATGGCCATAAAGAAGCTCCAAGACAAAGCTGAATTGAGAAAGAAAAACCCAACTATTTTAAATGTTCAGAATCTGGAAGTTTTCTATGTTTCTCAACTTTACATAGAAGTTAGCCGTAGGAGACACTTGGTAAACAGCCCTATAGCTTTGTCATGGCATTTTTTTTTTGCAGCAGAAATTTGTTATCAGATAGAAATAACCTTTCCCTCTGAGTTCTTGTCAGGGCCACATCTTCACCTGCAGTGACTGTGGCTTTATTGCAAACATCAGTGGAACGTGAAATGTGTGGTCTTAATTGTGTATGCTTATGAATGGAGGCATGGCTGTTCTGAACATATACTGCATATCCAAAGGACATCTGTGATGAATATCTGTCAGGTGATAATTGTATAAAGGAGTCTCTGCTTTGAAAAGAACAGCTCCATCACTGAAGCTAAGGAATATAAAGTGCTGTTTATGATACTTTATGCTGACATAGCACCTTTGTTCTAAAGATGTCAGGCATTGTACTAATGTCAGTGAACACCCTTTCCATGGAAAACTTCATAGTCAAGAACTAGTAGAGAAAGAGGTTCAGCAAGATTTCTTTAGCTGTCAAATTGTCTAACAGGTATTACATCCTCTTCCCCTTGCAGAAAGGGCAGAGGCTTTTATTAGCAGACTTTCAGACTACTCTAATTTTGGCTTTCTGACATCATGCTTTTCAGGTATCTGATAATGCTCATGTCTGCTACTCTAAAAGACATAGGAATACTTCCCAAGAAAAATACGTACTGAAAAATGACAATGGCACTTCAGGAAGACTTTTTTTTCACATGCTCCTTGAATAAAGCAATACTGTACCAATTCTGAGCCTGCGTCCAGGATATCACAGAAACTTCTCCATGGGATGTCAGAAAATTATAGCGAGTTTGAAAAGAATGACAAGACACAGACATGGTGGCCACTTTAATTGCTCACAGGAATAAGAACAGAGACATACATCCCTTTTACAATATGACTGAGGTATTCTGTAAATTCACCATTACCAGTAGTCATATTATGAGTTTTGCAATGTGATTTCTTTTTCTAGGCACAGTTTGTGTAGCTATATACTTACTTAAAATTAGCAGCATTTTCTTTTTAAAGGAAAAGCCCAATAATGTGACTCAAATGCATGTTGTAATCTCAGCATTTTTGATGGGAGAGCGTAAAAATCCAATTTATAAAATCATCTTAGTTTTTAACCTCTTTATTGTTCTGGGAGAATGTTGTCTTTAGGTGATGGAAATAGCATTGCTGCTGAGATATGTAGAGATGAAATGAGAACTTTGGAGATGGAATCTTAATTCTCTACTCTCTTTACACAAGACATTTGGAATTGGTCCCTTTCTAACAGAGGATGGAGGACTAATCCTTGATCTGGTGTGATAAATGCTATGTCCCTGCAGCATTTGCTGCAGAGAAAACCTCACAAAGGTCCCTGGGGTTCCCAGACAGAGAAGACTTTATACTTTCCTTCATTGCTTCCTGCCTTCCTCACTCCTACTCTACCCTTTTCTCCTTCTGTTTTCAGACAGTGAGTTTTATTAATTGCTTGGGTGAGACTTTAGCAAGCTGGTTGAGTTTCCTTTATTTAACTATCACTACAGCACACTTGGCTTTACCTCTGCCCTATTGCACTCCTTAACCCACTCCTGCTTCATGCAGCATTCTGCTGTTCCCTACCACCTACAGGGGTACAGAGTCAGGACTAAAAAGCTCCATTTTTAACCCAGCACAAACCAGTTGTGTCTAAGGGGAGCAGTACTACCTAAATTAGCGCTACTGCAACAATCTTTCCAGAGAGCTGTCAGTAGCTGAGGTACCTTGTCTGTGTTATCTACCCATAGTGATTATTTTAGGAATGACACTAAATAGATAAGCTTAATTTTTTTCATCCCACAATTCTCTGATTTCATTTTTTTCTAAGGGTACTTGGGGCTTTCAGGAGTTCCTTTATTCACATTCCTGGCATAGAATTGGCTTTGCTCAGTGTTCGAATAAAGAAATTTAAAACCCCATACAAGCCTACCCCAACTCTCAAACCATCCATTTGTAATATTTTCAGGCTTGGAGACTTAAAATGCAGAGAGACTATCGGCCAAGATAGGACAGGAGAAATACAGGCAGACCTTACCTTTACACACATCTAGGTCCTTGAGCTATTAAGTTAGGATGTGGAAATCCCATGTTCAAGTCCTTCTCCATTCTTAAGTTTTCTGGCTACTTATGTCTCCCATGTTACAGGTGATGCTAGGATCACAGGATGGTGTTTGTTCTTCCCTCCACACTTACATGCAGTTCTCTATCCTCACCCTGCCCTACACTCTATTTTTCTGCTCAGTGGCCAAATATCTGATGTCTGTGGTGATTCCAGATGTAGGGAAAAGCATATCACATGTAGTTTTAATATAGAGTTTTTAAAATCTTTGTTCTTGTGGTCCCTACCCATTAAGGTGATTTGCATGCCATAATTTTTGAGATTTTTTTTTTCAATTAGGCAGTATTTTAAATGTTCACAAAGGCTTTCTGGAATTCATCAAAAATTGTACAGAAACTTTGCCCTAGTTATTTTTAGGATTGACAGATTTGAACTTAATAGTTCAACAGCATATGGTTTTGTGGACTTTTGTCTTATCATCCAGACAGGGTTTGCTTGATGGATACTGAAGTTTGGAGGTTTACTGTTAGTTGCGTTCTTTTTCTCCTTACAATATTTCAACCTTGGAAGTTCTCAGACAGAGCCTTTCAAGGCAGGAAAAAACCTCATTCAGTGTTTAAAATATAAATAAAGTAGAAGGCATTTTCTACATAGTCTTCTAAAGAAAACAACTATTAAATTATCCTATGACTTTCTTCCAAGGCTTCTGTTAAACTGTCAAACTCTTTTTTAGGCTTTCTATCATCCTTTTTCAACTCAATGCTTTTTGTGTACAAAAGGAAGAGATCATCAATGTTTTAGGAAAAAAAATGCTTTGAGAGTACAATGCAAACCTATTTGTGTGATAGCAGGATCTCAGATTGCAACCTTGCCAGACTCCACTGTTTGAAAGTCTCTAGTTTTCAGTGACAAATGCCAAGTTCTGCTGTCTAAGAGATTCATGGGTAACACCTGCATAAAGCTACATTAAGTATTGCTCTACTTGCAAAGCTTTTCTTGCAAGAGATACATATACCTTGCTTGCAGAAAGGGATAGGACCGTTTCCGAAATGTATTAAAAGTTCTGCACCATGTTGATACTGTAGGTTTATTGCACCGTTTTGATAAGAAATTAATGCTTCTGTTGAATCCTTTTGTCTCTCTCTGTTATGCACGGTTGAGGGTTGATAATGTTCTCTCAGACTGGCCTTCTGCAGAAAGGCAGCTGGAGCTGAAGTACAATGTTCAAGAGAAAGGGAGAAAAGGGTGTGGATGGCAGCTGGGGCCCAGGACTGCAACAGAAGACTCTGGGAAAATACCTGAGCTGAGGTGGATGCCATAAACCTTATTTTATCAAGATTCAAAACCTAATTTGCCCTCAATGTCTTTAAAAAACAAAAATGGATACTTTTTAAAACAATATTAGGAAGATGAAAGTACTGTGTGTGTAAATACATTTCTATTTTCTTTAAAATTTTGATCATAGATTAGTTCTAATAAAGTTTTATCTTAAGAGTATAGAAACACACACTAAGGCAGGCTGAAAGAGAAGTGGAAGGATAATTTCAAATTGGTTAAGGAAAAATTTTCCATCCTAATAAAAATAAAACCTGAATTTTGGAGTTGAAAAATTCCAGTGAAAATCAGTGATTTGGCAATGACATCATCAAAATTACAAATACGTGTCTGTGTTTACAGGACTGTTTAAATCAAGGAGGGGAAAGATAAAAACTTGAGAAGGTAAAAATGTTGCAATTTTCCCCAGAGACATTACCTTTGTTTCAACTTTTTCTTCCTTTTTTTTTTCTATAAAGGAAAAAGCATTTGAAAAATTGAGTATTTTGTTTTGGTTTCACCTGAATGATTTACTTGTTCAAAGCATGTTTTTATGGACCTGCCTGTGCAGAGCACAATGCATTATTCACAACTCAGTGCAGTGAATCATGCTTCGAGAACAGGTCTTGTGGGATTTCACAAGATTTGTTAAAAAAATACATACCAAATTGAGAAAAATTTAAAAAAAAATGCAACAAGAAACTCCACAGGAACAGGCAGCATGACCTTGGGAGGTGTGCTGTTCATTTTCTGCCAGTAAATTAAGATATTTGGGATATTTTGATCAAGATACCAAAATGTAGCAGAAAATCTGAAAAACCTGCTTAAACTGTAATGGAGACTATACCAGGATGAGATACAATAGCAATCTTCTTTTTTTCTAGGAGGGTATGAATGTTAATTAATTTTCAATGATTTATGGTTCATAATTATTTTTCTTGCAAGTGCTTTTCATGTGTTTAGTCTCACAGACTTCAACAGGCCACAGTTGGCATAAGAATGAATTGTCATGAACCATGTAAAGCATATTGACCAGTGTTTACAAGACAAGGGTGTTATCAGCCACTTATCAAAGTGACTGTCCAAAGCCAATCAGAGTTCATGACTGGAAAATACAAGGTTAGTCTCAGCACTGATACTTGCTTCAGTGTAGAAATAGTTAGGATTTTTCTGTTCTCAGTCTCATGTTCACTTTACAAATATAGTCCTGAGTTTCCTAGAACCAGAAAACTAGAAAAAGAAACTGGTAGGAAGGCAATCAGAATATTGCTGCCAAATCAACATTAATTTTATTAATAAAGGCAGTCCCTTACTACTTCCAAATATTGAATTACAAAAATCAAATCTTAGATGTACTTTTCATCTGATAGTATCAGAGTTCTGTGCCAATAAGTTCAACATAGAATTCAATTCATCCCATTTTTACTGATCTTTTTTACAAAAGCTATTTATTTTGATGTCAAAATTACCTTTTAGGTACCTTGCAACATTGAAAGGCAGCTTTAGTGATATAAAAATTAAATATCGTTAACCCTAACCTACCTATGAAGCTGCCCTCATCAAGCTGCCTGCTGAATAATAATTTGTCATGCAGCAGTATTGTGCTGCCCTATTTTCTCCTTTTCTGTCAAAGTGCAGGATAATTTTGTCTGTCTTTTAACTTTTGTCAGCTATAAATGAGTCAGCACATGCCGTTTTTGGGGCTACTGCTAATGCACTGTGGATTTCTTTCATAATCAGTCGGGCTAAAGCTTTGTCCCACTACAATTATTTAACAGACCTCAAAACTAAAGCTCAAATGCTGGTTTGAATTTGCTGACAATTCAACACATTCAGCAAATGCAGGCATTTTGTCCAGATCACCCACTTTAATCTTTTCACATCTAATGACTCCTCATTAAGAAATTAAAAGAAGTCTCTTATTCTAGACAGAAGACTGAAGCATGTTTCAGTATTAAATATGTATGAATATCTACTATGTGTTTATTGTATAAATTTGTAGGTATATGTGCATGCATGTGTGTGTATACATATATACACACACACAGATGTGTAAAAGTGAAATCAAGAAATTTGAAAATATGAAGAAATATAAATCAAAGTATATTTAATTAGTGACTGACTTTACTGCTTAGGAAATAAAGTCAGAAATATATAATAATTGTAAGGTCTTTCTTTCACTTTCTCTGTTTTAAAGGTCTCTGAATGATGGAAAATGGTTACTGTTGTGTTGATTGCTATTCTCTCTTCAGTTGCCAATTTAAATTCAGTAATATTATACCTGTCTCTACTTGCTACTTGAAACAAGAACATCTCTATTCTGCTCTGCCTCTTATTGCTTTCCAGTGTTCTGGTAGAGCTGAGAACTCTCAGCTGATAAGTCCTATTGTGTTCAGTTACACATAAACTTCTAGCAAGACACAGACAGCTCTCCCTGCTAAGATTTCAAATAAATGACAAACTGACGAAAAATAGGTTGAATAAAATATGTTCTGTGTTTTATGGAGAGGGAGAAAGGTTAGCAGAAATAAAAGTGACTTGCTCTATAGTGCACAACCAAATTAAGAACTGACTTTAGATCTCCTGTTTTCTTCGTGCCATCACTACAAGACCTTCAATCCTACCTTTGATTTAACTTTCTTTTATACTTCCCCCATTCACCTGCTGTTCAATATCAGGGATTCAGATTCTACAGAATGACAAGATGAGCATACAAATGTGCAAGGCTGTAGATGTAACCAAGATAATTAACATGGAGAGGCATGCTCAGCATTTTTTACTTTTTTACTTCACAGATAACTACTTTCTTGCCTTTGAATTTAAGAAGAGGTACCATGCAGTATTCCTACTGCAATTAACTGATAAATACATTCTCTCCTTCAGAGTTTGTTCTTTGCCTAGAAACCCGCAACTACGTAACCTAAATATTTGTATTCAAACTAAGGAAAAATATAAAGAGACAGAGACAAAGGGATGGGGAGGGCAAGAGAGGAACCAGCTGATATGTGCCAGTCATAGTATTTATATTCTGAATTTATTCCTCTAACCTCACTTGAAATTGTAGAGAAATTGTGTGCCTTGGTTAAAACTGACCTTAGGCAGTTTCAACTCACATGATTTTTTTACTCAGAAGTTCACAAAAGGTCTGTTTGACTGTGGCAGTATTACAGGAGGTCATATTTTTTCAAAGATGAACTGGTTTTGAGCAATTTTTGCAATTTGTTCTGCAGAAATAAGCTCTCCATCAATATCAACCACAGGTTTTGTTCACATATTTCTCTTGAACTGATTTCTGTTGTTTTTTTCATAGCTATTTCTTGAAGATTTTACAAGAAAATGACACATTTTTCTTAATAATAGAGTTCTTGATGCCCTCTGTAATAGATTGTAATATCCTATGACATTCTCAGGTTTTAATTTTACAGTGTGAAAATCCAGGACCCAGCAGAGCAACAGGTAATTACTACTTTCAGAACATCTGGAAACTTTAAGTAATATATAGACCCATTGCGCCAGAAGCTGAACATGTATTTGATAAGATTCTGATTCAGTTGCAATTTGAAAACATGAGATAACTCTCAAAAGAGTGAAATTATGGAAGAAATTTAGTTTTTAAGAAAAGGAATTAGATTCGGTTTTAGAATAATATGTATTCCTGGTTTTGTAAAAGCTGAGAGATTGTTCTGAATGGACATATTTGATCCCACACACAATACTTCCCTCCTTGTTTTGCTTGTCAAGACTGTAAAAGTATGAAATCTGTAGCAGTATAAGGACCAATACTTTAAAATCTAAAGAATGTTCCCAGCTAGACAACTGAGGCTACTCATTGAGCCTGAGCAGATACACTGAGTGTTATTATAACAAAAAGAAACAATGTAGAATTAAAAAAAAATAATAATGTAGACTATATCAGCATTGGTTTTGGTTTTGGTTTTGGTTTTTAATTCTATGTGTCAAAGTCCCAGATACAGAAACCTTGGAAACTCAGTCTCTTTATCACAGTGAGTTTTGATGGGCTGCTAAGAAGTTAGGCAGGAAATAAAACCTAAATTCTACTGGTACTTTGCCTTAAGAGAAGTGTTATTGTGAAATATTTCAGATTTTAAGAACCGCTGTCTGGTTACAAAATCTTTCCAAACAACTCTTCTACTTAGGGATTTTTTTTATGAGGGAATAAATGAAAACTAAATGAAAGCTTATTTCCTAAAAGAAAATTATGAAACAAAGAAAATCCCAGAAAAAAAACCCCAAACCAACATTATTTTAACAACCTGATGCAAGACTGTCTCAAAACCCATGAATTTATTATTAACTGTACTTTTAGCATTATTATAGAAAGTACATTTAAAGAATTATAAGCAAACATGTTAGGAAGGTCTTTTTAGTAAACAGCCATATCATAGAGGTTTCCATAGGAAATATATTAAAACAGACTTTCAGCAATGTATTGAAAAATTCTACCGCTGGCATAATTTATTCTTTGTTCTCAAAAATTTAGAGCAAGGGAGCCGCAAGATCTGTAGAAGCAGCATTTTGAAGTTCTTTCCTTTAAAAAAAAAAGACAAACAAATGACACAAAATATGTGAAGTAATATATCATTAAAGAAGTGGAAGTTGCTCTATTCTGCAGTGTGGAAATGAAGAAATATACAACAAAACAGAAAAATTCCATATGAAACAATTATTTTCCTTGTCTAAGATCTGATTGTGAAGCTCATTAGCACAGGATACCAACAGGATTAGAGATTAATGAGATTCAAAAGAAGGTGAGGAATGTATATCAACTAGAAGAAGAAGAATTATATCAGTAATTAACATTTTTGAAAGGACCAGAAACCTCATTCTTCATGAGTTAAAATTGAAGTGGAGTTAAAAAGGAGACCTTTCCTGATGGTGATTAGCCTCTAATTGTCTGTTGTAGGGTTTTATTTTAATTGCTCAGTCACATGGCCAGCTAATGGACGACACAAAGCCACAGATTTTTTCCAGAATGGTGTCTGGTGTTATCATATTTGGAAGACTCCAATTTTTCCCAATTTTTGTCAGTTACCACTATGTGGTTGAAATCATGATCTGTAAATTATTTATAAGCACTAACATTTTTGGAGTTTATTGCTACAAAGCTCTTTGGATTGTAGAAATTATTTTTCCAGGTAATTACTCACTTGTTATATAGCTGATATAATACCCTTCTGATATTTTTTCCCGTCCTTGTTCCTTAATAATCATAGTAGGTTTTTTGTCTTTCAGCTGCTACTGAAAGCAAGGTTTGCAAAATGGCAAAAGACATATTCAGTAGGATGAGCTGTGGAAAGGATGCTGAGTAAGATCTGTGTTCTAAAATAATATTTTAACAGAACAGATAAAAACATCTTTGATACATGCCATCACAAAGGGTTTACACATTTCTTTAAGGTTACATGTGAGCATATCTATGCTTTCAACATTATAAACTAAGGAAAAATATCAGATTCTGCACCTGGGGTGGTGTATTCCTCCTGGCTGGAGGAAAAAAGGTTGGTCATCAGCCCTGCAGAAAGAGATGAGAGAGGCTGGTTGATGGTAAGCTCAATATGCGTCAAGAATGTGCTTTGGCAGCCAAAAGGGCTATGCATATCCTAGTGTGCATTAAGCACAGTATAGATGGTGGAAAGAAGTAATTGTCCCACTATACTCAGCATTGTTACAGCCTCATCTCAAGTACTGTGTGCAGTTCCACCATAGGATATAAAAATATCACAATGCATCAATAAGAGGGCAAGGAAGATGGTCAAAGGACTAGAGGGTATGACTTATGTGGGATGGCTGAGGATACAAGGTTTGTTCAGTCTGTAGAAGAGGAGACTGGGATGTCCCCTTATTGCTGTCTACAGCTTTCTCACAAGGGGGAGTGAAGAAGGAGGTGCTGACCTCATCTCTGGTGTCCAGTGGTATGATGTGAAGAGATGGCTTAACGCTGTGTCAGGTGAAGTTCAGATTGGTTCTTGTGAAAAAGTTCTTCACTAAGAGGACAGTCTAGCACTGGAACAAACTCCATAGGGAAATAGACAACGGCTCCATGCCTATCAGTGTTCCTGAAGCGCTTTGACAACACTTAAATAAGTCATTCAAATTTTAGGTTGCTCTGTGTCAGGAGATAAACTTGATTGTACTCCTGAGTCCCTTTGGAATCTGGATATTCTATGGTTCTATGATTCTGTGATATGATGAAGTGTTTTCTGAACTGTATTCACTAGGTTGAAAGCTGTATGGAAAAACAAACAAACAAACAAACAAAAAACCCACCCAAAAGACTGGAACCTGAGCAGATAACTTATCTGAGTAACACATTCAAGACATTTATAAAACCCTTTCTGTTCATGACAGAGACACTTAAAATATACGTATTTGAACCTGCTGAAACTAATTAGCCCTCTTGTATCCAGATTCACCTCCTGTTCCCTCTTCCAAATAACACCTGTTATTCGTGATGCAAGCTTTATAAAAGTCATTGCTTTCAGACAGTATCAGCATAAATCCATCTGTTCATCAGTCTCCATTTCATGCTTTACTTGATAAAAATATCTCAGCTTTTTTTTTTTCCTGAATTCTCACTTAGTTCTTTATTTTGCAGCAAAGATCAATCAATTGCCATTACATTACTCTTGGTACTGATACCATATCATTCAGGCCATAAGTCCTCTTGTTCAATTAGTTCCACAGAGATAATGGTTAATGGGATCAGGAAATGCTTGTGCAAAGGAATAGCTCCAGGGTGCTATTCATTTGAATAGACTAGGGGGCATATCTAGGGTTATTGTGTACTCCTTTCAAGGTTACCACTTTTTCCTTTCTAAAGACAGAAACATGCTTTGCTTTGAAATCTGTTAAGACAAATGTCTTTCAGAGGCTGTGGACTTGATCAAGAAAGGCAGGAAATCCCTGCATATTTTATTTCCATTTTGTTACATGAATTGTAATTATTACTGGCCCTGACTGATTTAATTTACAGTGTTTTTCCTGCAGTTCAGACTGCTCTGTACATTCAAAAGATATCTATGTGCTCATTAGTCTCGTAATATATTACAAGCTGGAAGGGATCTCAGGATGTCTGTGGTCCAATATCCTGCTCACAGTCGGGTCTGCTATTGGATCAGACGAGTTTGTACCCAGTCATGTCACGAAAACCTCAAAGCATGCAAATCACACTATATTTCTTGGTAATTTGTGTCATGGCTTAACACTCCTCATGGGGAACAAGGTTCTTCATATAGCCAGTGTGAACCATCATGTTTGTATTCGTGTTTATTGTCTTTTATGAAGAGTATGTATCCAGCTTCTTGATTACTCATTTTAGGTATTGGGAGCTGCCATTAGATCTCCAAAAGCTGTTCTATTTCTGCCAGACAAAGCCCAGCTTCACCAGCCTCTTCTTACAGAACAAGTGCTGTAGACCCAACAGTTTCACTGTTAGTCTCCTGTGCTGGGGGCAGAAAACGGTATTCCACTGTAATCTAATGTGTGCTGAGTTAAAGCTTTATTACCACACAGGAGAAGAGTTTGATGGCTTGATGTCAGCCATAATGCAACAGCACTGCTTACCACCTTACTGAGATGGTGGTGTATCTGAGGATTACATTAGTTTATAGATCACAGAATCACAGAATCACCAGGTTGGAAAAGACTTTGTGGATCATTGAGTCCAGCCATTTCTATCTGCCGCTAAACCATGTCCCTGAGCACCTTGTCTACCCATCTTTTAAACACCTCCAGGGACAGTGACTCAACTACCTCCCTGGGCAGCCTCTGTCGATGCCAAATGACCATTACTGTGAGCAATTTTTTCCTGATATCCAGTCTGAACCTCCCCTGGCACAGCTTGAAGCCATTCCCCCTTAACCTATCCCCTGTCACTCGTGAGAAGAGGCTAGCACCCACCTCGCCACGCTCTCTATAGCTTCTTTCAGGTAGTTATAGACAGCAATAAGGTCCCCACCTTAGCCTCCTCTTTTCAAGGCTAAACAACTCCAGCTCCCTCACCCACTCCTTGTAAGACTTGTTCTCCAGCCCCATCACCAGCTTTGTCACTCTTCTCTGGACTTGCTCCAGTGCCTCAACATCCTCCTTGTGGTGAAGAGCCTAGAACTGAACAGGCCTCTCACCCCTGACTGAGGTGCAGTCTCATGAGTGCTGAGTACAGAGGGAGAATAACCTCCCTGGACCTGCTGCTCACACCGTTTCTGATACAAGCCAAGATGCCATTGGCCTTCTTGGCCACCTGGGCACACTGCTGGCTCATGTTCATCCAGCTATCAATAAACACCCCCAGGTCCTTCTCTAGATAACTATGGCTTCATCATCACATCAGCCTGTTCTACTGATATGTTTTCCACTTCAAATATACTGGCAAGAGGCCTGTATAGCCTTTAATGAAAAGTCTTAGACTTGTGCATTAGGGTTTTCTGTTTGTTTGGGTTTGGGTTTTTTTCCTGAATAAAAATAAATAAATTAAAATCCTTTGAAATATTTAAGTTATGTCTCTGCCATAATCCACCTGATGTTCATCTGGGATGTGTTAAAAAATTTTCTATGTGTAAATAAGTGGAGACACAGGAAAATTATTACGGCTAGTATTTTCTAGAGAGTCTATCATAAGTATCTACCTTCAGCAGGACCAGGGCACTAAAGTTCTTGTTACAACATTAATGGAATTTTCCAACCTATTTCATTACCATCTCTCATTTATGCCATGCTGCTTCCCCCAACCCCCTGCCTTTTTTCATATCAAAGTCTTTATATTTGTAAATTAATTATATTACTCAGAAAGGATATCTACTTACCACCATGCTTTAAAGTTCATGAAACAGAATTTTAAAGTAAGGAGATACTATCTTCTTGAGGAAAAATAGTATAACTATATTCACTACAGACTGCATTTTGCTTTCCATTACATCATTTTGTTGCAATTAGCTGGATACTGGTAGGTGTCATGACTTTAGGTCATTCATTGTCTCCACAGAATATGGGTTTACATGTAGAAATGCTCAAAGGAAAAATATGGTATTTATCATCCAGTATTGCCTGAAGTTACCCTGCAGACTAGGAGAGATTATAGAATGGGAAAAGTAAAGGTATTTTTTTACCTACAGGAATATGTGAAATGTGAATGATTGTATTGTGTTCAATTTCAATGTTTAATTTCTATTTGCATCATTGTTATATCAACATAAATCTAGTGGTTTGCTCTTGATTTAGCATTCAGTATAGAGATTCCTACTTGTAGTCAGAATAACTCTGTGAGGGTATCATTTAAATTCTGAAAAGAGTAATTTACAATAAGAAAAAAAATGACAGTTATAATCATTTGACAAACAATATGCATACACATTTTTTCTTCTTCACAACAGATAAATTTAATCTATTTTTGTTTATTAAATAATCTACAATGCACATACCACTTTTGAAAAATAAGTACTAACAAACCTGCGTATTTACTGTTTAGTAGCTTCAAAAGTAAGCCAACAAATCTGGTATTTTTGAAACAACTACTTTTGTCCGTGTTTTTAAATAGTTGTCAAAACTTGACTTTTCTTTAGGAAACATAGAAAGAAACCTATATAGTCTAAATGGCCAATGAGTTTATATTGAATGTACTACTTTAGAATTAGCTTTTTTTTTAATATCCATATGGTACCTAAAATCAGTACTTTGAATCTTTGTCCTTAATAAAAGATAATAAAGATAATCTGAGCCTCCACTTGTTTTGTCATGCTTCACGATATAGTCAAGTCAGAATACTGCAAGACTAATGCAAACATTCATTTTGTCTCTGCTGTGCTCCCTGTCCAGGCAGGAAGAATACAAAGCAGTTGGGAAGTGTTTGAACTGTTCTTATCATGACAGCTGTTTAGGAGTACAAGATTCAGTGGTGACATAAGTTATAATACACACAGAATAACCACAGAAACTATTGAAAAGTATTTACCAAACATGTATAGTAAATGTTAGTCCCTTTAAACACCTGAAAACTTAAAGCAACGATAGTCTATTTACTTATAGGTGTAAATATAATTCTATGCTTCCAAAATAATTTATTTCTTATGCTTAACACAGGAAGAAGTAGTCTGCAAATCATTCTTGAGAATATTGTGTCTTCTAAGACCTTTGACATCCAAAATTTTTATTTTAAAATCTAAATTGGACATCAGGTCACTGATAATTATTTTTAGAGTTCAGTGTACATGTTTTATACTCAGCTTAACTGATCAACCTTATAATTTTTGAACTCGGTATGCCTTATGCTGTTATGACTTTAAAGAACTAAATAGAATAGTTTTGATTAGAAGGATGTTATAGATACTTCACTCCTCTGGAATTTTTACAGTGTTGTTAGTATGTTAATCATGTGTTATCATTTTTTCAACTCTGTTTACATCTCCAGAGATTGCCCCAATAATCAAATCTTCTCCAATTTCAATATTGCCATTAAAAACAATATTTCAGATTTCACAAATTACAATGGATTCTGATGCTGTGATAGTAGCTATCTTTTTACTGAATTTCCCTGCGTTTTAACAGACTCCATATCTCCTGGTCCCCATTGGTAGAATTTTATTCAATTAAAAATCAATGCCTTTCAAAATTACATATTTCACTTGGGATATTTTCAGTGGAACACATTTTCCTAAGAGTCAAAAACCACCACCACCTTTCTAGTGTAGTCAATTTTGATAACAGGTAAAGAATATCACTTTAATTTTATGTTATTGACTAAGGCCCTATTCCTAAATTCTTAATCACAAATACTGCTGCACAAAACCTGTTTCTCATAGCTCAAGGGGATCAAATCTTTTTTGGAATTACTAATCCTGTAAAAATTCAATCTTTTTCAGCAGGGGAAAATACCTATCATCTATGTCTATGAACTTTGAAAGAAGGGACAGGCATCTTGGGTGGACTACAGGGAGGAAGTGAGATTGTGCAGAGAAAAATTCTGGAGGGCTAAAACCCAACTAGAGGTCAGAAGGGCCAAGACAGTGAAAGATAACAAAAAATATTTCTATAAATATACTAACAATAAAAGGAGGACAAGGGAGAATATTCAGTCCCTATTGGATGCAAAAGGAATAACTGTGACAAAGGATGAAGTCAAGGCTGAAGTACTTAATCCATTCTTTTCCTCAATCTTCAGTAGTATGGAAATTTATATCCTGTGTGTTCATCCCCAGGAGTTAGAGGAGCAGAACAAAACTCCCATGATCCAAGAGGAGGTAGTTAGTGACTTCCGTGCCCAGATAGACAACCACAAATCTATGGGGCCAGATGGAATCCACTGAAGAGTATTGATGGAGCTGTCGTGTGTGCATGCAAACCCCTTTCCATCATCTTCCAGCAGTCCTGACTAACTGGGGAAGCTCTGCCAGGGTAGGTAAAGGCTGGACATCAGAACAAAAGATTGTTCACAGAAAGGGTCATTGGACACTGGAACCAGCTGTCCACGGAGGTGGTGAAGTCGCCATCCCTTGAGGTATTTAAAAGACAGGTGGATGAGGTGCTGAGGAACATGGTTTAGTGGATGATAGGAATGGTTGGACTCAATGATCCTGTGGGTCTTTTCCAAGTGAGTGATTCTGGGATTCTGGGATCTTCACCCAGAAGCTTTGGGCAACAGACCAATTGTTTTGAGACCTAGTTAACTGAAGACCTTCCCAAGTCTCTGCTCAATTTTTCATTTATTGCTTCCCAAAATCCCAGATGGCTGTGGATAGTATGATTCATAGCTTAATTATTTGAGCACAATGAAGCAAGAAAAACTTAAGAAATCCAAGAGTTTGTAAACGAGTTATAAAATCATCCATTTTTCTCTGAGACAGAACTAAAGATTTATACAAAGCAGTGAACAACTTTTTATTATTAAGTATCACCCAGAACTGCAGAGGCTGGCAGATTTTGGGTTTTAAGCTTCTCTTAAGTTTAAGTAATTTTTGTATGATAAACCTCTACATGAAATAGCTATCGTAAAAATTCTTATCAGGACCACTCTTCTCAAGTTGGAATTATGCTGTTAATGTGTGTTGATGGCCTTATCCCACACTTCCAGTTAGGTCCTACATGCCTCTCTCTTTGGTTGGATGCTCCCAAATAAGCACCACAGCTAACCCAGCTATCTGCTGCCTATACTCAGTCTTTCCTACACAGAACATATTCTGCCTTTCTTTACTAAGACCCTTAATTTGAGAATTTGGATTCCAGTCATAGCAATCTTGCATGCATTGCAGTGTTACTTCACAGATAGCTTCAATACCAGAATCAGCAGATCTTGGTGTGATTTTTTTTGTGAGAAGCATCTTCCCCACTGAAAATCATTCCTCCTTCTCATTGTGTTATACCATAACATGGGAAAAAATACAGCAAGTCCAATTCTTGATTTACACAATCCAGATATTAAGTGAGAGTTGTAAGCAATAGAAGCAGTTACAATAAAATTTTTGTACCTAATCAGAATGAAATTCGTTAACTGACATAAAAATATTCCAAAATTGTTATAATCTAGTGAGCATCAAGAGTAACTGCTTATTGAAATCAGCCTGACTAGTTGCTTATATGGTTGTATTCGCGTGGGTAGCCCTGCTTTTCATGCTAGGATATTCCGATAGTTATCACTGAATCATAGCTCACCACATGTAAATACTGAAATGTGCTAAAACTGAAGACCCAATGTAGAATTTCTGAGACTGACACTGAATACAGGCAGTTTGCCAAAAGTGATATATTTTATAATGGAGCTGGAATTCCTTTCTGGAAGTGGAAAATACCTGCCCTCTGGATTTATTATAAAGACTTCCACATTCTACAAAGACCTTTTGAAAAGAGTACTATCTTTAGATACATACTGCATCTCTTTGGATGCTTTTATGGTATAGAAACTGCAGAATAAAATTACAGCATAGTAAGAACTGGAACATACTTTGGAACTTCATGTATCCTAATACTGAAAGGAGTGGTGTCAAAGAAAAAGCAAAACAGAGCTAGTGGAAAGCAGACAAAGGAGGCAGTGCCTGTAATTATTTGAAAAACTTCAGAGGTTCAGATCATAATCTTACAGGCTCACAAAATACATCTTTGTGTGTGAACTGACAGATTGACACCTCAAACAAAATCCTGAGATTGAGAAAAGGTACACAAATGAAACAGAAACGTAACAATGGAACATCAGAACTTTTTAGAACAGTACAAAATCAAATGACATGCAGAGGCAGGTGTAAGTTTAATATCTAATACTGCCATATATTTAAACACAAGGTTATAAATATTATGTGTATGCACAGAGTTCAAGTGTTTGCTTTAAGAAAAGACTTCCAATGTACTAGTGTATGAGTTTAATGTGTATGATTTCTAATGCTACAGTGGGAGTATGTACATATTAATTAGTCTGGAATATAGTTCCACAATTGGATAGCCCTAAATTTGAAACGTAGTGTGTATTCACTTGTTACAGAAAGTCACTGCCAGGGTCAGTCAACAATTGCCAGGAAAGCTGTGTGTGACTTCAAGCTAGCTGGATTTTTTCCTTTATCATAGCCATTTCAGGATGTAACCTCCTTTGGAGATTCCAGAAATTCACCAAAGCAATCATTAACTGAGATCACAAACACTCATGGTGATGGGCACACAGCAATTTCAGGAAGTGAGAGAGACAGAAAAGGATGATAATCTAGTAATTCATGTAGTAAAACTAAATAAGAGTAGATCTCTTCCAATAGATCTCAACACCAGAACTACAGGGGAAAAACCCCTCAAACAAAACACAACACCCCAAAAAATGGAGGGGAATCCCTTTTTTAAAAAAAATATTTATTGTAAGCCAACATTTTTAGTGCATACAGCAGAGGCAAAATATATAGGAAACATAACATTTGAGGGCCCTGAGAGTGAAAATGTGATGATACTTAATTTTAAGCGTACTGTTGTCTACGTGATACTTCTGGAGGTGAGTAGGTTCAATGAATGAATTAAACACTCATTGTGAGTTTTCATCTGCTTCTGGTGAGGTGCATGAAAAGTGAAAAAGGTTCAGCAAGAAAAGTGAACCATCTGTCTCACGTGAAGAATCTCACACCTTCCCTCCATCTCGCTTCTAAAACAAGTGTTTTAACACCTAGAATCTCGCATAATAAATGTTAGTTTCTCACTAGTGTAACAAAAAAGGCTGATAGCTAAGGCATTCAGCTCAGAGTTGTAAGAACGTCCCTTCAGGAAGGGAAAGAGCATGACATTGAACTTCTAACCTCCTGGGAGACAATGGTGGTGGCTTGTCCTGTAATGTTTTTTTGCAGTGGGTGGAGGTAGAGGAGAAAAACGATATACTGTGATGATGATTATTACTACCACTTATACAAAAGGCCAACTGGGCAACAGTTTTAAAAATCTGCTGAAACAAAGACATATAGAAGTTGTTCTAAGGGTTTTGGCTGCTTTATGCTCATCCAGTAAGAGAAATCTGGATGCTAATAGTTTCATATGCAGATTCCATATCTTTGATATCTAAATATGTCTGTCTTAAGAATTTGGTTCTTGTAATTGATCTCATGAAGCAGAAAGTTTGTTACTGAGCACAGAACTGCTGTTAGATATGTCAAGCTTAATGCTTTCCCCTATTGCATCATTCTTCTTTTTCTTTTCCAGGCATATTCAAGTTTGAAATTTTTCCTTTACAGTATCCCTAGGGTATGGTTTGTTTTGCAATTCACAACTCTGTCTGTGAAGTAAATACCAATAAGTCTCACACTGAGTATATAAAACCTTTGCCTGGCAGCACGTACAACAGCTTTGTTGCTCTCCTGCACTGCTCTGTCTACATTTTCTAACCTTCACCCACCATTTCTGGAGATGTGAGACTGGTTTGATCTTCATCTGCATCCCATCTGTCCTCATTCTCAACAGAGCAGGAATCACCAAGGGATGCCAGCCACTGTGTGCCTTTTGTGAAAGGGACGCATGACTACTGTGGATCAAATCAAAATTCTTTAAAATGATTAAAGGTTTTTTCAGTGTTTCTGTGACTAAATCTGAACATAGGACTTTGTACATATGCCTCAAAGAGTTGGAACTTTATTTTTTATCTTTTTTTTTTACTAGGGAGAAGAGTGAATCTCTTTAACATTTTGTAATTACTATTGTGTACTTTGAGATTTTTGGTCATTTTACCCTTTGGTTACATAATGATTCATTTAAACTTTTAAGTGCAATTATCTTTTTTTACTTTAATATTGAGACTGAAAAGGAAAGGAAGATAATCTGGACCCTCTTTATCAATCCTTTTTTGTTGTACCTTACTTTTTCAAGTGAATTATTATCTTCCTTGTAATCAGATACTGCCTCATTAATGGCTTTGGCCTATCTCCTCCTACTGTGCATAATATTTGCATAAGAAAAGAACAACTAAACTCACAATTAAGAAAAAAAAACCCCACATTTCTAAAGCTATTTTGTTTTTT
>WAAB01021059.1:57635-123564 GCA_013389865.1 Piaya cayana | reverse complement strand
CTGGGGTTGTTTAGCCTGGAGAAGAGGAGGCTGAGAGGAGACCTCATTGCGCTCTACAACTACCTGAAAGGAGGTTTTAAACAGGAGGGAGCTGGCCTCTTCTCACAAGTGACAGGGGACAGGACAAGAGGGAATGGCCTCAAGCTCTGCCAGGGGAGTTTCAGGCTGTACTTAAGAAAAGAAATTTTCACCAAAAGTGTCATTGGTCACTGGAAGAGGCTGCCCAGGGAGGTGGTTGATTCACCTTCCCTGGAGGTGTTCAAGGCATGGGTAGATGAGGTGCTGATGGGCATGGTTTAGTGATTGATAGGAGTAGTTGGACTCAATTATCCAGTTGGTCTTTTCCAACCAGGTGATTCTGTGATTCTGTGGTTTGGATATTGCTGAACATTTAGAGAACATGTAAGAGAATATGGATAAAACAGGAGCTGGAATCCAGGTTTTACAAATAAAGACTACCGCTCAAACTACACTGTCCACAGAAATCATAAAACTAGAAAACAAGACACCAAAATATATGTTTCTCATCATCCATCCTTACCTGACTGTTTCTCCGAGGAAAGAGACAGCTTAGAGACAGCTTTCCACCTTGAGGACTACTGCTTATTTTTAAGGCTATGTTGTGTAAATGCCACTTTTATTGCTGCATCACATTTTATTTCTTCTAGACTCTCTGGTAAATATCACCCAGTTCTGTTGGTTTTGTGCAGCTGAATTTCCAAATTGCTCTATAATTACTTCTTCATGGACTTAAATCTTTTTAAAGGCTACACATAGCAAAGGCCATTAGAAAGTGAATTTTCCTGTCATCCAAGTTAATAAATGCCAATACCAAAAAAGAAGTTATTCAGCTGCACTTGTATCTAAACATCTTGCTTGAAATGTCACTTAAATTGCTGTTTGTGTTTACACTTACAAATAATTAAAACAAATGAGAAGCTCTCATAGTCCTAATTTTTTACTGTTGTAATTTTACCTGTTTTCATGAAGGTAAAAAGAGAAGAAAGTACATAGTCCACGTGATTTTAGCATTCTTGAGCCACAAAAGTCATAAAAAAATCAAAATATCTGTTTTTTGCGTGGTTTTCCCAGTTTAGGTTTCAACAGACTCAAACCTTAAATACTGAACGTATATGATTTAAAACAAAGTAAAGGACAACAAATTGACTAGAGAACTTTTCAGGAGTGTAGGACTAGAAAGTGAGATGCAGCAGCTGGAAAATTGGAGTGGAATAATCTGTATTGTTTCTTGGAATCATTTGAAACTGGCTTTGAATGCTTTTACTCCAGCAGCTCCTTGCTGCCAGGACATAGGCTAGCTAGTCAGAAACTATTCTGAATATATTAAAATATTGCTATAGTAAAGCATGCATATACCTGCAAGTTACTACAATCAATCACTTGTTTGCACTGTGTCCCCTCCACTGCATTAAGCCTCTCCCTCTTTTCAGAGCAGCACAAGACTCATAACTCCTATGGATCCTACACCAAGGGTGTCATGAGACTGACACATATAATACACAAAAAAAGTGAGTGATTTAGGCATAAATATACCTAGGAAAGACACCACATTGAATTGGAGATCAAGTACTCATTGCTTTGTAACTCTCTTACAAAGGGATGTTTTTTTGAAGTGTGACTGCGTCTTTGGAAGGGGAGTCAATAAAAACAAATGTGGAGAGATTAAAATATATTTGCACTTGTTTAGGAAACAGGCACTTGATTTGTGTGAAGACCAAGTATCCACCCTATCGTGAAGTCTTTCAGAAGTCTGTGAGATTTAAAAAATATGATCCCTGCAATGAAAACGCTAAGCCTAGACCTGCCTAAATGAAGAAAATTAGCTATTTTCTTTATTTACTGGGTTTTTCTCTATGTATCAGTACATAGTTTAGTGGTGGGGCCAGGATGGGTACATATGTATAACACTATAAAAAAGCACAGATAAATTTTATGTCCTTTGTCTCTTCCTTTCTCTCTTTTCTGCCTGACCACCTTCTTCTGTCTTTTCAATCTGACAGTAACGTTAAGAGAATAATATTTTTTGAGAAAGTGAAAGGCCACTTCTCCACCTGGTCAAGGCTTTGTCCACATGTTTGAGAGCAACTTATTTCTCCCCTTGTCCCTTGAGTCTGACCCTATACAAAGATGCACGGAGCTAATAAAGAAAGATGTAGGGAAAAATCTATAACAATGGCATTTTCTCTCCATAGGAGAACCTAAGCACACTTTCTGGGAAAAGGTGAGCTTTTAAAAGTTTAGATGTCAGGTGACTTTCCAGGTAGTTCTTTGCATGGGATAGGGAAGAAAAGCTGTCAGAACAGTTATGAGAAGGTCCTGGAAACTGGTAGAGAAAAGAAGAGGGGCAGAGAGAGAGACACTAAAATGTTTGAATATGCCTATTCTTGAACTTTTCATTATCCCCTTCTGTTCAACTTTTGCTATGTTTTTAAAGGAATGATTGTATATATCCTTTAGGTAGAAATGGATACTAACCAGCATGAGACTAGACAAAGGCATTCAAAGAACATTTCGTGGATTGTCAATTAGAATCACTGAATGCTGAACTAAGTATCAAAGACTGTCTAATTCATAAATGTTCATAATGTTCATAAATGTTCATAAATGTTCATAAAACTGTACAAAGAGGCCTTAAGAAAAGTGAGTGAAATTCACTTGACATTCACTTGACAGAGGCAGTTGAAAAGATGGTAAAACTTCGCATTTCTAACAGATATAATTCCCTGATATATAGAAAATGCTCCACACTAAAGTAAAATAACAGATACTATCAAGAAAAATACTGAAAAGTATCTTAAAGTCAATATGAGTTCATCGATTTTTAAAAAAAAATTTCTTGATTACTAATACAAGGATATAAATATAGTTTAAGATCGTCTTTTTTAAGAAAAACAAGTAATTTTAAGCAATATCTGATTAGGAAAAAAACAAACTTAAGATCCAGATTCTCCCTAGGATCTTATTTAAAGGCCATTCATCTGAGTTTTAGATATGTAAAAAGCATTGGAAGTATATATTATTGCAACAATGGCTGATAAAGAACTTCCTAGTGGAAAAGATAAACTTGGTGCAGGAGATAGATGTGGCTGTTCTACAGATCACATCAAGCTAGCATTTGATGATGGTTAGTAGGTTCTCTATGTTCCTTTGTATGACATATGAAGCTTTTTCCAATCTTAAAAATCTGGTTTTAATACCTTCCCTTCTTAGCTGGTGAACTGCTTGTTGTGATACAATGATTCTACAGGGTTTCACTACCTTTAGTAAAACCTGTGATGATTTTTTACATAGTTTTGAAGAATTCTTAGGTGATATGACACCTAAGAATTCTGAAGTAGCATGACAAAGTCTTATGAAACGCAGATTCACACACTAAACAGAAAGTTGTGTTATGAACTAATGAATCCTTGTATCCCATGGATTGGTATCTCATGATTGAGTGCCTTGATAAATGAATAAAATTAATACTGCCACTGGAATCCATGTGTTCTTAGGCATTGGAGAATTGTGGGGCAAGGGGAGAGGCAATATTTTCATAAATGTCAGCACTATTGAAAGGTAGAAGTCCTCGTCTTCCATCTCGCTGCTCACGCTGCTGGTTCCTGGGCGCCTCGGTCTCTCCTGTACACAGACCACGTTTTGCTTTCAACAAGTTATAGCTGTTTACATGTGTACGTATGAGAGTGAAGTCAAAGCTATTTAAAAGATATAACCTGCCTCTAGCCAGGCCATCAAGTGTCTGCTGCGAGAAGGTTGCTGCTGANTCCATGTGTTCTTAGGCATTGGAGAATTGTGGGGCAAGGGGAGAGGCAATAGTTTCATAAATGTCAGCAGTATTGAAGGGTAGGAGTCCATATCATTTTTGGCAGTAGAAATTTCACGTGACAGAATAACCTGGGCTGAAGAAAAGACTCATTTCTAATAAGGCTTGAGGTCTACCTGAATCTCCCAAACAAGAGCATTTGTAATAGAGCTTTCTTGTATTGATTCTCCAGTGTCCTATGTATTGTGCTTATGCTAAATCCTTTCTTTCCATGGAGGCATTCATACTTGGCTGAACATTTTAATGAGCTGTGTAGGCACACAACATTTTTGAACATTGACTCAGCTGAAACTTGTTCAAAAGTTGCCAGCAACTTACAGAGAGATATTCAGAAATCTTATAAAAATAACATGATTGCAGATGTATGTATAAACTAGTCATGTTAAAATAGATTATATCATTATGCTTTTACTTGGGCCATTCATAGTATTTCATGAACTATATATGTATTTTGGCAACCGTTCTAATACACAGTGTGTTGTACTTAAGTTTACATATACAACATCTCAAATTAATTGTTGAAACAGAACTCTGGAAAATTATTTAAAAATAAATGACAAGTAAACATACTCTTTGGTGGATTTGCTTCAGTTCCCTAGGCACTTTTATTTCTTCACTAGGGCTGAATACAGAAAATCCCTTGGTGTGCTTATAATAACAATTTTGCACTTTAATGATTATTTTTCATAAAGAATTTGAAATCCCCTATTATGAAGGAACATCTAGATTGTCCCAAGTCACCTACGTAACTTGTGCCTTTAGGCCTTTCTCTATTAATAAAAGGCCTCTGGCATACTTTCTGTGCTGAAGAATATAAGAAAGTGAAAATAAATACACTGAATAGTAAAGGACAGGCACTTGTTTTGTTCTTTTCAAACCATTGTTATTTGTAAAACTAAAAGTTATTTTCTTACAAGGTCTTTGCAGTCTCCATTAATCATTTCTTTAGCTAAATCTGCCTGATAGCTTATTTCTAGCTGCCGCCACATGCTCCTAGCAATTTCTTTAAGCAGCCCATACACTTGGTTTTGACAGAGGTTGGCCTTAAGACAAAATCATCCATTCAAATCAATAACCATCACACAACAATTGTTGACTAAGCCAATGTCTTCTCCTTCAGAACAAAAATCCAGTAGGAATTCTGTATAATTTTATTTTTTATATATTAGTACTCATCTATGTAATCCCACTCAGTCTCTCTCCACCTTGTGGTGGCTTTGTACTGTTGCAGTCAATTATCTCAGGTCTCAAGATGAACGTTATGGGTTTCCCATACATAAATCAAATATTTAAAAATATTTTCCTTTTCTATTCAGTTATCTATCTACTATCTGATGTATCTGACATTTATATATTCCAACTTACTTATAATGGAATAACTTTTCCTGTCTTATTCAGGAAAACACATACTGTTGATTACAACGTGCTTTGAGCTTTCTGTATCATGGCAGGTATATTTCTTTGTCATGCTTTATCTTGAGATTCAGCTAGAAACACCTTGAAACCATGATGGATAAAAAGATATATGATGATATAATGATGTATAAAGATGTATAAAGCAATTCAGTGGAATTTATGTAAATTAAGTTGTTTAATACTTTAAAAGAAGTAGGAAATCTAATTGTGAAATCAAGTCCAAAAGACTCTTCCCTCTCCTCTTTTTCCAAAGTTCAGACAGGACTAGATCAAGAAAAGGCAAGTTCTGGTTATTGCTGCGCTTAATTTTAAAACCAAGTGCCTAGTGACAGCACAGATTTAGGTGTTTTGGCTGTCTCTGTAGCTCACAGGTACCTCATATTGTGAATTAGTCATCTGCATGCCAGGGAAACCAACAGATTCATCAACTAGATCACAACTTGAGCCACATACACCAGTATCTCCTTAACTGCACCTGCAAATGAAAGTGCTAGGTCTTTTATTTTGTCTTCAATTAGGATTCACACTTATTTCTGGACTCCCATGTGCTCAATTCACCATTATTTTCTTCCTTATAAAAGATGCAAAAAAAAATTAGTACTGATAATTTTATTCAGTTTATGAGCAATTAGCTGAAAAGAGCTGGAATCCCAGGATCTGTCATTCATGAGACTCTTTCCAGTTTGGAGGGATGAAGCAGAAATCATCCCGTTCCGTGTGGTTAAAATGTTTTCATGTTTCTATTTATAAACTGGAAACTTGAACCTTACTATATACCCTAGTGGTTAAAGCCTTTGGGAAGGAAAAGAGAGACCTGGAGGCCCTTCATTAGTCTAATCAATACTGAATATTAAATTATTCACAAAGTGAAACACCTGGTCATTTTTGTCTACCAGATGCATCAACCGTTATAATCACAATCAATCTGTCTTCTGTGTCAAATGAATGTTTATTGATCCCATTTAAAGCAGAATGATTTTAGCTTAAGAAAAAAAGGAAAAAAAAATGCAAAAGCACTTCCTTTCCTTAGACTCCACCTCACTGTGGCGATGAGCATTCTCTCATAGGAAGCATATATTCCAGGACCAGAATAGGTAATCTCCATGACACAGGTGCATGCTTTGTCTATGTATTACTAGATCAAATAGATCAAGGAATATATAAGGGATGTTCTCAATCTTGCTTTTTGTGGAGCTAAACAGTACTGAGCATGCTTAGAGAAAACCAACAGAAACTAGCCCTATTGGCAACATTGGCAGAGATATAGATTATGACCTGGGACATGACTAAAGGATGAGTTATGCCTGGAGCTGTACAGGCTTAACATGATAAAGCTCAGATGGATGGCTGCTTTCTAGAGGTAAGCATCCTCTGAGCATCTGCAGTAACAAATATCCAAACTATTTCAACAGTTTTTTGTAGAGTTTCTATTATGCAAGATACATCCTTAATCAATACAGGGAATTTTTTTTCCTTGATTAGGATTTCCTTTACTTCTTCCTGTGCCTGTAATTTGAGGCACTTTTTCTTCCCAAACCAAAGCTTCACAAAACTAACAATCATGCAGGGTTTCTAGCAGGTGAGTCTTAAATTATTCATTTTGATGTGTGTGACCACTGCTATGAGACAACCGAGGGAGGATTTCCAAAGGACCATTTGGTAATAAATATTCAACAATTTGTAATGTTTAGTTCTGATTCATGTCCCAGTACCTGTCAATGGATGGAGATGTCCACTGTCCATGCATAATACCTCTTTTCACCATCATTTAATGACACCAAAATCATGCATTGCACCATCTTGAAGCAGAAAATTAACAGATTTTTAAAGTCACCTTGGCAACTCTGAGACTACAGTTCAACCTTGTAAGTCCATAAACTCTCTTTAAATACCTATTAAAGCTTATAAATAATGCTTCTACTTCAGTGGAGGTGCTCTCATTGACAGTGTAAGATGATTTGGTTCTTTATTTGCAAATGGAATTGAGGCAGAATGAAAAGATGTATGGAGAAATGACAGTGGCAGTAGGCAGCATACTCTAAAAAGGATAAGAACAACAGCTGGGAGGTATTTCCAACTCTAACCACACAGTGAATAATCAAATAAGATGGATTTAGAATCTAGTGATGTGGAGTTTGTTTCTTAGCAAGCAATTTAATACAATTATTGTCAAGCTGACTTTGCATATTTTTTCTAAGCAATAGAAACATGAAAAACCATACTTACACCAAATGTGTGAGGATATGAATCATAAAAACTTTTTAGAAGTGTTTTGATCTGTCATTTTTATGTGTTCAAATCAACTCATAATTCCTGACAAGGTGATGAAAACTAAATATACATTGACAGTGCTTTTCTCATTTTAAACAAGCCCACACAGACTGAGAAATGAAACTTTTGATGGTCAGGTCCTTCTTCAATAAACGCCAGTACTGACGACATGGTAACACCAAAGAGCCAGATTGAACTGAGTTTGGCTTCAGGAAGGGAGTGGAGAAGAGTATGAAACTTAGTATGAGGCTGTAGTTCGTACAAATGAGAAAATCTTGATAGAAATCAGTGAACTTCTTTTTTCTTCAACCTTCTATGACGTGATAGGAAAAAACATAAGTTACTTCAAATGAGATTGACAGGCATGAGAAGTGGAAAAGAGGGATATGGAAATAAGTGTCAAAGTTGGCAGCATAAGGAGTAAGGATGAAATTACCTCGGGTGTCTCTGATACTGACATTACAAAAAATTGTGCTTTCATTTTCACTTTCAGTAGCACCACAAATATTAATAGCATGATGCAGCCAACTGTGAAAACAACATAAACTGGAGTAAAAGAGATTCCTTATATTAAACATTTAAAATTTGTCTAATTTGAAAAGTAATTATTAGATCTTGGATATATGAACTGGATAAAGCATTTATTTTGATACATTAAACAAATTCATTATCTGGACTATTTATTATTTCTAAAAATGAGTGCCTCTGCTAGCTAAAACTTTACAATGAATGAAGTAATCCAGTAAATAAGAAATGTTAGATTGTTTGTCACACAGACTGGATACATTTTACCGAACTTTAACCTTCTGAAAGTTGAAGCATCTAAGCTAGTTGACTTCATCTATAGCCCATGCAGAGAGAACGACACATCCAGAAAGTAATTTATCAACTGCTAAGATTCTGTCTGAAATAGATAGGACAAGATATTCTCAGGACATACCTGTCTCTTTCCCTTAGTAACAGAGAAACCCTGCACAACTCTCTCAAGGGTGACGCATAAGGTTTGGATGGTTAATATTAGGTAAGCTTAATCCTGCTTTAAGTTCCCCAGACTGTTTTGAGTTATAAAGGACTACAAGGTTTTCATGCTGACTTTGAACAGAGAATTCTGTTATACTCAAAGGGTAAATCACTCACTATGGATATGTAAAAATAATTACTATAATTCTAGAAAGAACAGCTATCCATAACATGACACAAGAACTTCTAAATATTCCTATAAGAATGTAATTTCAGTCCCACTTAGAAGTTCAGTTTATAATGAATTGGAGGAGGTACAGAATTTGAACTCCAGAAAAATCTATTACTACTTTCTTTGTAGCAAATACTTAACACCTACAGGTTGGCATAAAATGTTTTTTTTTTAATCTGGAAGCAAACTGCTGTATTCTGAAAAGGTTTACTGAGTGGAAGAATGGGGTCCTTCGCTGGCTGCTTGCTGATATCTCCCCATTGTGGATCTCCATTAGCTACAGCCTGCCTCACCATAGTCTTCACCACAAGCTGCAGAGGAAGCTTTGCTCTAGTGCCTGGAGCACCTCCTCATCCTTCCTCATCCAATTTGGTGTCAGTAGTTGTTTCACATATTATTACTCCTCTCTTAAACTGCAGATTATTGCATAATTTTGACCCCCCACCTACCTTCTTAAATGTGTTATCACAGAGGCCACTGTTACTGATTGTCTTGATCTTGGCCAGCAGCAGTTCTGTGTTGGAGCTACCTGGTATTGGCTTTAATGGATACAGGGGGAAGCTTCTAGCAGCTTCTCACAAAAGTGAACCCTGTAGTCCCCCAGCTACCAAAACCTTTCCATGCAAAACCAAACACTGGTCGAGCTTGTTGCTGTAGTCTATCTTGTCTTGTTAAATTGTTCCTGTCTCTTCTCTGTGAGACCTTGCACTTCATCATGTACGATATCGCTAATGAACCTCAGCGTGAATCTGACCAGACCCAAATTTGGGGCTGTGTCTGTTTATTCAGGACATTCCTGTAGATCCAGGACTCAAGGAATCTGCAGATGTGCCTGTGCAGGTTGATTTAGAGACTGAAGGCACTCGTATGTTTGCGAGCAAGCTCTAATCCTGATCACCTGAAGAGGAGACACAGAATCAGCTTCAGTGCTGTTCACCATGATTAAAGTGCTGCTGGTGCATTTACAGCTACCAGTAAAGGCATTATTCTCCCTCTGTCTATGTTGATCTATATGGTTAGATGCATGTGGTTGAGTCACCTTCCCTGGACGTGTTTAAGGCATGGGTGGACAAGGTGCTGAGGGGCATGGTTTAGAGTTTGATAGGAATGGTTGGACTCAATGATCCAATGGGTCTCTGCCAACCTGGTTATTCTATGATTCTGTCTTGCATAACTATTATACATGTGTTTGTGCATTGTGTGTGTATCTACATCTTTACAACACATGCTTAGCCTTGCTGTTGATGGTAAATATGCTTGTGAGCAGGAAAAAACAGATTAAAGAGGGGAAATACCCTGGCTCTTAAAGTCCCCCAGATTTGAATTCCTTTAACTATTAGAAAGCTTATTGTCATCTAAAAGCAATATTCAGAGCATTTGATGACTGGTGAAAATGTTATGCAGTCTGACTGGAAAAGTTGATCAAAAATTTACATGTGGATTTTTATAATAAATCTAAACTTACATTTTTTTAAAGCCTTGATTTAGCAACATTAATTGTAGGCAAGTACTTAAAACAGTACTTAGGTAAGTTAGATGTATTCATATTACATACACAAAGCAGCAGACAAAATCTAGGAGTCATTAATGATTAAAGAATATGAGAGAGATGGGTGAATTCCCTGAAGAATGAAGAAGGATAGATATTGTATCTATTTTTAAAAAGAGGTAAGATGGAAGACCTAGGTCCATTGTCTTAGCCTCAGTACCAGAAACATTCTGGAACAGCTTGTTAATTAGTTTGGATGCACCCTGCTGATAAGGTGATAGGGAGCAGCTGACATGGATTTGTCAGGAAAAGAAGTCATATCAAATCAAGTTTTTTTCTGTGGTAATAAAATTACCTAGTGGACAAGGAAGAAGCAATAGATTTCACAGTCATATTTAGCATTGTTACCAACAAACTAGAGAGGAACACAGTCTAACAGTTACTGCCAGATGGAGCATACACAATGGTTTAAAAAGCTGAGCTCAGTCACTACCCAATGGAGACCATAAAATCTGGAGGATTTTCCAGTAAAATTAACCAACATAATTAAGAACAATATAATGCCAATTACTAAATGGGTATCAAAAGACAGTACCAGTGTAATTAATTGTTGAATAATTAATTGGTAGCACAAGGAAGACTTTCTAGGTATGATTCTGAATCCTTGTCATTGGAGGCATTTAAGTGTACATTAGACTCCTGTATGTTTGGGATAGGTTTTTGTAAGTTTGATAGATATGACTAGACAGATGTTTGATGCTCCCTGTGGTTCTATGACCTTGTCAATATTTACTTTCTCCTTGACTCTGTCACAGCTTCTGGTATTATTTTGGAGTGGTGGCTCGCTTGTTACCTCAAGTCATACTGTGTCTGTATAAAATACAGTATAAAATACTGTATAAAATCTTTAACATCATTCACAGAATCTAAAATAGAGGCTCTGTTTAGGAAGATTTTGAAATGAAACCAACGTATAAGCACAAAGTTTTCTCATTATATGTCGAATAAGAAGTGATTTGTGCCATAATTTTCTAGCGATAGCTAGAAGTTAGAGTTATCAGGCTGCCTATTGTGTGTGCACACATATATAGATATATATTAACGGGAAGATTGTATGTAATTTCCTTTAATTATATCTTTGCCTATTAAAAAGCAACTAAATGAATTTTGTATCACATGATCAATGGTGTTAAATAACTTGCATTTTGTTGCTAAAGTTATTTTTGAGATTCAGTACTTGAGGTTATAATAGGTTTCCTAATTGTAAATCTCAAAATTATGTTCTGCCTAAATTACAGTGTAACTTGCAGCATAACATGCTTTGTATCCAAATATAGGGTTTCATGTTTTGTGTGAACTGTAAAAAACATTCTGTTAAAGATGTATTTGCATAAACTTGCATTTGTTTTACTGTATTCAGTGTGTTTATAGAATAATCTATATTTATGTAGTGTCTTTCTTTTACACTGCAGACACACATGAATACACTGAAAGAACTTTGAAATTGTAAAGTCAAATATTTCAATTCAGCAAACCACAGAGTGCTGAAATTCTGTGACTAGAGTATTTTTGTTTGTTTGTGGATTTAGTTTTTTTCATTTTGGTTTTAAGCCATCTGCTAGGTGAACATCAGACAGTGTTTGATTACGGTCTTATAATATTCTTGGTGTTTATAGGCTTTACTCTTGAGTGTGGTCTCGGAGCTTCTTTCAGCTGACAGATAAATAGACTTGGCAAACCACATGCAAACTGTAGAGAAACATTTATTTCCTTGTAATAAAGGAAAATAAATTATATCTGTAGCTAATAGCAACCAAAATACTCTCAAAAAGAATCTTTCATTTCCTCCCTTTAACAACTGACACAATGTCAAAAAACAAAACTGTAGTGTGAGAGTTCAGAAGAATCTACTAAGAAGCTTTGAGTATGACATCTAGTCAGACACATTGCTCACGCTATGCATACTGAGATGGCTGCTTCTAAGCAACTTCCCAGCTAGTATGCAGACACTCAGAATCCTCCCTCTCCAGACTTAAGTGATAAGGCTCTCCCTAGAGTTAGGGAAGACTCTCAGTTTAGCATGTCAAAATAGCTATATACAGGCTTTCGGAGTCACCTTCTTCTGGCCTACATGTGGGCCACATTATAGTTCTGGGTTTTCTTCTGCAGAACAAGGTAGAAGAAGGAAGGTGTGAGAGATAAAGGTATCCTGGATCTTGTCCCAGCATTGAGTTAAATATAAGGCATTTTGCCATAATGTGTGGTTAGCTCATAAAACAACTCTCAGTTCTGTAACTCACAGTGAGTCACTTCGCAAACTTCTCACTAGTGTTAGTTGATGGATCAGGATATACTTGATGAAAAAGATGAAAATATGCTTTTCAAGGAAACAATTTCTAGCCATTTTAAAATGTTGTCATTTATTGCATTGGAACTCCTAGAGGTGCAAAGCCATTTTCATTTAAATGAAACTGGTCCTGGGAGTGTTTAAAATGGCCTTAGAATTAAAATGTTGAAGTAAAATAAGTCGCTGGGTAATTTAAAACCATTCTATAGGCTTACATCTCTGGATCATAAACAATCTTAGAACAGTTGCTCCATTTCCTAATGAAGAGGATTCCTACTTGCCTCCAAAAAGTTTGCTTCTTTATCAGCCTGTGCCTTGGTTCAAACTGTTTGTGGAAGACAGCCTCTGCATAGGTTAGCCACTGTTAACATCTGAGCTTCTGGTGCATGGTAGGGCCTTTGGTTACAAACCTGTCTTATTTCCTGAACTAAAGCCAGTGCTTAGGCAGATGGTTCTGTCTTACATAAAAAGCTGAGGCCTGAAAACCTATATAAAAGTGAAAAGTAGAGACTTAACTCCCATCTGTGTTTTCCCAATCTGAGTAGCCAAAGAACTGACCCATATACAAAAAATTACCTTAAGCCCAGCATTTTCAGTTCTAGTGGACTGACATCTTCTGATCAAAAATGTCAGTGTTGGGCTCAGTGCTAGTCCAGGGCTCAGTTCCCAACGGCTCAGTGCTAGGTCTCAGTTCCCCAGGGCTCAGTGCTGGGCTCAGTGCTAGGTCCAGCCCTCTTCAATGTCTTCATCAATGACCTGGATGAAGGCATTGAATGTATCCTTAGCAAGTTTGCAGACGACACTAAGCTGGGTGGAAATGTGGATCTGCTGGAGGGTAGGGAGGGTCTGCAAAGGGATCTGAACACGCTGGACCACTGGGCAGAGTCTAATGGCATGGGGTTTAACAAGGCCAAATGCTGAGTCCTGCACTTGGGGCACAACAACCCTATGCAGAGCTACAGACTAGGAGAAGTCCGTCTAGAAAGCTGCCTGGAGGAGAAGGACCTGGGGGTGTTGGTTGACAGCTGACTGAACATGAGCCAGCAGTGTGCCCAGGTGGCCAAGAGGGCCAATGGCATCCTGGCTTGTATTCAGAAATGGTGTGACCAGCAGGTCCAGGGAGGTTATTCTCCCTCTGTACTTGGCACTGGTGAGAGCGCTCCTTGAATCCTGTCTTCAGTTCTGGGCACCTCACCACAAGAAGGATGTTGAGGCTCTGGAGCAAGTCCAGAGAAGAGCGACAAAGCTGGTGAAGGGGCTGGAGAACAAACCTTACGAGGAGCAGCTGAGGGAGCTGGTGTTGTTTAGCCTGGAGAAGAGAAGCCTGAGAGGAGACCTGATTGCTCTCTATAACTACCTGAAAGGAGGTTTTAGAGAGGAGGGAGCTGGGCTCTTCTCCCATGTGACAGGGGACAGGACAAGAGGAAATGGCCTCAAGCTCTGCCAGGGGAGATTTAGGCTGGACATTAGGAAAGAATTTTTCACAGAAAGGGTCATTGGGTAGTGGAACAGGCTACCTAGGGAGGTGGTGGATTCACCTTCCCTGGAGGTGTTTAAGGCATGGTTGGATGATGTGCTGAGGGGCATGGTTTAGTGTTTGATAGGAATGGTTGCACTTGATCCGGTGGGTCTCTTCCAACCTGGTTGTTCTATGATTCTATTAAAAAACCCAAACAACTTTGGTCAAACTTTTTCTAGCTAATGACTCAGTTTTGATTAAATACCTAGGAAGCCAGTGTCATGGATGGTTAAATTGAGCTCAGTGGGGACACAGTGAGAAGGCCATTGGAAAATTCATCTCTGAAATAAGAGTCATCAATACGTTGATTATCAGCTACGTATAAAAGAGGAGCCATAGTTGTACTGCTGTTATTCTTGCTTTACACAATTATTTCCACTCAGTTTGTCACCTTTGCTTAAACCCTGATTAATTTCACATACATTTTTGTGCCTAACAGAGATACTTAAGTTGAAAGCATACGAATACCTAACAGTTAAGAAATCCACAAGATAATTCAGGATTAAGATGGTCTCAACCCCCAACAGAGATGCTTGTCTCTGTCCTCTAACAACAACCACTGCCTACAGAAATCATACTCCCAAATTAAGTCCTTCAGTTAATTTGGTCAAACAGGATTCCACTGGGGCATTTTCTTAAATTAGAATAAGCATTACTGCTCTCTTTCTTTATGTTTTTTTAAATTACCTGAACATTGTAACCTTATACTTGATTAGTTTTTACTCCATGCTACAATCCAATATGCAACTCAGGGTAAGCAAAAATCTAGTTGATACTATGATGTGATACTGGCAGACATTCTAAGCCGATTAGGGCCAATGTAGATCACTTTTACACCTCCAGAGAGTAGTCATCGCCATACACTAAGTGGTTCATAGGAGGTGGCAGAGAGTATGGTAGTAGGAAGAATAGGATTGCCTTGTGTATTAATTTAAAAAAAATACTTGGCAGGAAAATACATGAACGAATTTGTAAAACTTCAGCTTCCTGGCCTGTGTGAAAATGCTGGTTCCAACTTGTAATATCCCTAGTGGCAACTGCAAGCTGGAGGGTGTGACCTTATCTACTGGACAGTTGTATGTCTACAAATGCTGACTGTACTTAATATATTGGCAGGGACTGTGGGGATCAATGCCAGAATTTACATGCATGGTTGTTAAATTCCTAAGCTGAATCCTCCAATGAATATTGTAAACATATCTTCAGCACAGCAGGAACAATTCTACATGAGCATTACGCTTCTTTTCCAGGAGGAATGTTGACACTAATTCTTATAAAAAAGGAATGAGCACAGGGAGTCTGTTGACTACAGTGTATCTGAAATGGGTAAACAAATGAGATCCTATTGCTAAAGGAAGGAGAAATCAGATAGTAATGATATCATAGTAAGCATCAAACACAAGATATCCAGGAAGAAAAAGAACAAGGGTTAAATCTCAGATGTGGCCGTTCAGCTCCCATTCAAATAGATTACATATCAAGTGTCATGCTCAAATACCAGAGAGATAAAAAGCTATACAAGGAGGCGTGCAGGTGACCCCTACACACCCAAATGCTGTATATACATATTTTTAAAGGGTGAAGTTCTGTAACATAGCAGAAAAAAAGTTGTTGGACTCAAAATATCTGTAAAATATTGCTTCCTTAGTCTTTTGATGTTAGTGAGATCATAGTCTCACTGTACTGTCTCTATGCAGTGAGACTCCCATTCAGAGATTTTAAGACCAGATGCTCAAATAGTTCATCATATCTGATATACTTGGATGCACAAAATTTCATTCATTGTTCCTCTGTTTAACCAAATAATTGGCATTTGAATAAACAGTAACCACTTTTGTAAAGGATCTGAGCTTATTTTTAAGACTATAGGATGTGGAGTCTATCTTTCCTGCTAGCTTTTGATTAAAAATATATATCTTTTTCCCAGTTTGAATCGATCTAGCTTCAGCCACCGTTTCTTGAGATGTGTTTCTTTCCTAGTCTGTAAATCTCACACGGGTAGCACAGTGGGCCTTGAACTCAATACTACTAGGTATCCATGTAATAAGAGTAAGAATAGTTCTTCATTTTACTCAGCTGCAGTAACGATATTTGATGTGGGGAAATGTGGGGAAGGGCTTGATCTAAAGGCATTTGAGTTACCAGCAGTTCTCCTCACCCTGCCTTAAATGTATTAATGTTCCCATTTTCAGTTGGCAAAGGGGAAAATAATGATAAGTCTCACATTACAGGGCAATTTGATCCTGTGCATTATAAGCATACAGGAGTTATTTTCTCAGCAGTGCGAGCACTGGAACACAATGCATGTCCAAGAACAACAAATCACTGCAATAAGCCAATGGTCAAAGAAATTAATGCAGATGAAGAATGAGAAAACCAAACAGTTTTAGTTTCTTTTTATCCTTTCAGGCATAAAAATGCCTTCTAAAGGATGACTAATGACACTACTTTACACCTGATGAAGAAGCAACACACTGTTTACATTTTTTAACTCTTCCTTTATTGTAGTTGAACCAGTTTATGTTTGCTCTACTTGCTGATGGTTTGTTGGTCAATAAGGTCTCCCTTCATCCTCCTTTTCTCCAGACTAAGCAACCTCAGTTACCTCAATGGCTTCTCATAAGACTTATTCTCTAGACACTTCACCACCTTTGTTACCCTTATCTCAACACACTCCAACACTGAATGGAACTTTCCAGGGACATATGGCTTCTACAGGTACATCAATCAGAAGAGGAAAGGTAAAGAGAACATACTCCCACAGATAGCAGATATAGGACAGCAAGATGGTGACCAGAGGTGTAAACCCTCTCCCATAGTAGAGGAGGGTCAGGTATGTGACCAGCTGAGGAACCTGAACATCTATAAGTCTATGGGACCTTATGAGTTGCATCCCAGAGTCCTGAGGGAATTGACCCATGTGGTTGCCAAACCGCAGTCTGTGATATCTGAAATGTCATGGCAATCAGGAGAAATCCTTGATGACTGGAAGAAAGACAACATTGTGCCCATTTTTAAAAGGGGTAGAAAAGACCAACCTGTCAGGTTCACCTCTGTGCCTGGGAAGATCATGGAACAGATCCTCCTCAAAACTGCTCTGAAGTACGTGAAGGACATGGAGGTGATCAATGGCAGCCAGCACAGCTTCACGAGGGGTAAATCCTGTATGACCAACATAGTGGCTTTCTGTGATGGGGTAAAAGCAGCTGTGAACGCAGGTAAACTGATGGATGTGATCTATCTGGACTTCTATAAAGACTTCAACACGGTTCCCCACAACATCCTTCTCTCTAAATTGGAGAGATATGGATTTGATGGGTGGACTATTCAGTGAATAAGAAACTGGTTGGATGGTCACATTCAAAGAGTAGTGGTCAATGGCTCAAAGTCCAGATTGTGATCTGTGACAAGTGGTGACCCTCAGGGGTCTGGACTGAGACCGGTGCTGTTTAGTATCTTCATCAATGATACTGGCAACGAGATTGAGTGCACCGAGAGCAAGTTTGCAGATGATACCAAGCTGAGTGGTGCAGTTGCCACAGTGGAAGGACAGGATGTCATCCAGTGGGACCTGGAAAGGCTGGAGAATTGGGCCTATGAGAACCTCATGAAGTTCAACAAGGCCTAGTGCAAGGTCCTAACCCTGGGTCTAGGCAATCCCCAACTTCAATACAGGATAGAGGATGATGCGAATGAGAGCTGCCCTGCAGAGAAGAGCTTGGGGTGGCTGGTTGATGAGAAGCTCAACATGAGCTGGCAGCGTGCTCTTGCAACCCAGAAGGCCAACCATATCCTGGGCTGCATCAAAAGAAGTGTGGCCAGCAGGGCAAGGGAGGGGATTCTGCCCCTCTATTCCTCTCTTGTGAGACCTCGTCTGGAGTACCATGTCCAGTTCTGGAATCCTCGACATAAGAAGGGTATGGAGCTGGTGGAACAGCTCCAGAGGAGGGCTACAAAGGTGATGAGAGGGCTGGAGCACCTCCCATACGAGGACAGGCTGAGAGAGTTGGGCTTTTTCAGCCTGGAGGAGAGAAGGCTCTGAGGAGATCTTACAGCAACCCTCCAGTAACTGAAGGGGCCTATATGAAAGCTGGAGAGGAATTGTTCACAAAGCCTTGTAGTTACAGGATGAAGGGGAAAAGGTATAAACTGGAGAAGACATATGGAAGAATTTCTTAACCATGAGAGCGGTGAGACATTGGCGCAGTTTTCTCAGGGAAGTTGTGGATGCCCCATCCCTAGAGGTGTTCAAGGCCAGGTTAGATGGGTCCTTGGGCAGCCTAGTCTAGTGGGAGGTCCCTGCCTATGGCAGGGTGGTTGGAACTAGATGATCTATAAGGTTCCTTCCAACCCAAACTATTCTATGATTCTGTGATTCTATAAATGTATGCAAAATGTTGTGTTTGTTAGGGTTTTTTTACATGCTTAGATTTTTTTTGTCTTTTTGAAATAGCAAGTCCTGTGTAGTCATGGCAAATCTCTGCTGTCACATAAACTGAACCAAGGATGAAAATTGTACCTGAAATATACTACATGCCACAGCACACCATACTTTCTTGCCATATGTACTTCTGTCTTGTGTGACAAATGCATTCCTGGTGACCACTAACTTATGTCATATGACTGCAGAAGACAGGATCCACAGAGCTGGGCTTTTCCAAGAATTCCAGGAATCTGAGAAATAGAAAATAGTGAATAATTTTAGCTACAGAATTATTTTAATTGATACTTAGTTTTGGAGGCAGGCTATTTGTATTGAGTATTTTGGCTGTCACGATCAAAAGACATGCTGTTTTATATTCTCTGTATCCTTTTCCAGATGTTTTTGGCATTTCTGTGTTTTCCTTTGCAATAGAAATCTTTTCACAAAAGCTAAAACTCTTAGCAGAGGTATAAGGATGTTTATAGACAACAGTATTAGGAGTAATTGCTGCTCTTAAGAAAATCTTTGATTTGTTTTACTGTATTATTTTGAGGATTAGTATTTAAAAAAATAAGTGCAAGACCAATTAATAATCAAGATGTTTGAAACTCTGGAAAATCAAAGCTAGGATTTTAGAAAACAAGAAATCTCAGCAAACTGCATAACAACAGCTTGGCAGCTTGTACAAAATATTTACTGGGATGTTTAAAATACCAAGGAACTATTTTTTTGTCCAAATAGAAAAATAATTCAAACACTTTTTGGGAAAAAAAAGAAAGAAATATATAAAAGATAAATAAATTTGAAATCAAACACTTAAAGGTCTGCTCAATTTAATGTATGACTCTTAATAATCCAGATACTTTCTTATTTAGTAGTAAAATTCAACTTTATTTAATCAATTATTGCCTCTTTAATGCAATCCTTTTTCTTTTTGCTTGTCATTCCTGCAGGTGTAGCTGTAAAGCATTATCTAAGAGTGTGGCTGCTCTACTTTTGTGACCATTTGTGGTGGCAGACTAGTATTCCAGAGAGGTACAAGATGTACAAGAGTGCAAATGGTTTATATCTAGTCATTCATTCACACTACTCTTCACAGTAGAGTTTCCATCTATTTCATGAATTATGGTTCTATTCCCCATAAGGTCAAAACTGTCACCTTTGAACTTGTCAAAGCCCTTCTCTTGTTCTTAAGATCAAATTGCCAAGGATTTATTTTGTGAGCTGCTGGAGTGGAGTTCTCTAGCACTCCCTGTATACTGTCTGTTAGTTGTCTGTCTCTAATGAACTCAGGATAATCTCTACTTGTAGAAATGAAGTTATGTTTTATGAAGCTTTTTGTTTAGAATTGTAGTTAAGATTTTTAGATCTGTGTTTAACAGTGAAACAGATCTGCAGGATTAACATATCATTAAGACTTTTCCAGGTGTAGATTATAAAGCGATAATAACATCTCATAGAAATAAGAGGCTCTTCCTAATTTGACAGTCCATTAAATGTATCAGTATCGTTATTAGTGGTATTAAAATTGTGATTTTGATCACGGTCCTTGTTCACTGTATTAGGACATGTACAGATATATACTAAAAAATCCTATACTACAATTATATTATAAATTAAGATAATATCCATTAGGTAATAAGTATCAGTAAGTTAATATCTATCAGTTTAGTTGTTAAGCAGTGAATTGCACATATAAATCTGATGTATTCACAGAAGAAGCTGTGCAAAGACTTCATAGGATTATTAACCAAAGCTGAAACATTTTCATAATTTCTGGAGTAGTTACTTCTTCTCTGCTTACACTTTTCTCCTCCTCCCACCCCTCCTCCTCCTTGCCCTCACTTCCTATCACCATCCTTTTCTTTCCTTAACACACATCCCAAAGTTACATCATGTTACATTGCTTGATTTTCAACAATTAAATCAGAGTGGACCTTGCATAGAGGAGCATAACAAATAATATAAAAAGCAAAGCTCCCCAAAGTGAAAGAATCTTGGAGGCTAAATTGTTCTTTAACTCTATCTTCTATATCATAATACATTTGTCTGAAAACTTAGATTGGGTAAGAAAGAGTTAAGGATCTGACATTGCTCAAAGTGTCAGTGAAAGTGGCAGGTTATGTTACAAAACAACGGGAGTCATGTGGTCATGGCCAAAATGTGGCATTGCTGAACTAAATTGAACTCTCCAGGGATATATGTGTGTGCAAAATCTTGTGGTTTTGGGGTTTTTTTACATACTTAGAATCACTGAATCTTTTCAGATTATCAAGTCATGTATAACATGTCATGGTAAATCTCTGCTGTCACATAAACTATACCAAGGATCAAAATTGAGATAGGTGTATATAATCAGAATGGTTAGCAAGCTATTTTTTCAGTTATATCAAAATAAGATTGACTGGGCCTTGAGGATCTACACCCAAAGAAAGTCAGTTCTGTCAAAAAAAGATTCACCCGAGAGGTACTAAATTAGGATCTGTGATTAGTAACATTTTGGTACTTAAACGGGGCCTACAGGAAAAATGGGGAGGGGCTCTTTAACAGAGAGTGCAGTGGTAGCATAAGGGTTAGCTATTTTAAGATGAAAGAGAGGACATATAGCTTAGATATTAGGCAAAAATATTTTACTGTGAGGGTAATGAGACACTGGAACAGGTTGCCCAGAGAAGTTGTGGATGCCCCATCCCTGGTAGTGTTGAAGGCCTAGTTGGATGGGTCTTTGAGAAACCTGATCCAGTGAAAGGTGTCCCTTACCATGGCAAGGGGGGTGGAACTAGATGATCTATAAGGACCTTTCCAACCCAAATCATTCTTTCATTCTGTGATTACATGTATTGTGTAGTAGACCTGTAGGAACTTAAGAGTGGAGTGAACACTTGAAATTTACAAAATTCAGTCCCTTATTGCTACATATAACCCATGAAATATTATACAGTGTCACAAAATCTCCAGTTCTATAGCCTACTCTTAAGAAAGTAGAATTAGTCTTGAACTCCTCAGTTAAACACCCTTCAACTGTGGAAAATATCCGGAAAAAGGAGAAATAACTTCCTTTGTTATAACTCCGGTATAAAAGTGGCATGAGTAAAAGATGTATCAGAAATGAAGAGGAGAAATATTCATGAAATAACTGTTTTCATGCTTGATTCTTTGTAGAAAGTCTGTTTTCATCCAATACACATTAGGCTCCAAGGGTTACCTTAAGTAGGCTGATGTAAGACTCGGAGATCTAATTAGTAACTTTGCAAGTAATTGTTTCCCCTTAAACACTGACTCATATGCATAATAATGTTCTCATTTTCCCCGCTGATAATGTTCCAGTTCTTCATTTTGTATGATAATATAAATACTTAAGGCCTTCTTGGAAATGTTTCAACTGTGTTCTATCTATGAGTTAAAAAGACATGATGGAGACAGACCTTTCTTACAATTTTTTTGTCCTATGCAGCTAGTGATGTCACTCCCATAGACAATAGAAGATCATATTTATTTTACTAACTTCTGAAGTATTTGGGGAAAGAATCACTAGAATAAAAAACAGAAAGAATTTTTGAGTCTTAATAAATACTACAAGCTACAAGGAATCTGCAGATGCTCTTAAAGTGAGTGATTTTTTGCAGTAATTCCCTATGTTCTCTTTTACATACAAAATTGAGATAAAACCCTGGAAGTCAGTAGGCATATAGTAAAAATGATGCATTGAACTTGGGATTTGTTTTAATTCATATTAGTCCCTATTCAGTGTCTTTTCAAGGTTTAATATTCTTTTTTATATTATTGGACTTTCAATCATCTATGATTCTGCCTCTTAAGATATTTTCTCTTTGTCATTCAATTTATTTGTTCCTGTGAATATTTCCAAGATGTTTTGTCAATTAACGCTGAATAAGAAAAGACCACCTACCTAAATTACATAAATTTATATAAATGCCCTGTGCTGTAGGTTTTGTAATCCGACAAGCTGTTGTTCTACATTTAAAGTACAATTGCATTTACTGTATCGTTTACCTCATTATAGGAATCACACTATTACTGTGTAGAATTCTTGATTCTATCTTATCTTTTATGTTATTTTATGTTTCTCCTGGATTTGATTCCACTGAGTAATATTAAATAATTGCTGGTTAAATGCAAAGATGTCTTTCTATGTTATATGCTGTCTTCTCAATTGTGTTACAGTCTAATCAAACAGAGTTCAATATAGCTAACACTTTGAGAAATATTCTGCACAAACAATCATTCCAGGGTTGTTTTTCCTGGTTTTTTGTCCTTTGTGGTTTTGGTTTTGTTTTCTCTTGTTGTGAGTTTTCTTTACGTTTTTTAACATAGATAGATAGATAGATAGATAGATAGATAGATAGATAGATAGATAGATAATCAAAGTTCTTAGTAATTTTGCAGGGTCTGTAACTAGGTGATAGTTGATTCGTAATGAGAGGTGAGGAGGCAGTGAGAAGATTCCTGAGAACCAAAAGAGAGCCAAAGTCACACCTGTATTCAAGACTGATAAGAAAGAGAATTCACATACATACAGGCTACTCAGCTTCGCATCACAGTAGTGTAGTTGGGACACTATAATGGACTTCTCAAGGGGAAAAATGCACCAACCAGGAAGGCTTCTACAATGAGATGATTTGCTCAGTGGACAAAAATGCACATGGTTTATGTGGACTTCTGTAGGGCTTTCACACTGTTTCACATCATATCCATGAGGGAAAAAATCTGATGGACAGACTAGTTAAATGAACAGTGAAGTGGATTGAAAACCAGCTGAATTGAGCTGAGAAAACAGCTGGAGAAGAGAAAGCTCAGGGGGATCTTATCAATGTGTGTAAAACTTTACAAGGGAAGTGAAGATGCAGCCAGTCTCTTCTCAATGGTGCACTATGACAGGAAAAAAGGTACTGGACATAGACATCTTATCAATGTGATTCCATTTAAATATAAAGAAAAGTTTGTGGTTTGTTTGTTTTACCCAGTGAGATTTGTCATACGCCGGAATAGGTTTCCCAGAGAAGCTGTGGAGTCTGTGTTCATTGGGAAATTTGAAGTCAGATTGGATAGAACCCTGAGCAACCTTCTGTGAGTGGCCCTGCTTGAGCAGGGGGGTTGGACTAGATGATCTCCAGAGGTGCCTGCCAACCTCAGCCACTTTGTAATTGTGTTACAGAGTGGTTAAGGATGACAGATGTCCATCAAATCAGTTGCTGTTTACTTGGTTTTGCCAAGTGAAGTCTTCCTCTCAAAAACATTATCATCTCTAATGTTGGCACTAGTCCAGAAAAGGCTGTGGTTAAGGCACTGTTCCTTGATGTAGAAGCTTGGTTATGATTTTGGGAAACCTTTCACCCCTGGCTTTGTTTTTTTGGGTTTTTTTTACAATATTTAGTACTTACTTTATTCACTAGGATATTGTCAGGCTTAATAACTATGCTTTGAAGACTTCATTTGAAAGTGCTATAGAAAACCAGAACTCTATGTACAAACTATTGTTTTATAAGAATACAAAAATTTGTATGCTGCAGGAGCATCCTTGGTAAATACCGTTGTTATGATCTTCCATTTAGAGTCCTAAACAAGTAACTTCCCACCTCCTAAACCAAAACATCCTCCCCATCTCCTCCGCCCAAGACAAAAAAATGATACTCAATTAGTAAAACACCTACAGGACAGCTTCACTAAGTGGGTCATAGAATTTTTGCTTAAATGCTTCAAATATAATTTGAATAATTTTATCATTTTTTATAAACTATTGGGTTCTGTATTTTCAGTTACCCAAACACAATCATACACATGGCACGTGTCCATTTACATGAGGCTAGTTTGTGAAGCCCTGATTTTGTTTCAATTTAATGAAAAATATTTTGATAAAAATTGCCTTTTTGATTAAAAGGCTAATTTCTCTTTCAGGTGAGAGTAAGAGAATTTTGCCTTTAAACTGCAAGATTATCATACAATAGAAGGCATTTAATTCTTACTGGGCTTTAAGTCTTGTAGCATTTACTTAACTTTACTTGAAAAGAGTATTGGTAGTAAAAAGAGATAGTAGTTGTTTCTGCTTTCATTTAGATTCTGTGTTTCAACCAGAAATAAGTTTGACAATGAAAAAAAAGAAGCCAATTTTTTGAGAATGTGATTATTTTTGTTAAGAGTTAATGGTATGGATTTTCATACTCCAAGAGAATTTTTTAAAAGTCCCTGACCAGCACACTCATTCCTTATACCATAAATATAGTATATTTTATAGTATAAATGTAGTAGAAAAAATAATATTAAAGTAATGTAATTTTTTGAAATTATTACCAAAATGATTGTTCTGGGAAAAAAACCTCTTAATCCAATTGCAACTGATTATGCATATGAGTTTATTGTCAACAAATAAGACTAACCTATAGTTCAGGAACTAGGAATGGGAGAGGACAGCCACAGAGACAATTATAGAACATGCTGTAATTTGTCACACTGAGGTGAGGCTCAACTCAGTGCAAGCAGATACATATTCAAATATAGATGTTTTCTTACCCTCGGTCAGAAACTGTCAGTGTGCAAGATGGAACAGTGAGTTAGCATCAAGTCAAAGTGCAAACCCATAATGTATTTTTGTTTTTTTGTTTTTGGGGTTTTTTTTGTGAAGCAGTTTTTGGCTATCAACAGCATCAATGTACTTCAGCACCCACCTATTTGCCAGACTTGGCTCCCTCTTCCCAAAGATCAAGTTGGTGCTCAAATGAACCCACTATTTTTGGTAAAAGATGTGAAAACAAAAACAACTGGTATCCTCAACAACGTTTCAGAAAATTTTCTGTGGAATTGCTCTAAACTTTGTCAGCACCACATGTGACTTTGTGAAAACTCAGAAGGGAAATATTTTGAAGGTGATCATAGTTGATTCCTTAATTTTTTAAAAATAAAGAAATAGTTACAGGCCTACGGTCTTGGGGGTTTTTTTGTGTAAGACCTCATATGAAAGAAGAAGGCTGTCCCACTCTAAATGAATGATTATAATTCTAAATTTCTTAGACAGAGATTACTCTGAGCTACTGTATTTTCACTGTAACTCCAAAGGCTGGTCAGAGACTGTGTAGCTCCTCTATATTAATGTCAGATGTGAAAGTTTTGGGTTGATAGCTTAGTAGGACTTTCTGCTTAACTCATCTTTAGGAGATATCCCAAACCCATAGAATTCTGCTGATTGTTTAACACAGTGCAGCTACTATTTTTTTTTAAATAATCTATTATAATTTTAATTGCTTTTCCCTTTCTAAGTTAACTTTTGCTTTCAAATTACAAGCCTTATCTCCTTTTGTTATGTGACAACTCATCTCCAGTATACTTTTAACAAAACTTTGATCTTGCTGTCTTGCCTGTTATTAACGTATCCGTGTTTCCATGTAATTTAAATAAATAATAACACTGGGGTTTTGCCCTGCTCCCCCATTATTTTTCCAGCATGTCCTCTTATTATGACCCATCATACATTCATATTTTTTTGTTTCTCAACAGTTTTCCTGGATTACAACCTGGAATCTACAAGCCTTTTTCTTGTATTCTTGTCATGGCTGATGGGCATGTGAAAATCATGCTGGGATCCGTTCAAGCCACTTGTACTAGAGATATGCCTCGTTGATATTCCATAAACGGGCAGGCAGTAATTTAATAAAGTGTGGCAGAATTTAGAAGGATAAAAAAATCCTTGTAGTATAGCACTGCAGCTCAAGAGTAAATCATGAATTTTCAGTAAATTTCCTTATTTAGTGATGAACTTCCAGCTCGTTTCTGATTACATTCCACACTATTGCACACTCGCACTGTTGCAAATTTCAAAAATGTCTAATTGAATTGATGATGCTATTGCAACAAAACTGCTAGTGGAGAAAAAAAACATTACAGTGCTTGAAATTCAGGTCCATATAGTAGAAAAGGCATCTAACATCTTCAGTGGTTCTCCAACCAGTTATCACTTTGCATGTGCTTCTGTTTATAGGCTCACTTACCTTAACCAAGACCAAACAACACGCTACACTGAAAACTGACTTTCAAATATTCTGCAATGCTGCAACTGTCAGGCAGAAATTGCCATTTCGTTCAGATGGGGATAGTTTTCTCAGTGTACTTGCTAAGCAGCACCTGCAGGTCAGGAAGGAAGACAAATGATAGATCTATGGGCTAAGTGGCTACTATTCATCCACTTTTGTTGTTATAGACACACTCTCAGTTTCACCCTCTCAGTTCTTGGTTTCATTTTTGCTAAGAGGTATTTTTTTGGAATCACACTTTGCTCAGTGTGGCCATTTGGCTGGTTGTTGCATTCAAAAAAATGTTTTTTTAATTATTTAAGCATAATTAATTATATACTTTTTATCTACTTTCTCAACTGTTATATTTTGTCCTCTAGCAAAACAAATATGTTGTCAGATCTCTGAAATTTTTAACTTGAAAAAATGAAATATGTAGTCATATAATTAAGGGGAATATATATTTATCTTTCTTCTTTCTGGTTTTTTTTTTTTTTTACTGGTAAAACCAACCCTAGTTTTCCTACAGTCTTCAGACACTAAACAAAATGTAGTAAGATGTCATATGCACTGACTTGCAAACTGTATATTATTGACACTCTCCATACACCCCGAATTAGTTAAGGTAAAGCAGTACTGAAATGTGTACCTTTTAAAGATGCTTCAATATAACAGAATAAATAAAAGCATGCCAACAAGCCATAGGAAATTAAAATACAGACACTTTAGTCTCAACAAGCATTTCACATCTCTTTTTGAGAGGTAATACTGTGTTAGTGATGAAATAGAACAGAGCCTTTAATTCCCAGGTACAGAACAGCTGCCCCCTTTTTAAAGATGAGGAAAGAATGGCACTGAGAGAAAAAAGGACAATTTTTCATCTGGGAGGTTGAGTAGTTTAAGAGAGCACAGAACGTGTAGTGCTCAGTTCAGACTGCAAATTACTAGAAATGGATTACACTGGCTATGTAGAGGCACTTGAGTATTTTGATCATTAAGCAGCTGGGCAAGAACTGTTTTCTTTTGCTATCATGTTGAATACATCATCAACCCAGAAGCACACACATTTCAGCAAAGTTAATTATATTTCAGTCCATAAAGTAGCATGACTAAGTCTTGTTTATAGAGTTACATGTGAGGCATCCAGACTAGGTACGACCTGAAAAACATGAACTTTTGAATCCTTTTGTTTGGTGTTCAGGTTTTCAAAAGGTAAAATCTGTATACAGGAGGTGCTGTTCTTTTGGTTTGTTTGGGGTTTGGTTGTTTATATTTTTGGGTTTTTGTTTGTTTCAAAGTGAAAGGAGCTCAATCTTGTCTATGTAAATCACCTTGTAAATATTCATCTCAAAATACTATGCCAAAATTGAATCCAAAATTCTGAGCCAAGCGAGTTCCAAGAAGCATCATTCCTCTCACAGGATAATTAATTCACCAAAGTGTGTGTAATTTAGGCAGAGGGTAAATTATTTCTCTTCTACTCTAGTACCTTTTCATTCCTGGCAGCAAGTTCTTACATCTTGACCCATCATAGATTTTCAAGCTATTTTCTTCTCATCTGCTTTGCATCTACCTTCTCTGTATTCATAACTTTAATCCCAGCAGTTCCTTTCTAGTGTTTCTGTGATTGCCAAAGTGCACATGCAAATCCTGCTGTAAAACTCCATGTTTCAGCAGGTGCCAGCTGCCCTCCATGGAAGGATGGCAGCTATTCACAAAATGAAGGACTGACTTTTTTTTTTTTTTTTGCCTGAAATAGAATGGTACAATTTTTAAGACTGGAAGAAACAAAGCCAGCTTATTGCTCTAGACAGCATGATTTGTGAATGGGGCCAGCCTGGTGATGTTCTGCTTTCTTGTCTGCCCTGCATCCCTTTTGTCATTGTATTTAAATAAATGAATACAACCATTAATGGACATCCATTAACCTGCTTCAGCCAGGTGAGATTACGAGTGTATTACGAAGGAAAGCAGGTGATAAGAAAAGCTAAGTGAAGCTAATGAAAAAATGAAAATGGTTAAGTCTTTTATTGACTGTTACATTGACTTTACCTCTTTCTGTCTCTAGGGAGACTCTCTAGTCTCTTCAGATACTTTTCTGTGCAAAAAAAAATGGAAGATCTAAGTCTCAGAAAAATACAGAGGCAGAACCTGAAGGTATTCTCATTCTTCTGCTGATGCATTTCGTAAGTCCTAGGAAGAGGAACAGGATGTTCTGTAAGAGGCAACAATCTTTCTGGAGAAATATGGAAAGGGGAGTAATTTTTTTATACCATTAGGGAGCCTTATGCTCTGGAGTTCAGCCCATCAAATCACAGCGGGAAAATTGCCTGTCAGGCCTTCCAAGCCTTGCTTATCTGTGCCTGCACTGAACTTATTGTTATTCAAGCTCTAGTCCTAGTATATAGAGAGACAAATCAGCCTCCTTAATGTTGCACAGAACAAAGACCTCTTAGAAAAGGGATTTTGATTCAATATTCAGCTCCTGCCAGTGCAAGAACATTGACTGGCCCATGTTGTGGTTCATTTTTGAGTCTTTATAGCAATCAGAGCTACTGCATAATCAGATCCATTGGATGAAAACCGTTTCACTGTGGCAATGCTGTTAATAATGCAGGAAGAGATGTGTGGACCTTGGCAAAAGAAGGCCTTCTTGTCATTGCTGAAATGTCTAAGGGCACTGCATGCAAGGAAGGACTTCTAGTAATTCCTGAAATGTCTAAGGGCACCAAATGCAAAAATATACATTAAACAGACTTACCTGATGAAACTGCTAGAATTTCTGAAACAGAATAATTAACTCAGAATCATATTATGTCTTAGGTTTGAAGTGATAAGTTGTACTCCAGAACTTCTACATGAGTTGACACGTCCATATGGGTTTTCTTTGCTTGACCCCAGTGTCTCCAATGTGAGTGGGGAAGTCAACATTCATGTGAGAAGGGTTATGTTTCTTCCCTGGAAATCAGCCACCTCTCATGGTTACAAGTATATGCCAATAGCTTTGATGCTGGAAAATCAGCTCCCCACCTAACAGTGCTGGAGGAATGTAATGCTCTGCTGAGAATTGTATCCTTGCCGTTTGTGGGCATGAAAAATATGCCAAGAATAATATTTTTGTCAGGATAAAGAGAGAGACAGCAGCACCCTTAGGGGTGACAGAGCTTGGTAGCCAGGACCTGTCCCATTGGCCCAGCCAGGGAGTCAGGCAGGGCCAGTCAGAACCCTGGGGACTTTATGGGGACAGGGATGGACTGAGGCTGGGCAGGGCCATTGGCCTGTGGGTGCACCCAGCTTAGTGGGATCTATGGCTGGACAAGGCAGGGCTGTGGGACATTGGAGACTGACAGCTGAAGTGGGGTCCTGAACCATGGGGAGGTTGGAGGGAAGCCCAGGGGAGGAGAGGCAGGGCTATTGGTGCACTCAAGGTCCTGACAATTTTGTCTTACACAAGCAAGATTTCCAAGCTGGGGTGGAGCCTCTGGTGTTAATCATCAGCTCTCTACACCATCCTGTCCCTGAAGAAATAGTTTATTTATAAATATTTCTTCATTTGAAGAGGCAGTATGCTTATGAAAACGTGAAAAATACTGATAATGCACATCACCACAATTCTCTAAGAAGATTTAGCAGGCACATGTTCCACTCGGTCCTTGTTCCTATCCTTTTTGTCTAATATGGCTTAAAACTACATGGAGAGCCTCAGTGAGAACTCTATTATCCTCTCACCAGCTGCAGACTGATGGTGAAGTGCATATTTGGATAGCTGAAGGAAGGATGGAGTTGCAACCAAGATAACTTTCATTATAACTAGACAAGACTAAATATATAAATGCAATAGTTAGTTAAAAAAATGCTAGCTTTTCACATTCAATATATATTTTTAAAAACATCTTGTGTTTAAAGAGCTGCAAGCTCGTGGCAGGGTAGTCCTGATGTCTCTTTCTGGAGCCTGTGTGTATGGGGACTCTAAAGGCATTTCAGGAAGTTGTCATCCAGAAACAGGATATCTGGAGATAAAATAAATATTTCATTGACAAAACTGGAATTTAAAATTAAATCCTATGCACTAGAAACTACATTTTTTCTCAGCTTAATGTACATATCTTCATGGATGTCTTTATGAATTTGTACAGCTGGAAATTGTTCCCCAAAATCACATAAATCTCTGGTCAAGGGAGGCCTGCAAAGTGGGAAGTGCTTAAATACTTAACACATACAGTAATTTCAGCAAGTGACTGGTTACTAATGCATATTCTCTTTATAGGATTGCAAAATACCAAGGAATATCTTTCCATAAGACTTTATAGAGTAGTGATTTCCACATGCTTTTTGATAGACCTGGAGTGAAGGGACTGCAAATCCAGATGGAATATATTGTGCCCAGTTAGTTTTACAGAGTGTGCTGTGTAAGGGTTGATTTATTTGCTGAATAAAATATCAACGTATGCATAACACTCTGTGCTTTCTACTTTAGGGACATGCCGTGCCATTTAATTGGATTGTGTAGATAGCTTGCTGGTTTTTGATACTTTAATAAAACCTTCTGGTATAGCTGTCTCTTCATATTTCCTTACAATTAAGTGGATGGCAATATGGTCAAAAACAAATGTGTAAGAAACACAGAACTTTATTAAAATTACATCCATAATGCAAAGAAAAAAATAGGAACAATGAATTCAGATTGTTCAGTGCTAAAAAGAAGATAAGCCTTTAACCAAAATTTTTAAATTTAACCTGCAAACATAGTAACAAAAGGAAAAAAAAAGACAACTTAATTAGTTGTGCTATACATGGCAATCAGCACTGTTTTGTTTAGTTTTCTCTTTTCACTCTCTCTTAAGCATTTTCTGGCATGACTGTAGCATGCTGGCTTGTAACCCAAAGCTTGTTCAGTTAATTCTATACAACTTCTGTAGCTATCTTTTGTATAAGGAAAAGATTTTTTTTTCCCCTTTCAGAACTTCATGTCACTGACTCCAGGCTAATACAGGAGCATGAGTAGAAATACACCAAATTAATCTGGAAGTGGCCCTATTAAACCATCTCAGCATATTTTATTTTACTTGACATACCAGTAGAAGATAAAAGATGAACATCTAGACCATCATCCCAGGAATCAGTTTTGCTATAACACAATATTTAAATATATTTTTACTTAAACGCAAATCCAATATTTTCAAAAAAGCCCCATCTGTTCAGTACTGGGACAAAGTTATCAAAGAGAAAAAACAATGAAATGTCTTATTAATATTAAGGACAAAACCACAGCCATTTGTACTTTCTTTGTAACTATTTCTGTCCTAACTTAAAATGTTCTTTCTTGTTTTGTTGTTGTTGTAGTTCTTATCTCATGAGACACNTTTTTTTTTTTTTTTTTGAGAGTGCTTTCTTCTCCTTTCTCTTTCTTCTGGTGCTGTGTAAGAGATTGATTGCTATGCCAGAACACCTCTCCCTTACCTTTTTTCTAGGTGTTGTTTCTTTGTGATGGGACATTGCAGTCCTCCAAGGGTGTACAAGGGTGGTTTTGAGGCTTTTATCACTTCTTCCTATCCCTTTTTTTTTTTCAAGTTCTTTGATTAATGTAGTTCTACTATAAATATTAATTGGCACCTTCCTGTCTTCTGATTTCTTTTCCTTATTATAGATTTCTGAAGACATAAGAACTTAAGAATAGCTATAACAGGTCAGATTAAAAGTTCACTTAGCCCAGTCATGACTTTTCATAGAAGGCCAGTAATATTTAACAAATATCTTAGAGAAAATTATTGAAAAGAATAAACAAACAAACATGAGATAATGTTCTACTCATGGAGTAGCTGAACTAGCAATGACATCTTTATTCTCTGATGAATGTTGCTTCCAGGGAGCTCATAAAACCTTCTGCATCTTATTCTGAGATCAGTAAATGCATAACCATTATATTAGATGACTCTCAGTTTTTTCTCCCGGAACATTATGTTTAGACTAACTACTACAAGGAACATAATACTATGCAATATCACAACTAATTTAAGTAGGAATGGAATGTTTAGATTTAGCACAAATCCCTTCTGCCTCTCTCACTGTTTCATATTTTTAGTTTTATGAGGATACTGTATTCTTCTCTAGACTTGCTTTTCTTATACAGTGGTAGAAATCTAAGTGCATTAGGAACAGTGTCATCAGTCCCTGTGAGCTTTGTCAGTGGAGCACTGAAACAATGGGAATGAAGCAATGTATATACACATATATATGAGACATACTCAAGCCACTTAAAATTTCATAGAATCATAGATTCATTGAATCATAGAATAGTTTGGGTTGGAATGGACCTTAACGATTGTCTAGTTCCAACCCTGTTTTAGCTCCAGAAAAGAAGTCAAAGAAATATTTTCTATAACATATTTTCCTAATGTGACTGAGAATATCAAGATAAAAAACCCAAAACATAGTGGTCCAAAATTTGAATCATTAAGACATGCTGTCATCCTTTCTTATTCCAAACTCAAGGCTAAGGAGAAGCCAATAAACATATCTCAGTTCCATTACTAGCCTTAGTTCTTATCTCATGAGATACTAGCTACAGTCTTTCAGGAAGATTATTTATAGTTTTCTTCTTCCTGTTCAGAATTTATGACGACATCAATGATATGACATAAAATACATATACATTGCATGAAACAATACAGCCTCATGAGGAAGTTCATCTTCTGAGTATAATAATAAAAAAAAAAATTTACATATACAACCAAAGTTTTACTTTAGATTTATTTCAGTTGTTTAAACTTAACTTTATGCTTTAGTTTTTATTCCCTTTGGTCATTCTTGGTTCACTCTACATGGCTGTATTATTCTTAACAACAAGATTGTATCAGAAATTGGGTGGAATTTGGTTTTCATGAGTCTTCTGTTATTTTCAGTTAAATAGTCTCTATAGAAATAAAAAACAACTGGCATAAGCTGATATAACTGATTGAACATGCTTAGCAGGTTCCAGATTTGTTTCAACCTAAGAAATGTGGTCCACAGAAAGAAGGATGGAGAAAACAGAACTTAGATGATCTCATGTTGCTTTTGGAGAGATGTCCAAATAGTGTTTTCTCAGAGGTGCAGAGTGTGTAGTATGAAGTCTTCACAGGCTCTGGAGTTTTGTATATCAAAGATGAGACCAGGTTTTGAAAAGAATTGTTGAAGTTTATTTAATAGCTTTTGTAACCTTTTGATTTATGGAATCTACTGTCAATGCATGACAACTCCATGACTGCTGAAGACAAAAAAGAATTTAAATCTTCTCAAGTCATATTGGCAAAACTAATACCCCAGACTATAATAAACTGTGGTAATAGTACAGCAGTAAATCATCTTCCCCACTTCTCCGGTCATTGAACATATCACAAACAAATATCCCATTTACTGAAAAAATATATTTCTAATAATCCCAAATTTTACACAGACTCAACGTGAATCCACTGGGAAAATATCCATAAGTAGGACAATGGACCACAAACATTTAATTTCTCAGATGACTGCTCTAACCACTAGAATTGGGATAATCTTTAGTTTATTACTTGGGATAGTCTTTTCCTCTTTTTCTCCATTACAAAAACAGACTTCCCACAAAAAAAAAGAATTTTAGAATCATTGTATTTTCTAAATTTCATTCTCCCCTTTAAGATTTTATGCAGTTGTATTCCTTTCAACAGTACTTCAACATTTTCATTGTTTTTTCAATATTTAAGCATATTTTGGGAGTTAAGGTCTATCACTGTCTACATCAATGTTAAAGGATCACCTTTATCCCCCACTCCTATTACAACAATCCAGAGCCATGTAAAGATACTGTTTAGCATTCCTTCTAGGAAGGGACTGAATATATACCTCTTCATCCTGATAAATTTCTGGAATAAAACATGGGGTTTTTTTTCCTATTCTCTAGCACATCTCACACTTTTCTGTCTGATTTGAAAGAATATTGTTTTGACTTAAAGTTAAATTTTTTATTATTATTATGTTATTTGTGGAGAGTTCGACTTCCACAGAAAAAAACAGGCAAACAACAACCAAAACACACAAATAAACAAAAAAGTCACTACTAGAGTGACTATCCTATTTAGGGTAATTCTGCTCTGTATGTGTCTGTATGTATGAATATGCACAAATATGAAAACAGACAAACACACCTATTTTTTGTAAATACCAGGAGTTCTAAGACATTTTAATTGTAAAGCATTGGATTAGTAGGCTGGAGGTATGTAGAATATTTCAGGGAGAGAGTTTGGCTATCAAAAAGAAGTACAGAAAAAGAAAACAAAATAAATTCTAGTTGAATTATTCATAAAAAGATAGGAGTTTGATTTTGAAATTCTTTTTATCTTCTAGAGAGGCAAATGTATGTTTTCTTGTATTCAAAGACATGATTAAGAAAAAAAACATTATGAGGGAAAAACGGTAAGTAAAAAGGAGCCTTATATTTTTCTAAGATATGGAAGTAGGAAAAAAAGTGTGAAGCATTTTATTAAGCTTGAAAGTACTTTAATTAAAGAAGATTTTTTTAAAAGATAAAATATTTCTTCACTACATTTCTCTCATAGGTTATTCTTAGTCTGTTTCTCATCTTTTAATAAAACTCCATATTCTCTTTCCTGATAACTTTTTCTGAAGCAGGCAATGTGATAATGTCTAATTTTTATAGTATTTTCCTGAACTAGGAGAAACAAAGGATTTACCTTTCTTAGTCTGGTATTCATGATTAGGTAATCAAACTGTAACCTCATAACTGTTCTTAAAACTGGAACAATCCATCATCCAAAAATTCAAGATGTTGACCACTTTTTTATATAATAAAGATATCAGACGTGGGATTTCATAGATTCATAGAATGGTTTGGGTTGGAAGGGACCTTAAAGTCATCGAGTTCCAACCCCTGTGCCATAGGTAGGCACACGTCTCACTAGACCAGGCTGCTCAAGGCCCCATTGATCCTTGCCTTGAATACCTCCCGGGAGCGGGCATCCACAACTTCCCTAGAAAACCGGTTTGAGTGCTTCACCACCCTCATCATGAAGACTTTCTTCCTACTGTGTAATTTATATCTTCCTCTTTCCCATTTAAAGCCATACCCCTTATCCTTTCACTACATGCCCCTGTAAAAAGTCCTTCCCCAGCTTTCTTGTATGCCCCTTTAAGGTACTGGAAGGTCACTGTAAGGTCTTCCAAGAGCCTCCTCTTCTCCAGCCTTAACAAGCCAAACTCTCTTAGCCTGTCTTCATAGCAGAGGTGCTCCAGCCCTCTGATCATCTTTGTGGCCCTTGTCCTAATCCATTCCAACACTTCCATGACCTTCTGATGGATTCCATAAGATTCCAGAACTGGACACAGTGCTCCAGGTGGAGTCTCAGGAAGGCAGAGTAGAGGGAAGAATCACCTCCCTCAGTCTTCTGGCCACACTTCTTTTGATGCAGCCCAGGATATCACTGGCCTTCTGGTCTGCAAGTGCACATTGCTGGCTCTTGTCAAGGTTCTTATCAATGAGCAACACCAAGTCCTTCTTCTCAGGTCTGGTCTCAGTCACATCATGACCCATCCTGTACTGAAACTGCAGACTGCCCCAACCCAGGAATAGGTCAACAGAGTAGTAGCTTCAATGCATCCTGAGCATTCAGCTGTAAATTCAGCTTTGTGTACACACTTTGTGCATGGTGTTGTATGAGGATTTGGAATCATCTTCCCTATTCATCAAAAAAATAGCTTGATCTGTACTGTTCAGACTTTGTGCAGTGGCAATAATATAATCTCAGTAAAGGAGAAATTAAATGAAATCAACACTTGAGGGATTAATTTGTTCCCATCCATATCTCCCTTTCTAGTTTGGTCAGTGATAAGAAATAAGCACTTCTAGCTCATGATTCATAGAATCACAAAGTAGACAGCTAAAATAGGTCAGATGAATCATGCTCTGAAACGTGCTGCTGGTTTTCTATTGATTATAAAGGGAGCCTATAGGGAAAAGCATAGATAAGGTTGTTTCTGTGGTGATTTTCTAATGTCATGTGAGATGAATCCAACCCATGATATGTCTTCTAATAAGCTGCACTGATGGCAAGCATGACTGTCACATTTTCCGAGGAATGGACATGGAGAACTGAATTTGAAGGATAATTACTGAACAGTAATAATTGGAATCAAGATATAAGGTACCAGTGTTTGTTATGCATCAGTTTCAGCGTAAGTCAATTAAGTTAATTGGAAATAAGAACAAGACAAGCCAAAATGCTACCTAAGTATTCAGCAATTCAACTCCATATGTTTGATTTTGACTTACAGTCCTCTAGCCACTAGTTATCATAACATCCCTTATGAGCTGTAGTGAAGGACTAGTTGGCACAAACACTATCAGTTTGTATGAATAAATACAAGTGCTGCTGCTTTCAGTGTTAGCACTTTGATATTTGTAGTTAGCAAAAGAAGAGAACTCATGTCACTTCAGTAGATTTTAGATAGACCATAATGAAACTTCATTAAATCAATTCTATTGAAATTAAACACAGGACAATATAACAGATGCAAAGTGACTGATAATTTCAAAAGTAAAACTATTGCTAAACATTTTCTGAAATAGTTGTACTAAGGCACTATAGAAGCACGAGAATATTAAACTACAATAAACTACTGTAGTAGCATGTTCTGGTGGGTGTGACAACCCTGTGAAGGATCCATTGAAGATTAGAGACTTCCAAGGACCTGATAAGAGTTAGGACCTGCTAAGGAACTTACAAATGCAGGACTGTTGAAGACACAAAGACTGGGGGTTTATGGCTATCGAAACCCCCATTCCTTGCTTCCTCCTTTACCACTGGGCAGATATAGGAGGTAGAGAACTGATGTCAGACACAGTCTCTGGAAGATGTGGGCCTGTGGCTGATTGGAATGATGAGTAGAGGGACTGTCACTCAAAATTGTCCCCTTGGGATTGGGACACCACCCAAGGAAACTTCCTAGTAGTGAGTGTCATCATCTCATTTGTGAGTGATTATTTCTTCTGGATATGTCCTTGAATGAGCCCTCACCCCTTTGGGTGAGTGACTCTCTCTTCTGTGTAACATTGAGATATTTCCTTTTGTGAGTGACTACTTGTGCACGTTTTGTGTCCTCCTTTTAAAGGAGTGTTTGTGAAACTTAGGAATTCTGAAGGCAGTTGTGTAGTAATATTACAGGTAGACATCTGAACATGTAGGTTACTTTGTTTGTCATAGTGCTAAGTAATTTTGGTTGAAATGAATATTCATTTTGGTTTAGTGGTTGTCTGTTTGGTGGGTGCCTCTGAGACAAACATTAATAATTTGATGCTTCTGTGCAGATGAGTTGAACAAGTAGCCATAGTAGAAAGATGAGTAAGAATCAACAACATCTGCAGCTTTAGAATGAAAATATTAGGCCTGAAGTAGTTGGAAGAAATAAGTAGTAACAAGGAGCTAGGAAGAATATCAATAAAAGTGTTGAATCCTTTTAGGAGAAACAGTGACCTCAGCTGTGACTCAATAAATTGTTTCTCAATCAATTAGTTTGCTAAGTGGTGATCTTAGCAAGGGAATAAACCAAAATCAGAGATCCAAAGCTGGGGGTGGGGGTGGTGTTTGCTAACTAAGCTTATCCTTTACATTAATAATTACCTTTTCTTTTTTTGTCTTCCATCTTATTTGCTTGAGTAGTTCTTCCATTACGGCAACAGGCTCTGGAACATAAAAGCTTACACCAGAATTAAGTGAAAAGATAATGGGTTTTGTTCAGTTTTGCTAACAAAAGCAAGTTATAGCAATATAGTGGTTTGAATGGAAAACTGGTTTGCAATAGTTTAAAGAAAAGGTCCTACTGTATCAAAGACATTGGAAACTGTCTTTTCTAAGTGAACAGGAAATGCTCACCAATCATAGTGTTTTCACTACACTGGATATTAGACAACTACAAATATTGGGATGTAGAATCACAGAATGGCCAAGGTTAGCAGGCAACTCTGCACACTGTCCAGTCCCGCCAGTCTGCTCTAGCAGTGTTACCTAGAGCAGGTTGCCTGGAGCCATATTCCATGAAATTTTCATTTTCTCCAAAGACATCATGGCCTCTCTGGGAAGCATAGTCTGTTACTTAATCACCCTCACAAGGAAAAAAGCTATTCCTTATGTTCAAATGCAATTTCCTCTGTTTCTGTTTGGGCCCACTGCCTGTGGTCCTGCCACTGAGCACCACTGAGATGTGTCTGATTCCATCTTCTTTACTTCTCACTGCCATAAAGTATTTAAACACAATGCTAAGATTCCCCCTGGGCCTTCTCTCCTTCAGGCTGAGTAATCTCAGCTCTCTCACCCTCTCCTGTGTGACAGATGTTCCAAACCCTTAGACATCTTTGTGGCTCTGTGCTAAACTTGCTTCAGTAAGTCCATTTCTCCATTTTTTCTGTCAGGTTGGTTGAATACAGTTTCTGCTTAATTAATCCCTGCTGTCTATTCCTAATCACCTTCTTTTCCTTAGTATGTTTGGCAATAATTTCCAAAATTATTTGCTCTGTCACTCTCTCAGTGTTATATTATATAAATCCTTGTATATTGATCTCCTTTTAAATAATGGCCATATTGGAAGGATGATAAATCTTCCTATATGAAAAATATATCTTTTTTTTGTATAGTACCAGTACCAAATACACAAATCTGTGCACAGTTTTTTTCAAAATTGAAACTTAAAGTTAAAACAATACCTAAATCAACAAATACCACCACCCCTCCTGCTGCAAATTGTTTAGGAACAAATCAAATCCAAGACACAGAAAGCTGGAAGGTAAATAAATATAAGTGGCATCCCAGTGAAAGTAAAACTGGAGAAACAGATAGGTGTTTCTCAAAATCATGGTTGTCATCCCACCCCAGGCTTCATAAGGCAGAAGGGAGCCAATAGTAGATCAAATTCCATCCAGTATAAAATAGTTTTTTCTTACTACGTAAACTGGAGGCAAGAGAGTAGAAGAGTAAAAGCCATCTGGCTTAAGGCATAGATACATTTCTGATTGCAGCAGATGAAATGCGATGGGGAAAGCATCATTATAAATGCTTAAAAGTACCAAGAAACAGGCCAGAAAGCAGGGAGTTATTTGTGCTGTACAGATAAATAAGCTCCCTGCTTTTACAGCACAGAGACTCTGTAGATTTAAAACCACCCCCTGCATTGGGCTTATGTGGCAAGTTTTTGGTAAGCAGGGGTGACTTCTGTGAGAAGTGACTGGGGACAGCCTTGTGCCAGACAGCCATTTTTAGATGGCTCAAAACCAGACATGTGGCTAGGCAAAGCTGACCTTATTAGTAACGCTGTTGACACCTCTTTAAAAACATATTTAAGAAAGAGTAAAAAAACATATTTAAGAGTGGAGTAATTAAAAAATGTGAGAAAAAAACATTGCAGATCCCAAGATCAGTGAAGAAGGAGGAGAGGAGATGGTCCAGGTACCAGAGCATAGATTCCCATGCAGCCTGTGCAGAACAACATGGTGACGAAATTGTCCTGAAGCCTATGGAAGACTCCGTCAGATTAGATATCCACACTACAGCCCATAGAGGACTCCACAACAGAGCAGATGGACAAACCTTCCATGTTTTCACTAATCTTAACTAAGTAAGCAAGTAGAAGCAGAACGCAATAATAGAGGAGAATCACATAATCACAATATCACTGAATGTATGAATCATGGCAAACTTTTACACCAGAAAGCAAGCATCTCTTGAACAAGAAATACTCAGAGAAATTGAAATGTTCTAATATATTCAAATCATACTTGTTTCCAATATACTCCACATTGGAAAAAGCCATCTGAGTCAATATTGAAGCCACCTTGCTGTTCAAGTGTGGAATAAGAATACAGAGACATAACATGCTTCTTAGGCTGTACCACAAGTACAGAACACTGTTAAGTATCTTATCTTCAGGGAGAGGATATGACCTCTTTATGCCCCTTATAATTTAGACGTGCATAATTTAAAATGGGAATCATTATTCTCTGCAGCTGAAAATAGATAATTATGCCTTCAAAGAAATGTATTCTCTGGAAACTTTCTCAGGTCTACACATGCAGGGTCAAGAGATGTGTATTTTTGTCAGATATATAATTGAAGACAAAATAAGCATGTTTGGCTCGGATGCCCTTGTGCTTTTTAACTTGTAGAATGCCTTCAGCCTGGGGAATCAAAGCACTTCTATTGTACAAATTGCACCCGTGTTTAAATTGAAATGACAATTCCAGTATTCCATAGAAAAAGAATGCTATGGTTCTTTATTTACTTTTACAGTCAATATCCCATTATTTGTTTACTTGACAATTACAGCATTTTTTTCCTAGGAGCTATTCACTTATTTTTGAATGTCCCTTGATGGGAATTTCTGCAGCTTGTTTCATTTCCAGCATGTGTCTCTGAAAACAGTTTTTAGACTAGAACTGCAGTGTCCTTAACATCTGTGTTACAATCAGTCACCTCCCTACTCCTGTTACAGATGTAAATGGAGTATGTTTAAGAAGTCAAAGACAAATGTGGTTGTTGGGGTGGTGGTGTTTCATGAGTGTAATGGTCTTTCTAAGGCTCAAGACCATCCTCTTCATACAAGAACAGGATACATGGCAGGGTGCCACCTCCTTTTTAGTCCACCTTCTATTAAATCAGGACAGCAATTGTGGTATTAATTTTCTTCACCAGCTTCCATATAAACAGACTGAGGTTTTCCACATCAGTTTGCCAGAAAGTCAGGATTTTATATATGATTATTAAAGGTAATGTAGAATTTGAATGTCTTTATGATGTGCAAGAGGGAAACATGGAACAAAAAAATATGAAAACTTTGCACAGTTTCTTCATCTTCAAAAGTGAAGTTCACAGTTAAAGCCTCAGGTTTGGAATTTAGAACAGCAAAAAATCAATTAAAATTTGGCATAATAAGATACTTGTTTAATTTATTTACATATTCATTTAAAAATAGGAAAGAAAAATATTTAACCTCAAAAATTAATTTTCTTAAAATTGAATACCAGTATGAAATCTGAGCTAACTTTTATTTGCTGTTAAAACACTATTTAGATTCCAGAACGTTAGGTTCTAAACAGTGGTCCCAATACACTAAAACACTAACCAGGGTCATAACAAAATAGTAAAATTCTGAGGGAATCTGATAGATGCTTATAGAAAGTTCCCTCCATGGTACATCAATCAATCTATAGTGTATCAGGGACAGAAAAGATCTAACTGGAAAGAAAAGGTTAAGGAATACAAAATTTATATTTAAGAAACCAAGCTGCAGATTTAGGTAAGACACTGCTTTTCTGAAAACTGTGGAGGTTTTAATACAATTTCTTAAGATCATCACATAGTAAAGGATCAAAGGGAAAAGGATTATACATTAGTAGGTAACGATCAAAGAATGTTTTGAAACTTGTACACCAGCACGCAAGATGAAACTTCATGTATTCAGGCACAGAAGCAGCCCAAAATAAAGGTGTCATCTTTGCTTTGTACTGGCTGTCTGGAAGAATTTGTTCAAGAAATATTTTCAGGAATTTCTTTAGATGCTTTTATTGTTTCATTCATTGTGTGACACACTGCACGGAACTCTTAGTTTACAGATCTGTAAGGACACTGACATCAAATATTAAGGCACAGAATAAAAAGTAAAGGACAAACTGAAATACAAAAAATTTCATTTAAACATAAAAAGAAAATTTAAAAAAAACTGTGCAGATGAATGAACACTTGGAACTGGTTGCACAGGGGGGTTGTGGATCCCCCATTCTCAGAGACATTCAAAAAACCTGAGTTTTGAGTAGAATGCTCTAGGTGAGACTGCTTTGAGCAGGGTGTGGGACTACAGGCTCTCTAGAGTTTCCTTCAAATCCCAACTCTCTTGTGATTGTTTGGCTAAGCAATTCTGTGAAAGAGCACAGTGTTTGTAAGACTTCTGGTAACGTCTCAGACAGGAAAAATTCAATGTTAAAAGTAGTTCTGGCATATTTCTACATAATTTGCTCTTTATTCCCAGTGAATAAACATATATTAGTGTTTAATTCCTAGATCAGTTTGAACAAAACAGATATTTAAATTTGGATCTAAATCTTCATTAATCTATAGTGAAAAATCCCATAGTTCACATGTATAGATTGAGGTCACGGAATCTTTTAGATAGTGCTTGTTGGTGTGGTATGTACCATCTTTTCCCAACTTTCAGTTTAAGTCTTCTGTCAAGTCACCCCAGGAAACCAGAAATGCACTTTCTTTTCTGACTAATTCAACAAAAAAAAATATTGCCAAAAGACAAATTATCACAGAATTGTAGAAGACTGGAAAAAATTCATTTAAAAGTCCAAAACCCACACAAAAACATGACACACACATAATCATAGGCCCCGTAATCCATCTCCAGGACCAAAAAAAGCAGATGGATGAATGACAGTTAGGAGAGTAATAGCAGGACAAGAAGACAAAAACTTTCTCCATCTTAATCAGAATTTGACTTGCTCCTAAGCTGAAAGTTATGGAGCTAAATATAATCTAATTTTCAGGTATAGTAAATGCTGAAGCTTCATTAGCTTCAATATGGTTGCTCAACCTCCTGTGAGAGAAAGGTCACCTTTCGTTAGGTGCTTAAGTATGCGTTTCATGGTCTGACTTATGGAAGTATTACATACCCATAACATCCTCTGAACTCTGAGGAATTTAAACACCTGTGAAAAATAAAATGTTAATGTATGGAACTTTTTGACTAATTCTGATTAAAGAAATTACTACACAGTTGTGGAAGAATAGAATTGACTGTATGCAAGAACAGCACTTCTAGGAAGTTTTATTTTCTCATACTGTGAAAACAAGAAACAATAGTGTTTACGATCATTCTTCATTTCAACTGACAGTAAATTTCTCTGAGTAGTCATATTTCTTCAAAAAAACTTTATGAAGATATTATTTTTCTTGCATTTTCAACCTAGCATAACATGCTGAAGAAATATTGAAATGAAGTGCTACATTTTTGGACTATTCATACCTGGACATGCTGAAGTAGTTTATAAACTGCACTAAAGAGTTCACAAAGAAGTTTTTATAACTCAGTGAAGCTGATGGCAAGTTGCACATATTGATGATGGTATAGATATACATATAAAACCCATAATATATTAATAAACCAAAATTACTGGCTTCACGTGTACTAATGGTAGCTAAATAAATACATTACTAGTTTCAAAAACTGTTCTGTTTTGTATAACTTTCAACTAAAAATTTCAAACTTTGCCTGATGGGAAGGTCTTTAGTTGAACTCTAGGAGTTCTGCCCTAGTAACCCTGAGTGGGAAATACATTGATAATAAAAGGAGAGATAATGATTGTGGAGAACGATTTTACCATGTGTGGTCATATATTGCCATGCTGAGGTTCCAAATATAGTTATTCATTTTGACAGGATAACTTCCTCTTGGTTCTTGTATTTCATGTGGACCATTGGAAATACTTGTACCTAAGTTGTCAGAAAAATGCCGTAAAATAAAAAGTTGAAGATTTATGCCAATAAATGAAAAATTATTTATGGACTGTTATGCGTGTTCATTGACTTTTGAATATGCATCATGAAGAACTTATCATACCTATGATATTACTAACTATCACAAAATAGATACAGTTAAGGGGAAAAATAAGACATAATTTTAAATTTCAATTTATCATTCAGGTAAGACTCACTTCCAAACTAAGAAACAATATATTGCTGTCAATATATACAGTTAGGCATGTTAGTGCCCATTATGTAGGCAACTGAGACATAGCTAACTCTGGGCTGGAGATAGAATGGAGCTATGGAATGGTTTGACCCATGCTAAAGCACGTGATTAGGAATCAATCCATTTATTAACATAGGTGTCCAGTGCTATTTGAGGGTCTGTAGGGGTTTCAAGAAATGTGCAAAGGAATGGTAAATATGACATAAGACATTTGAAAGGTCTGTGCAATTCCAGACTGCAAGCTGAAGACCAGATAGGATACCCACAGAAACTAAAAATGGATGTAGATGTAATTTCTAGACAACCAAAATGAGATCTTTTCCAGAAAAGGATTCAGTTACCTAACCATACGTATCTAACATATGAAGTACGATTTCTGTACCATATTCCTAAGCAGATATTTCAGATACCAAAGGGGGACTGCCGTGGCATCATTCAACTTATTCACAGGTAACTAAATTTTGTCCCCTGTACATGTTCAGTTGACTACACTGAGTATACATTTTTTGGCCATGGACATCTAAATTTTAATCTCTTCACCTGAAAATGAGTCTTATCTCCTTTTCTGTAAATTGTTCAAATTCACTGACATAGGTGAAAAACAACAGAGATTTGAAAGAAAAATTTAAATAGAGACTAATATTTATATGAAAATTTGTGATGTAACAATATAAACACACAACCGATTGTTAAAAGGCTCTTCTTACTGCTTACAATTAATGTAAATATATTTCCTAACAGAAGTTCTGCCAAGTTCTAATAATTTTACTCTAACTCTAAAAAACATTAGCAGTTCCATAGTATAAAGATGCACACTGTGCCAGTAACGTGTTAAATACAATGTTATGTTCGATGCCATTTTTTCCCCACTGAGACCTTTTAACCCCAGCGAGCTTAGCTTTGCCTCAGAACTTTATTCCATAGACATTTCAGCAACAGTCTTGAAAAGAATGTTTCTTGCTACTTTGCAATGGTAAGTCAGAAAATGCACTAGCATTTAGCCCTCAAGTCTGCAATGCTGTCTTACTTAATTATTGACTAGTCATGCATTTAACATTTGTCATTGATGTTTACTTTTAAAGGAACAGAAATGGTTTTAGAGAAAAGCTATTCAAGACATTGAAGTTCTGCAGTGATCAATTCCCAGAACACTTAGCTTTCCAAAGCAGAGTAATAAACATATATTCATAAGCAGAGAGCTTGCATGCAACAGCATTTATTTCATTAGATATGCAGTACTTGTTGCATGCACTTTTACAAATACATTTTACCATTGGCATAATTTTGCAGTAATTTATACGCGACTCTTAGCAAGACTACTTCTTTATGACAGAGTTTCCAAGAAAATACTCTAATGTTTTCTTGTAACTCCTGAAATGGTTTATGGCTTCCTATTCCAGTAGAGTATAGAATTAGGAATCTTCATTTAGACAAATTATTTATCTTTAATGGCCTTCATAGAAAATGGATGCTAGAAAGCAAATAAGTGTAGGAAAGCCATATTCTTCTCGGTATATATCATAGTAGGTAGACAAAGAAGAGAAATCCACCTAAAGTTCCTTCTTAATGCACTCTTTCCCCTAGTTATATTTTTTCAGTTGTTTTTTGGGTTTTGTTGTTAGTTTGGGTTTTTTTATAGATAATACAAGTTAGGCTAAGGAAGAAGTTTAAAAAAGAAGAGAATATGGAACAAAGTGACATCAAAACTTCACGGTTCCCAGGGGGATTAATATTTTTGTAATAAAAATAAATACTTAGTGTAGATGTGTACACAAATATCATCATTCTCATGATCCATAGACAGTCAGAGGAAGGTTAAATAGTGCCATCTGTTCTAAAAATAGGTGACTTTTAACACTTGTAAACAGCAAAAGTAATAGCTCCATTAGATATCAACTGAAAAGGTTTTGTATAACAACTGTCTTCAGCAGGGAACTGCAAGTATTCTCATGATGTACGGGGCAATTGTGAACATACATTGAAATTTTTAATTTACATGATACCAAGCGCCACTGAGATTATTTGTAGCCATCCAGCCTCTCACAGGCACAAATGAATTCCAGTCTTGCAAGAGCTACTGCTGCTTGTGTTGCAACCTTACAAGAGTTATGTTCTTATTCCTGCAAACAGGGTATGCATACAAAACCAAGGAGGTGAAACAAAGAAATGCAGTGAGGTAAATGTGGATGTATATGTGAAGCTGGGAAAACAACACAAATGGTAATATAATAAATATTAACACCATTTGTTCATAAACTGAGAGAAATAGGCACTGTTTATGGAAGGACTTGAAGCTGAATGCTTTTTAACAAACTTGTTTTTATAGGGTTTCTTTACAGTATCTTTTGGTAAGTATCTCCAAAACACAGTAAACAGGACAAAAGGAGGTTTTAAAGAAAAAGGCTGGACAAATCATTACTAAATTCTACCTCCAAGGACGTGTAGACATGTACTGTGATAACTGTTGACAGCAAGCATAGCCCCATAAAGTAAGGCTGTATGTGATGAATGATTGGTGCATGGGAAATGCACAGCCAGTGCTGCCTAAAAGGTAGAATACATGCCATATCAGAGAGATACTGTTTGTTGTATTGATAGTAGGGTTGCTAAATGGTGTGTTTATAACCACCTCACATCCAAATCAGAGCTCTTAAGCACCTTGACACTAATCTTCATGTACATCATCTTTATGTCCAAAATGACTTCTTCTTTGATATTTCCAATCAAAAGTTTATTTCCTAGAGTTAGATTTACAGGCTATGTGCTTTGGCAGTCTCAGATTTACCTTAACTACTTCTTATTTGATATAGGAAAAGGACATGCTAGTTCTTACATTAATGCTGCCTCCTTGTATTGTATTCTTATTGAAAGGGGTGAAAGACACCTCTCTGGCTTGTGCAGAATTCCACATTTCCATTGAAACCATATTATTTTCTCCATCAAGTGAACTGGGAAAGAACCCCACAAATATAAGCAGTCTTGATTGTTTAAGAGCTTTATCTAAAGATATGTTTTATAGAGCTTGATATAATATATGTTATAGAGAGCTTTATCTCTTTGCTTCATATATAGTTTGAACATTCCTGGATATTTAAGAACTATTGTAACTCAACTTGACCAGAACAGAACTCAGAAAATAAACCCTCTGATTGTTGCTGGAAGTACTCTGAAATATCAGATCAAAGACTTGTTACTTGCACACAACCAAAACCGTATCTGAGTAAGAAGATAATACTGCTGTTCAATTAATGGTGGAAGAAAAACCTTAAAAAAATGAACCTATGAATCCTTCAAGATGTCAAATTATTTATTAAGAGGACAAAGTTTATTCACTATGTACCTAACACATTAGGACCTTTTATCTAATGTATCTGTTGCTTTCCCTATTCTATTAAGAATGTAATATTTCAGAAAACTCCTTTGATGTTGACAAGACATTGAAACATTTAATCATGTTTCCTGTATCTGAAACACATTGTATTTAAAAGTATTTAAAGTTAAAGTAAATTGTAGTAGTCAAGTTTACTAGTCCTACAGCCTAGACTTGCTTAGGGTAGAAAGTCGTTATGTTAAAAAAGGGGAAAAGCTGTAATATCCTTGTCATCCTTAAATTAATTTTCCAAATCTTCTTTTTACTGGAGTAAAAATTGTGTATCTTAGAGCAACACATTCCATTTATTGTGAAGTAAATTCCTGCATGTTTGATATATATTTTTTTTAAAAATCATGGATAATTTTCAATTAGTTTAAAAAACAGATTACTTATTTTTAAGGAAGTTATTTATATGTATTGAAATTTTCCAGAAATCTGACCTCAAAGAATGCAAACTTTCGTATGCCTATTTCAGACAGCAGTTTCGCTTCCTTGAATGACAGTTCCATCCATAGAAGAGAAATTGAAATGCCTTCTGAAGCTTCAAACTTATCCACTCATACATAGCTAAAGGTTCCCACTCCTGTGATGAATTTCACTTCTTAGAAACAGAAAAGATTGGGATTAAATCTATTTAGGAAATATAGTTTGTGTACACTAATGCCACAGTAACATGCCCTTAATAGTGAGAGAAGAGAGAATTTTTTCATGTTGTGACTATTTATAGTGTAACACTCCTCATTTATCACAGAAATCCATAGAAAATGTTTTGTGTAAATGTTTCAGTTCTCTCCATTGAGGAAACTCAGAACCAAGCACCAGTTTTTATATGACTTCTCAGTTTCCATTCGATAACAGCAATCCTAAAGTCAAAAATGAAAGGGAGAAAAAGAGACCATATTTAGAAACAACAGTGGTCAAACAAATTTCTTTGTTAATGAATTACAATGAAAAATGAAAATGTGTTTTCTTTGACTTATGAAATTTTAAATCTGGTAGTGCATTTCATTCCTATTTTAAAATGGTTATCAAGATTGATGTATGGAAAAGGTGAGGCTATTCACACATACCTAATGCTAAAAATATATATTTCAAAAGGTCACATTAAATTTTTTTACTGAATTTAAGTTCATTGTTTTTCAAAATATCTTAGTACTGAATAATCTGCTCCAGTGAATGATCTCAACCAAAATGATAACAGCAGAGAATTCTTACATTTTAGTTTGCCACCATCCAGTTCTACTTATTTTGCTTCTATAGCATGTAATGGATTCATGCTATAGTTGGAAGAAATTCAAAATAAAAGTTTGATGTCAGGCTTAGAATGATTCTTATTTTATACATGTAATAGAACAAGATAAGATGTTTCTACACCGAAAATTCACTATTTGCCTAAATTCTGGTATTATCGGGTCAAATTCAATGTCTTTTTCTGGCCTTTTAACTACTGAAACAAAATTCAAATTCTAGTTAGTCCTATAAATACATGAATACTAGGAGAAACAACTCGTAGGGGTTTTGCTTTTCTTTCCTTCCTGGCTCTTCGTAAAACAAGAAAAAACCAATGTTTTGCAATGGGGTCCAAAATGCTATTTGAATTTATGATTTTTCTATGTTCAGTATATTGTTAACAACATCACCCTTCTCTAATGTCAGTGGTCATGTTGACTGAATCTTAGTTTGAATCTTAAGTGGCACCAGTGACAGATTCTTTTTCAGTTTAAAATTATTTAAGACTACCTCAAAATCCAAGAAAATATCTTTAAAATATTGTAAAGTTAAAAACCCAGATTAAGTTTTTTTGCAATTTATCGTAATCTTTTAGTGGTAAGATTTTAACTATTTCATTATAAGTTAAGAGACATTGAAAAATGTCTAACGTGAATCTGGATGTTTATAAACAGACATCCTTAAAATCTTCTGTGTTTTTTGTGTATGTACTCATTTTAATGTGTAAGAAAAAGCAGCAAGAAAAAACATGTGGGACGGGGAGACTGTCAGATATAGCTAAATTCTTTCTGGTTTTATGAAGTTGCAGGCTCCATTTCAGTGTATTTATGACAATGCAAATCTGTAAGTTTGAAGTTTTGAAGACAATGAATCTGCAGTTTACTTACTCTTACTCTTCCATTTAGAAAGAATGTTAAATATACAACAGAAAGATCAAAAACTGAGTGTGCAGTCTTACAGAGTTCCTCTGCAACTCTCCAAATCTAACTTTTAAAATATAAATATTTCTCTTTTTTTCATTTTAATGGGATCTTTAAAACATCATACCTTTCAAACATGTGTAATTCTCGATGAAAATTTTATTTAATTATTGAATTCTAACCTACCTAAGGAAAACTTAACAACAATATGAACAGAAACCAAACAGATCTGTTGAACCATTTGATGGGCACAGAAATATAGGAGAACATAGCTTTTGAGAATGACATTGGTACCTAAGAGAAGTACTTCAGCCACAGAGGAGATGAAGAAAGCTGAGTAATTTATAAATACTATGATGACAGAGAACATGAGTGCTTGATGAGCTGTTTAAAAATGCATTCAGTACAAATGGTAAAGATTATTTCTAAGTAGCCTCTTAAATAACCTGGTTATCAAAAATATTTAAAATCTTAATACTTTCTTTCAAAATCCAGTGAAAGGGGGGGAGGGTGTGGCTTAAAAAGAAAAAATCTCTATGACTCTCTAAATTTTTATTTGTTGAGTATTTTTGTATTTGTTTTTTCACCATTTTCCTAATTCAGCACCCTGTAAGACTTGACCTTCATTAAGAATATTTCATAGAGTCATAGAATCATAGAACAGTTTGGGTTGGAAGGGACCTCAAATATCATGTCGTTCTAATCCCTTTGCCATGGACAGGGACATCCCCCTGGATCAGGCTACCCAAGGCCCCATCCAACCTGGTCTTGAACACCTCCAGGGATGGGGCATCCACAACTTGCCTGGGCAACCTGTTCCAGTGTCTCACCACTCTCATGGAGAAGAAATTCATCCTAATGACTAGTCTAAACCTGCCCTTCTCCAGTTTATATCCATTGCCCCTTATCCTATCACCACAAGCTTTTATGAGTAGTCTCTCCCCAGCTTTCTTGTAGGCTCTTTAAGGTACCGGGAGGTCACTATAAGATCACCTTACAGCCTTCTCTTCTCCAAGCTGAACAAGCCCAACTCTGTCAGCCTGTCCTCATAGGGAAGGTGTTCCAGCCCTCTGATCATCCTTATAGCCCTCCTCTGGACTTATTCCCACAGACCCATATCCTTCTTATGTTGCAGATTGCAGAACTGGACACAGTACTCCAGATGTGGTCTCACAGGAGAGGAATAGAGGGACAGGATTGCTTCCCTCACCCTGCTGGCCACACTTATTTTGATGCAGCCCAGGATACGGTTGACCTTCTGGGCTATGAGTGCACATTGCCAGCTCATGTTAAGCTGCTTATTGACCAGCACCTCCAAGTCCTTCTCCACAGGGCAGCTCTCAATCACATCATCCCCCATCCTGTATTGAAATTAGGGATTGCCCCAGCCCAGGGGTAGGACCTTGCACTTGGCTTTCTTTAGCCTCATTAAGTTCTCACAACCCCACTTCTACATCCTGTCCAGGTCCCTCTGGTGTGGCAACTACATCACTCAGCTTGGTGTCATATGCCAACTTGCTCCAGTTGCACTCAATCTCACTGTCAATATCATTGAAAAAGATATTAAACATCATTGGTCGCAGTCCAGACCCCCAAGGGACACCACTAGTCACAGACCTCCATCTGAACTTCGAGCCATGACCACTACTCTCTGAATATGACCCTCCAACCAGTTTCTTATCCACTGTACCATCCACCCATCAAATCCGTATGTCTCCAATTTAGTGAGAAGGATGTTGGGGGGGACCATGTCAAAGGCTTTACAGAAGTCCAGATAGGTCACATCCATTGGTCCTGCATCCACTACTGTGGTCACTCCATCACAGAAATCCACTAGTTTGGTCATACAGGATTTACCCCTGGTGAAGCCGTGCTGGGTGCCATTAATCACCTCTATGTCCTCCATGTGCTTTAGCACAGCTTCTAGGAGGATCTGTTCCATGATCTTCCCAGGCACAGAGGTGAACCTGACAGGTCAGTAGTTTGTAGGGTCATCCTTTCTGGCCTTTTTAAAAATGAACACCTGACCCCTACCACCCATCTTCCCACCACTTGTCTTTTCACCATTTTCCTAATTCAGCACCCTGTAAGATTTCGCCTTCATTAAAAATATTTGTATAGTAATTTACAAAAATTCTGTATGATTTATAGTTTTATTTCTAATGACTACAATTATTTTTGTTGTATATGTCTCTCTTTTTGGCACCTACAGAAACGTTTGCTACTTTGAAACAGAGAGCTGACTAACTTTAGGATTTTTTTTTTATTGAAAAGGCAGAATAGCTGATAAAACAAGATTGACAAAGATAATGTAAGCTATTATCTGGAAAGAAGTGGAGTGTTGTTGTTTTCCCGGAGACTGGAGCTCTCATTAGGGGTCTCATAGCAGTACTAAGATTGAAGAAAAGAGTGTGTGAGATTCATCTCATCTAACTATAGACATTGAAATAAAATAGATCACATCCAGAAAGTGCCAACTTCATTTATTCATTTTAAGGGAATCTAAGATGTGTTGCTCAAATCCATATGCCTACATGAATCATATCCATTTTTTAGATATTGTTTTATTTCAGTATTTCTTTCCAGTTGATATATTCTAGTCATGAAATAATACAATTTAGAAAAAAAAACCAAAACCAAAACCAAAAACCCAGCCATGATATGTATATACTCTTTGCAGTTTCCAGGAGTTCCAAACACAACTTAAATGGCTGAAGAAATTCTTCTTTAGAGAGATATTATAAATACAAAGTACTTCCTACAAATGGAATGGAAAATGTGGTATCGTACAAAGACATGTAGGTGCCAGGCATGTTGCTTAGAAGGATACTCACAAAGACACAGACAGAAGTTAAAGATATTGCTAGTCCTGAAACTATGCCTTGCCACCCAGATTGCACCTTCTTCTTCAATAGGAAGCATGATCATTGGCTGCTTTCCCAAGTTCCCTTAGTACCCTTCCTAGCAATTTTAATGTTAGCAAGTGCTGTTCTCAATAACATATTCCCTTTGTCAGGAATGAATCAGCTTAATTTCCCTCCTGATATCCTTCTGCATATTCCACTGAGATCAAGCATGGATATGAAAACTCGTTAATATGATACCTGACCATGACAACTAATATATTAACTATTGCATGAAATCACTGAAATTCTGAAGACTAGTGAATGGAATCTAAGCATGATTGTTTCATGCTTTTGTCATATTCCATTTTAAATTCATCATTCGCATTTGCAATGCCTACTTTGAAGATGCTCTCATGTGAGGAAAATAATACTTGATATAAGTTTAGTGAAGACACGGATGTGCTTTCTCAATTAATCTGGTCTGTGATATCAAAAGGTTCCTTACTAAGTCCTTGCACTGCTTGAACCACTGGAGTTTTTGAATACTTTACAGTCAGCAGTGTATTTTTAGATTTTCATGTATCCTCTAAGAAAAAAAGTTTTTTTCTATAACTCAGATTTTTTAGAAGACTGTTGAAACCAAACACAGAAAGATTACCAAATCTGCATTGGATCTGCAAACTCTCAGTTTGAATTAGAAACTAATTCTCAGGGTAATATTTGGTTACTTAAGTTTAAACACTTACTGTTATTTGAAATAACTGATTATGGCAGAGACATCTGCATGGACCCAGATGATGGAACAGAAGATCTGCTGGAGGCATGAAATCTTTCAAACTAGATGCAGAAAGTAAAGGACATGTCCAAAGGAATCTGAAGAGGCACTAAGCTGCTCAGCTTTAGCCAACTGAGTCAGTTGGGAACCTATCTGTTTTAGAAAAGCTTGTGATTTCTGTGTTCAGTCAACTGAATGAAGCACATGGTACCTTAAGTTACCAATGAGGACTATATTCCCTGAACAATCTTTCCAACTCTAACTCTAAAGTGGTATAAAGAAGCAAAAAAATATGTTCAAAAATTATTCAGCTCTAGAATTTCTCATACCACACTAAGATATACAGTTAAGTGACCTTGAAAAGGAAAAACTATTTAATGTAACAAGGGCACTTTTGGATGTTAGACACTGCCACAGTAGGTCTGGAGGTAGTGAACAAGCTGAGAAAGATTTGGGGTTTTCTCCCCAAAACTTCAAAATGATCATTAGCTAAGGCCTAGTGCCAAGTAAGGATTATAAAGGAAGAGTAGCCTTTTGTAATCAGAAGTGAGTACGTCAGTTTGGACTGTCTTGTGATATTCCGTAAATATGACAAGTCTGAAAAACTCACCACACAAATAATTAAAAACCAAATGTGATTGATTTAAATTATTGACGTCTTAAATCACCTAAAGTTTCTAAGAATTATTTAAAGAAAAGGTTAATAATTAGATATCTTATATATAAAGAACTTCAGCAATGTAACAAATACAAACGTGTTGATTGTCTTATCCAGTTTGGATGTAAGAGATCTCAGAAAGCTGAAATCTACATGCATTGGTAGAAGTTTTCTTCTAATGTAAAATGGTTGAAGAGGCAAGTTTTACTGGACTCATCCAAGCTGAAATTACATACATTGCTATACTTTCTTGGTTTGGTGGTTTAAATACATAAAACTGTATGCAATTGACCTTATGCTGAGAAGCGACCTTATAGCCATACTGTATGGTTTCCAAATTGTCTACTGGGAAAAAAACAACCCCAGATTCATAGGATTATGTTTCTTCTCTCCAAGTGTTTGAATGTGTGTAGCAATTTTAGAGTAAGATGTCATAGGAATGATAGCAACTGCTTTTAGTCCCTGCAGATCATTGCAAAATAGTAAAATTTCATCATGTAGATAGACCTGATTTGTGTTTGAGTGTTTTTTATTTCTCTAGAGTAAAAATGACAGGAATAAAACTGCAACAGGAGAAAAAGCTTTGGACTGAGGAACTGAGGAACTAAGGAAAAGACAGCAAGCAAGTGGTAGCTATGCTTATAGAGATAGTAGGCTAATCACTTCTATAGAATCATAGAATCACTAGGTTGGAAAGGACCCACTGGATCATTGAATCCAACCACTCCCATCAGTCACTAAACCATGCCCCTCAGCACCTCATCCACCCATCTTTTAAACACCTTCAGGGAAGGTGACTCAACCGCCTCCCTAGGCAGCCTGTTCCAGTGTCCAATGACCCTTTATGTGAAATATTTTTTTCTAATGTCAAGTCTGAACCTCCCTTACTGGAGCTTGAGGCCTTTCCACCTAGCTACAGAGTGCAATAAGGTCTCCCCTCAGCCTCCTCTTCTCAAGGCTAACCAATTCCGGTTCCTTCAGTTACTCCTCATAAGATTTGTTCTCCAGGCCCCTCACCAGCTTCATCACTCTTCTCTGGACTTGCTTCAGAGCCTCAACATCCTTCTTGTGGTTAGGGGCCCAGAACTGAACACAGTACTCGAGGTGTGATCTCACCAGTTCTGAGTACAGAGAGAGAATTGCTTATGGTATAAGCATTACCCTCTCTCTTAATTTTATATTTTGTTTCTTTCTTTTCTTATTTTTTTCCTTTTTTTTCTTTTCAGTCCCATGTGTAGGAAGCTTGTTGTTTTAGAAAGTATTCCAGATCTCATGACAGGAGTTAAAAGAACTATGAAATATGAAGCTGAGGTCTTTAAAAGAGATAACACCCATCAAATGAAGCAAAGTGACCTAATACAAATGACTTTTCTTTTAAGCGTAGACTTTATGAAAGCAATCCCCTTCTATGGAAACTTCAGAGTGTGATACTGAAATACAATACACATCAATGAACAAATAATATTATTTAGCTGGTGCACAGTAGAGGTTTGTGCTAGCTTAGTGGAATTTAAGGATGAAGTGTAGATTTCACCTTTGATCTTATTGCATGGTGGGGTTCCATTTTATTTTCTGTTGCAAATCCAGGTGCTGATTTTACTATCAAATGCTATTGAATTTTACTCTTACATTACTACTATAAATAGTTGTATGGTTTTATCTTTCCACTTCTACAAAGGAATCAGCTGAGATGCTTAGTCTGCCAGTCTTTTATTTTCATAAGCAGTTTTGTTTAATTTTTTAGGGTTTACATCATGAAGGAATTTAGGTTGAAGTAATGCCAAAAGTAGAACCACTTCACTGAGCGGCAGAAATTTTAAATTCTCGTTTGGTAAACAACAGGAGTATAGCAAGTGGGTAACTTGCTGTTTCAAGGTTTCTGTACTGTGGCACATTCATTCACTCTGTACAGAATCCATTCACTCCCATAGATGTCCCTGCTTCTTTAATCCAGTTATGTTCAGCACCATAAACTCCGGAGTACAAAGTACTGTATTTGAACTGGCCAGTGTGCCTGGGTCTTGAAAGGCTTACACACATGGTGGTTGTGCCTTGAGTACAGCCTTTCACACGGAGCTGGGTGCCCATGAATTTGTTCTCATGTTCCCATATTTTCACTATTTACTGTTTTCTAACTTTGATGGCTGATAAAAGCTGACGATGATCTTACTGTCTACAATACCTAAGTCAATTGCTTTGTCATTTTCCATAACTAAATTCAGGTAGCTTTTTAAAATCAGTTTATTCTCGCAGTTTGGTCTCCTTCTCCAAATGTGTTAAAAGTTATTTAGAGTTCATCTATGCTCATGTCTTTACCAGAATACACACAAAAAAATTATCAAGGAAGATGCACGCTGAGCATTTGGAAAAAAGTTCCTCCATAGCAATTGTATGTGCTAAGGTGTCTTTTTCTTGCACTGCTAGAGGCAGAGGTAGAGTTGGGAAGATGTGGTTAGAGCCTCACTGAAATACGCAATACTTTCAGCTAGGATAGTTTCGTTGGAAGGGTAAGAGGAAAGCTTGGTTGAAGCTAGGCTTTTCCCTCATCATCCAAGAGGGAACTCCATACCAGCTCATTATTTATTATATCAGAATATCTGAGTTTGTCTGAGTATCTAACTTCAGATTTTTTGGTTTAAATGTCAAACTTTTATTTCAGACACTAAGACTAAATGCCAAGAATCACATCCCAAATGAAAACCACACTACCATTTCAGTGAACGGTGCTGACCTCTGACTAGCGAAACAGAAGCCTTTCAAAAGGAAATAATATCATGAGATTTTAGGACAAAAACCCATTATTTTTTGTATTTTCACATTTCTAACATCTATTCCTAGGGACTGCTCAAAAAAACCCAGACAATCTTGTCTGCATGGCATCACTGGCAAGGTAATCTGTACTTATGGATGAGAAATTTCTCCAGTGTAATATGCAGAACCATATTTTGCACTCATTCTTAGAAATACCATAATCTCTGTTCTTTCCACCAAAAACCTCTTAATCATTTGCCAGTGAAAGGTGAATTATGTGTTTTAACTGCAGCCTGTTTTCCCTATGTTGCTTTTAGAATTGTATAGCTGACTGCATTGCTTTCATTTAGGTTGATTCTTTCACTTCCTCACTAGCAATAGGGAAAGTCAATAACACAGGGCATGAAGAAAACAGACCATGTATTAGGAACAGAGAATAGAGTCACTGAAAGAGAATAGAAATTTTTAAATATGGTGACTCCCTTACGAACTTGTAACTCCTGGATTAGTTGAACTATTAAAACTCACAGCCACAGCATATGTATCAATGTCATTAAAGTTAATATTGTAACACACCTGAAAATATTTCAGAGAACGTAATAATGTCCTAGTCCTTTCTCAAAACTTTAATTAATTCAAATGTGATCTTCATGTATGTTATATATTTCATACGTTCTAGAAACATGGAGATCATTGTGCAGGCAAAGAGAATAATTAGAAGTAATATACAAGTATATGTGTGAGTATCACATTTTTTCTTGGAGTCACAGATCATTCTTGGGTTTATGACATTAAGAATTCATAAACATGAGTTGGGCAGGACAAGAAGGAATGGCCTCAAGTTCTGTCAGGGGAGGTTTACGTTGGACATTAGGAAAAAAATTTCACAGAAAGGGTCATTGGGCACAGGAACAGGCTACCCAGGGAGGTGGTTGATTCACCTTCCCTGGAGGTGTTTAAGGCACAGATGGACTAGGTGCTAAGAGGCATGGTTTAGTGTCTGATAGGAATGGTTGGACTCGATGGTCCGGTGGGTCTCTACCAACCTGGTTGTTCTATGATTCTATGATTCTACTCAGCCTGATAATTCACTGATGAGAGTAGTAGGGTAGCAGATTGTTGAAAAAGGCAGAACTGAAAATCTTTGCTTATAGTTTGCTGACAATCTATGGTTGTCACAGTCTGTGTAATCATATGCAAACAATTACCATCGAAAACTATTTAATAACAAATGTCCCATCACTTCCATCATTGTTTCTTTGAGTGACATTCTTAATATACTGATTTAATGAGTCAGGCTTGATGCAGGTGATTTTGAAAATACAGATGTTTCTATAATCCTTAGGGAAGGTGAAGAGACATATATAAAAGGTGAAGGTCTTATTTTGGATTAATAATTATTTGATATTTAGTATAACAGATCTTTTGGGATGCTAATAGGGATGTAAGATTCCATCCTATCTTGTAAGGTAATGAAGATCTTGAGATGAATATTCATGCACAAAGTGATGTCTTTTGTATTTATTTATTTATTTATTTATTTATTTATTTATTTATTTTCGCTTAAAACAGAGATGAGATTAGACATATTAACTTCCCCTCACTTTCTAAATAATTTTAGAATAACATCCAGTTTATACAGTAGTTCAATATCTCCTAATCAGTTTTCCATAAAACATTATTGTTATATGAACTCTGTATTACTAGCAGCCTAATCGTCTTCAGTACTGAATCATTTCCTTGTTTACATATGTACAAAATATTGCATTGAGTTCTCTTAAGAGCTACTAATTACTGATATTACATTTGGCAATGATTTGAAATGGGGAAATGATTGGAGTGTGTTCATGTGAGCACCTTGCTAATATGTTACTCCCTCTTCAGTCCTATAAGAGTACCTCTGAAATACTCCAGGATCAATCAAGTACTCCAGAACAGGCCTTCAAACCTGTTTGTAAATATATTTTCCATAATTGCCTTCTGTAAATAAGTGGGAGGAATATGCAGCTTGATTATAGCCTTGCAACAGGAACTTGTATGAGAGGGAAAATGATAGGGAACCATATAGACAACTGCTAACTTACTTTGTAGCATAGTCCACAAAATTCATTTAACTAATTGGCTCGGAAGATAGCTTATTTCTTTTTATTTTCATGTTAAAATAAATTTATTTTGTTTTAGAAGAAGGTGACAATACAATGCAAATTAAAAAAAGAGAATTGTTGTGGCTGGAAGGGAACCTGGTAATCTCTAGTCCAACCTCCCTCCTCACCCCTGTGTTGGGTTGAGCTGTTTGCTCAGGGCCATGTCCAGTGAGGTTTTGAATATCACTAGGGATGGAGACTTGACAAAATATTTGGGCAACTTGTTCCAGTGCTTGACTACTTCTGAAATCAAAATGTTTCTTTCATATTTAAGTGCAGTTTCTAATGTTGATATATTATATTATGTTACACCTATCACTATACATATTTCTTTTATTACTGTTTTACTATATCTTTTATTATAACTATGCTGAAGAATACCACTTAACAACTAAAGAAAACAGAAGTGATTACAAGTTATTCTGGCAGCTTCAGTGATGCCTGATGAAGATCTATACTGATACTATTGTGTATTAGTTAGATAAGATAAAAGCTGTTAATGCTCTTTCTCTGTATACACAATCAGTCCTGAGCTGGAAACACCCAGAAGGGATTATTTCATGGCTTGAATCTGGATTCTCAGCAAAGAGCATAAAGCTGACTCTTCTTTAAAATTTATATTTCAAATGTATAAATCTAAAGATATAGGTCCATAGGAAGTGCAAAAAATATTCATCAACATAGAATAAGAGAATCTGTGTTTTGTAATAAAAATTCATGACAGAAAACAAGACACATTATCAGAATTGGTTTTGATTTTTTAATAAGGCTGGTTGCTCAACAAATTTCTTCCCAAACAACTGGACTGAGTCCTCCATCTCTTCAGTAGTAGTAGGGATGTATTTCATTCTTCCAATATGTAACTGAAGTTTAACTTAATGTTTCTATTAAGTAATTCTTTACAGATGCTAAATTACAGTTATATGCTGGGAAAATAAATGTGACGTCCTTAGAAACGTCAAATGAATTCTTTACGATCAATGCTATTGTAATAAATACCAAACAATCCCATTATGATTACTGCTATTATGATGAATGCCAAAGGAATTCATGATAATTAGCTGCAGTAGGCTGAATAAGAAATAAACTCAAAATGAGAGATTGAAGATGTTTCTTGAAAAGAAGCTTTATACTTCCTGTGATTTGCTACAAATTTGTGGTTATTTAGTAGTGAAAGGATGACAACATTTCAAATGCTGTTTTCAACGCAATAATGTCTATTTCAACCAGACAATCTCAAGGGGTTTGGCTTCACATTGGACAGATTTTCAGTAATCCTTCTGGGGGAGGGCACAGACAGATAACAAGAAGGATTGAATTCTTCAGGTCCCTCCATGGCTTCACTCTGTCCCAAACTATACTCAAGCAGAAAGGGAACAGGTATGTATATGTGTTAAAATCTTTATAGTTGCATGGAGGAATAGGGAAACAAGGGAATAAGAGAGGGTTCTTTTTAAGACACACTGCCTCAGGTAGTCCAAATCATAGAATCATAGAATGGTTTTTGTTGGAAGGGACCTTAAAGATCATCTTATTCCAACACCCCTGCCATGGTCAGGGACATCTTGCTTTAGATCAGGCTGCCCAAGCCCCATCCAACCTGGCTATGAACATTTCCAGGAGGGGGGCATCCACTGGGCAACCTGTACCAGTGCCTTACCAGCTCATTACCCTCATTGTGAAGAAACTCCTCCTTATGTCTACTCTAAATCTGCTCCTCTCCAGTTTATAACCATTTCCCCTAATCCTATCACTACATGCTTTTATAAATAGTCCTTCTCCAGTTTTCTTGTACACTCTCTTCAGGTACTGGAAGGTGTCTGTAGGGTCTCCTAGGAGTCTTCTCTTCAAGCTGAGCATTCCCAACAATCTCAGCCTGTCCTCACATGGAACGTGCTCCAGCCCTCTGATCATCCTTACAGCCCTCCTCTGGACCAACAGTTCCATATCCTTCTTATGCTGAGGATTCTAGAACTAGACACATTACTCCAGATGAGGTCTCATGAGAGGGGAATAGAGGGGCAGAACCACCTCCCTCAACCTGCTGGCAGCACTTCTTTTGGTGCAGGCCAGGATATGGCTGGTCTTCTGGGCTGTGGGCATGCATTGCCAACTCTTGTTTAACTTCTTGTCAACTAGCAAGTTTCTCATCAGTCAGAATCATGAATCATTTAATTAGCCTTGTATAAAAGGGTAACATCTAGCACTCAGAAGTACTAAAGTCAGTATATAGTTAATCCCATTCAAGGCAGCACTATTAATGCAATTCCTTAAAAACCGAGATAATGGCTGCCAGTCTGACCCAGGAAATTAAGCTTTAATATGCATAAAATTTTCTGGTTTAATTGAGTAATTGTAGGAGGATCTGTCATGTAGAATGCAGTATCTCAGTGTTTTGGGTTTTGGTAGCAGAAAGTAATTTTTGAAGCAAAACTCTCTTATGCTTTGGATAACAGTGCTTCTTTTTTTTTTTTTTTTCTAAGGGATAGATGATGTGTAATGTCACTGACAAGATTATCAGTGTTTGAGAAACAAACTTAGAATTTCTAAAAACATTCTCCTCCATAGTGGTCTATCTTTTTGTGTCAATGATGTTCCCATTCTCTTCTGTAGAATTCATTTCCTAGAGAGAACTGAAAATACTTTCCATGTTGCCATTAGTTTAGCTTCAAAAGAGAAAAGAATTGTCCGAATGTTCTCTGTAGTTATGACTGTTATTCATTAGCTGAAGTTATTGTTATTTTATGAAATGATTGACTACCATGGTATCTGTGACTAAAATGGCACCTTGTAGATCCTGGAGATAATTAAACTCCCATAAAAACTAGTGCTTGTTCATCCAATGCTTGTTATTTCCACATGTTCCTATTATGGTTCTTCAGAGTCTGTGCAACTGCTATGTTTTGTTCAGTGAACAATAACAAAAGTTATGAACAGTAATAAAACCCCCTCCAAATTAATGTGGTTTTCATTATATAAACTGAAAAGAGTTTTCAGAAACCAGAATGGAGAATGCGAAGACAAGTACATTACATTTGGATTGTTTTATTTAAAGAAAACCCATGTATCTGCATTTACACTTGCATCTTCATTATCCCAGCTATCTTTTCTGAGAATTGATGTACAAATAAAGCTTACAAAATATACTCAGAATTTTCCTTCCTCACTCACACTTTCATTTTAAATCTTTCATTCTTAGAGGAATTCAATTAAATAAAGAACATAATAAAAAAAGAAAAAGATGTAATTTACAAGACTCTATGAACCCTATAAATGGCCCCTTGATTAAGATCTTTATTGAGGTAGCATAACACATCCCTCCTGGCACTATAAAAAGAAGGAAAACATCTTGCACAAAGTGAACTGAGCAGGAAAGACCTTTAGATTGACTTTTATCAAACAGAAGGCTTAATCTGCACTGTGGCATGTCTTAACAATTTCCATGAGTTTCATCACATGAGTCCAAAGGCCTAATTTTCCCTCTGAAGGAGAATATGTCATCTCTGCCAAGGCAAAGAAACAAAATACACTGAAATATTGGTAGGACAAGAAATGGTCTTCCTTGTGTAAAAGTCTGTTATCAAAGTCCTTGTACCTTTAGCTTGTGCCAAAGTGGAAGCAGAGCAGAATCTAACTGGTAAAAAACAAACTGAAACAAAACCCACAAAGCTCCTTAGCCTAAAAACCAAAACAAGAGCTAAGAGACATTTGACTAACCTGAGGTGTAGCTATATTTTTTTTGGGAGGAAATAGAAGACTGATAATAGTTTTGATAAAATTGATGTCCAGAATTCTATTCTAAGCTTTTATGGAGCTTTTAAGATGATCTCAGGAGTTTTGGAAGCTTGAATTAAAGCTAGAAGTAAATGCTGCTTGACGATTGACTCTTTTTAAGGTAACTCAGTAATAATTGAAGTCAGCATTGAAGGAAACTGAAGTAACTTACATATTTTGGCCCAGAAGTATTTTGTGGCACAGGGAGGAGAACATATTGCAAAATTTTAACGAATAGGATAGTAGTAGCTGTATGTAGGAGATGAAATATTCTAAAATAATAATGATTGGGAATGTCCTTATATCTTGAAAAAATATGATTATTAAATGTACATAATAACATAAACTGTTAAATGCCAGTAGTTCTGAAGCAAAGGAGTGGTTGCAATAGTAGACCCGTGCCTCACGTGTTCTGGTTAAGTTGTATATTTCTGTTGCTCTTGCCAAATTTAAATATAAAGTACATGGCCTTTTCTTTTCTACTGTTTTACTTGATAAGTGAAAAGGAGCTTAGAGGTACATGATGTTTCCATCTCCTTTACTCAATCGTTATAATTTCTTTCCATATACGGACAAGCATAAATATTAAAACGTGTGGGATCAGTATGANTGATCCAGAAATGTCACTATTTATGGAGTGCAATGAATCCTGAGATTTAATCCACTGGAGGGATTTTCCTCCACCCACTAGATCCACTGTCTTTTTTGTTCTGGTCCCAAAATATGAGCACTCCTTACCACAATGTGAAAAGTCATGTCAAGTAGTCAGCAGGAAAGAAGCAGGACGAGCTCAACCTTGACAATTCATGATGGTCTGTGTTCCTCTGAATTATAAGTAGGGCTTTTATTCCAGAGTAAAAGAGCTATGTCTTCTAAGCTGTGCAGAGAAAAATACAGTAGATAGCCCCAACTCAGATTTCAGACACAGTAATGTAGACATGGCATGAAATAAAGAAATTAAGAGCAAGGCATTTATATGTCATTATGGGATAATGATATGTTAACATATATAATCACTTTTCCAAATAAATTTATTCCATTCAGAAATTGCAAAGCACATTAAATGATTCTGTTATAGTCATAGGAGGTTGAGAGGAGACCTCATTGCTCTCTACAACTACCTGAAAGGAGGTTGTAGAGAAGAGGGAGCTGGCCTCTTCTCCCAGGTGACAGGGGAATGGCCTCAAGATCTGCCAGGGGAGATTTAGGCTGGAGATTAGGAGGAAGTTTTTAACAGAAAGGGTCATTGGGCATTGGAACAGGCTGCCCAGGGAGGTGGTTGATTCGCCTTCCCTGGAAGTGTTTAAGGCATTGGTGGATGAGGTGCTGAGGGGCATAGTTTAGTGTTTGATACGAATGGTTGGACTCAATGATCCGGTGGGTCTCTTCCAACCTATTACATGCCCACACCTCCTAACTACGGCACAGAAAGAAAATTTAATTCAAATCTGTGCAAACTGAATGGAACTCATCTGGTTTAATGTGGAAACAGAGATGATATGTATCTCCCAGCAGAGTGCAGGAGGGCACAGGGGTTCAAGGTCGGGAGCAGAGATAGACACATGGCAGACACAACTGTCTGCCCAATGAGATACACGATTCAAAGTAAGATAACTTAGATAATCTAGGATAATCTAGGGACAAGATAATCTAGGGACATCAGGGAGAAGAGAAATGTTTATAGGCTATGGAAGAGGGGGCAGGCCTCTTGGGTGGACTACAGGAGGGAAGTCAGATTGTGTAGGGAGAAGATCAGAGAGGCTAAGGCTGAACTAGAACTCAGGTTGGCTAAGACCGTGAAGGATAATAAGAAATCCATCTACAAATATATTAATAACAAAANAGATGATCTCAGGAGTTTTGGAAGCTTGAATTAAAGCTAGAAGTAAATGCTGCTTGACGATTGACTCTTTTTAAGGTAACTCAGTAATAATTGAAGTCAGCATTGAAGGAAACTGAAGTAACTTACATATTTTGGCCCAGAAGTATTTTGTGGCACAGGGAGGAGAACATATTGCAAAATTTTAACGAATAGGATAGTAGTAGCTGTATGTAGGAGATGAAATATTCTAAAATAATAATGATTGGGAATGTCCTTATATCTTGAAAAAATATGATTATTAAATGTACATAATAACATAAACTGTTAAATGCCAGTAGTTCTGAAGCAAAGGAGTGGTTGCAATAGTAGACCCGTGCCTCACGTGTTCTGGTTAAGTTGTATATTTCTGTTGCTCTTGCCAAATTTAAATATAAAGTACATGGCCTTTTCTTTTCTACTGTTTTACTTGATAAGTGAAAAGGAGCTTAGAGGTACATGATGTTTCCATCTCCTTTACTCAATCGATATAATTTCTTTCCATATACGGACAAGCATAAATATTAAAACGTGTGGGATCAGTATGAGTTTGGGATTCTAGGGAGGGTTTCTTTAATGATTATTTTATCCTACTCTGTACTTCCTTATACTAAGACTTCCATCACAGGATGACAGCTACCTATGGCCACCTCAGTCTGAGTAAGAAAGGATTATTTGCCCTTATAGACACCCTGAAACTATACCACTGTTCATGACACTTTTTAATGGTAGTATCATGAATTACTCAAATGAAGATTCCTAGACATTGCGGTCTTAAGATGGTTTTAATTCTCCTATTATGGCTTAAGTATGTTGGATTATGAATTAGCTGATTAAAACTTTAAACATAAATAACATTGATCAAGAATAATCCTGATATTGTTACATTTTCTAAACACTGTGTAGAGCACAGATTCTACACTGCGTACAATACCATTTAGCTATATTTTGAATATATTTTTTTTACATTTTCTTGTAAGTAACTTGATGGTCAAAAATTAGTATTCTCCTCAGTAAAACATTTATTTTCCAATGAGAATCTCTACCCAGGAAAACTCTCACATAAAATAAAAACCTCTTTACAGTAACAGAAACAATGAAAATTCCTACAAACATTTTAAACTAATGAGATTAACTTTTACAAAAAAGAAATTCCTGCCTTAAATTTTGAGGAGTGGCTGAGTTGAAAACAAATTATTTATTTTTACTCTTGGATCAAAGGCCTTATGAGGAACGGCTGAGAGAGCTGGGGTTGTTTAGCCTGGAGAAGAGGAGGCTGAGAGGAGACCTCATTGCTCTCTACAACTAC
>WAAB01021059.1:23197-48861 GCA_013389865.1 Piaya cayana | reverse complement strand
TATCATTGAGTCCAACCATTCCTATCAAACACTAAACAATGTCCCACAGGACCTCGTCTACTCATGCCTTAAACACCTCCAGGGAAGGCAAATCAACCACCTCCCTGGACAGCATATTCCAATGCCTAATGAATAAACTCCATTTACTACCACTCTCTGGGTCTGGTCATTCAACCAGTATTGACATAGAAAGAAAAAAAAATTGTTCCCTTCAGGACTCTCTTACAGATTATTTATCATTGATTCCCAGTTACATTTTTGTTGCAGAAATTATCCCTTCTATAGTGAAAAAATTTTGTTCATATAGTCAAGGATTTCTTAAAATGTACAGATACTAAACAAACACACTTAAAAGCACATTCAAAAAAACTTACATTTCATGACAACTAAGCAAATTAGTGGCAATCCAGAACCACATCAACTTCAGTCGTTAATTGTACCCAGACGGGTGTGTGGCACATAGTTGCACAGTAGAATTATTTCAGGTTCAGGATTAAAACTATTACTCTCTGTCTTATGTTTTCATTACTTTTGTAGTGTTTGCATTGCATACTTGTGCAACACAATTGCAAGTGAACAAAGAAACACAAGGTCACTCTGAAACATAGAATGAATGAAATGTATTCATGAATTCTTTAAGAAATATCAACATGAAGTGCCAATCATGCTGTTAGATATATATAATATCCTCAGCCTATTGCTCAAAATTGTGAAGTAGCTGGAATTGCAGATTACTTGTATTTTAGTTATAGAATTTGGATATTAGGCTGAAGTATCCTGGAACAGTAATATTCAGAAAAGTTTTCACAGGGTCAAGCTTACAAGGCTTCTGTACAGGAGAACTGTGCATCTGTTGTTTAGTAATTCAAGTAAGTAATAAAGCAAGAAATTAATGCTGTGCATTAATTTTTTTTTTCTGCAATTGATAAAATCCTTCCTTGAAGATTAGGGTCATGGATAGGCACAGGACAACAGCCAATGTTCTGTCATAATTTAAAATGCTTCCTGAAAGCTGGAGAAACAAAAAAGGCAGGAAAAAAAGGAAAGAGAAAGGCAGGAAAAGAAGGAAAGAGAAAGGCAGGGAGGGAGGCAGGGAGGCAGGGAGGCAGGCAGGCAGGCAGGCAGGCAGGCAGGCAGGCAGGAAGGAAGGAAGGAAGGAAGGAAGGAAGGAAGGAAGGCAGGAAGGCAGGAAGGCAGGCTGGCTTGCTTTTCATGCATTAGAAATTATTTTAAATTCTCCTGGAAAATGTGCACAACTCTTGTCTTCAGTAACATATGCTCAGAGAATTTCTGCAAATAACACTGCAGATCCTTTGACAGGTTTTCTTATTTGAGTCTGTCCAGTCTGCTTTTGAAAGTGTTTTGGCATGTATAGTCTCCTTCAACATGAAATAACTTCCCAGTTATTTTTTGAAAAGTTTTCTTTCATGATGAATCTGTGTAATAGTTTCATTTGTTCTTCCTTAATCTTTACCATCATGTTATAGATTACCATTATGGCTTTTTTCTTTTGTTTATTGTGGATATTAGTCTATTAGATTCCTTGTTATATGAAATTAATTCGATATATTTTATTGTCTTTGTCACTTTTCTTTGAAGCTTTTAAAGTGTTAATATGTGGGGTTTTTGCACTGTTGGGCACGATTTCATGCAGTTATCAGAACAGGGTTCACCATAGATTTCTGTAATGTCAGAATGATGCTCTGTTCTTAGTTTCTTAATTCTTTCCTAAATATTCTGAATATTCCGTCTAATTTTTTGGCTGCTGAGGTGACATTTGCATTTACCTCTTTCTCATATTTCCCATAACCACGTTTTCTGCATAAGTGTAAACAGTCATTTTAAATTTCCTGACTATGTACTTGAAAAAATGAATCTTTGTCCTACATACTCTGTTTTAAATGCATATACTTTTTTCTTTATTGTCCATAGACTCTTTAAGAATCACACTGTCTTGCAATATTCTCACAAAGTTCTGCAGCCCTTTGCAACTGGCTTTTCTCTTTGCCATCCAGCAAACTTTCTCATGGCACTATTCCCTCTGATTCCAGCTGCTGCTTTGATCTGAAAGAGAATAGACATAACATAGTGCAGTTCTCCAGTGCGATTGTCTGTCCTTTGACCTTTTCTTTTTCCTGTGGAAACAAACTTTTTTGGTTTTTGGGTTTTTTTTTTTTTGTTACTTTTTTCAGGTCAAAGAGGAATAAAACAGAAACAGAGACAATTATGTATGTACTGCCTGTGATACCAATATGTATATGTACTCCCTATAATCCCACTGATTTCTGCACACCAGGCCCTTCAAACATAACCTTCTGAAAATGTGATGGTTCATTAAAATATGGATGTGATTCAACTCAGGAATACTTTTTGTGGAAAGAGAAATTTGTCCTCTGGCTATCAACTCCCACATATCTCATTTCAGTAAGCCATGCTTAGACTCCACCAGTAATACATATATTTCACTTAGAGGAAAATTAATGTCAGTGGTCTTAAATCTTATAATATTTTCACATTTTTAAGGAATCATCACAAAAAGGATTATTGTTTCATGTATGCTTACTAGCTCATTTACTCTGAAACTAGTAAAATTACTTGATTATCTCTGTTCATTATTCTTGTTTACAAAACCCCAAAACTTTAATTAGGAAAGCACAAATGGTCTTTCATAGTTACATGTTAGCAGCCAAATCTCATAGATAACTCATTTCCATTGGGTTAACTGCAAAAGAGCTTCTTAAAATGATGGATCTGGGCTAGAGCTTCACTTATAGAATTAATGTTGAAAGAAAAGCATTTCCAATATTCTGAAGTTAAGAAAGGACAATATTTCTTCCATTCAACTAAACAGAAAAAATAAAAATCTTTGAATCTAAAATGGGGAAAGATAGTACTTCCAAAACAAATTATTTTGCTTAATGTAAAATAAAACTTAGTTTCATATTTTCCTTTTACTTGTACATACCAGAACTTATTTCTCCCAAAAGAGAAAACTATCATGATATTCAGTCTATTCAGTCACAGTTCACGAGAGTCTTCAGTTTCTCTTCAATATGGATGAAATGACATTTTGAATTTGTGTAATTTTCTTCTNAACTAAACAGAAAAAATAAAAATCTTTGAATCTAAAATGGGGAAAGATAGTACTTCCAAAACAAATTATTTTGCTTAATGTAAAATAAAACTTAGTTTCATATTTTCCTTTTACTTGTACATACCAGAACTTATTTCTCCCAAAAGAGAAAACTATCATGATATTCAGTCACAGTTCATGAGAGTCTTCAGTTTCTCTTCAATACGGATGAAATGACATTTTGAATTTGATTGTGTAATTTTCTTCCGTGAGTATGGCAGAAGACAGATTTGTCCTCTGCTTTCTCCAAATGAAAACCCTTACATGATGGCTACTTCTCAGCAATCAGAAGTAAAAATCCTGTAACTTTTTATGTGAAGTGAGTTGACTGCTTCAGGAAGGATAAAGTACCTCAGCGTTTTCTGCTACTATAATATTTAGAGTGGCAATTTAACATTAGTTGTTAGAAAGAAATTCAAAAGATGATACACAGGATGACTGAGCCTTTTCTCCCCCCATACTTTGCAAATAAACTCGTCCTAAACCCTTCTTGGTTTGTATAGGTTGAAGTAGTCTGAACACAAGCTGACTGCATCAGGTACACAAGTAAGATGATGCAAAGGAAAGGAATTGCAAATGTGTCCCACTCAGCTAAATGTGTCCCACTAAATTAAAATCTTGGCTAAATGATAATATTAGGTTAAAACAAAATAAAAGGTCTTATTTCAAGGAATTAGACATTTTCTGATTATTCAAAATACAGAAATTCTTGACAAATTCATTCCAGTCTGTAATTCACTTAATATTTTCCTACTAACTTGATGGCTATTTCTGGGCAAACACTGGGAATAGATCTGTGATTTACTTGATAAATTGTTTATATGAAAATCTGTAGATACATGAAAAGACCATGACCTAATCACCATAAAGATTGTGATTAAATAAGTTGTGGTTGATGACTTAACAGATATGCCCTATTTCTAAATATTTTATGGTCTAAATGCAATTTATCTCCTATTGAATTATTTGGGATGTTTACACATTACTCTATACACAAGTTCCAAGTCACAGTGTTAGGATTATAAGGTTGTTCCTCATGTTAGATAACTTGTAATTATATATACAAGAGTCATAAGCTACATATGATATTAATATTCACTATTGTGTTTATTCAAGGAATGATATTGGATCAGCATGGTTGAATTCTCTTTAAGTTTCCCATTATATAATGGACCCAAACAAATTATGTTTAAAATGTAGCCCAGAGCCTCTGTTTGCCATGCAATGCTTATGATATTCAGTTTCTTTGTCTTCTGCTGTTGAAAACAATGCAAAAGTGTAAAAACTTTCATTAGCCCTGGTATCCCAATTAATATAATACAATTAATATACTGACACCTGCTATCTGCTATCAAGTCTTCACAGAAAAATAAAGTGAGAAAACTGAGTTTTGTGCAGCAATTAACAGGTTTCCAGAATAGCAGTGTGAAAATTAGTTGCTACTTTTCACTTTCAGCTTGTTTTTGCTACTTCTTGCTGCCTGCGAGATCTGTGAATAAAAAATCGGGTGGATTGAACTGCTTTCATACTCCTCAGGGCTGTGGAAAACAAAACAAACAAAACCCAAATGACTTCATGTCCCTTAGGATGAATTAGTAGCAATGCCAAGGACATTTCTCTGTCAGTTTAAAACCAGAGTAAATGAGAGTGGAATTGGGTTTACAGGTGAATTTCTACTGTAAGTGACTCAAAAGCAGATGGCCGAAGAGATGGTGTTTGTTAACCCAGTGGTGCTGGAATTTCTCCTGTAGACTCTAAGACCTTTCCAGTGTACCACTTCATAATAATGTTAAAATATAGAAAAGTTTCTCTTCCTTTAAAGTTTTACTAGCTCTTATCTACAACAGCTTATGTTTATATCTCTGAATCACAGATATTTTAACATGTCATTTTATGAAAAACTGTAGATCCACAAGGTTTCCTGTTGACAGTTCCAAGAGATCACAGCATCTCACAAAATGGTGCATGTTTCTAAACATGTAAGGATACATATAACAAAAGAAATACAGGATCACTTAAAAAAAGAAAAGTCTAGGAAGGTTTTCAACAGCATGATAAAAAAATCTAGCGTCAGGGAACATAAAGCAGAATAATTATGTTGTTTAGAATTCACTACATGTGATGAGATGCATTGCAGAGAAGGAAATGCTGTCTGAAAGATTTTTCCTTAAAAAGACTTCCTTGCAGATTTTTTTTTGTCTTTGAGATTGACAGATTTTTTTTATGTATATACCTAGACCACAATGATGAGAATTTGATTTCATTTCATGCTATAGACCATTGTTGCAACATATGTAAATAGTTCGTAATAACAGTAATAACTAAATGACAGAAGTAAGTAGCAACACAATATTCTGCTACTTTCCATGAACAGTTTTTCTTCAGGCTTCTTCAGAGAGGAATTTTGGCTTGATGAGTACAGAAAGGGCAGTAATCATGGGCCAATAGGTTGTTTTCCAATGTTTTGTGTCTGCATGAGGTGCTATTGCTTTGTATTATCAACTTCTGACTGATGTCACTGCCCAACATGAGAAATCTACAGTAGTGGGATTATCCACAGGGAGGCTATCACAGAAAGGAATAGCATGGGACAAGAACTCTCCCATTTTCTGTTGGCTGTGAAAGCAATGTTTTATTGACTTTTTATGTCTTTATTTTATTTTACTACTAGAAATTCCAGTAAAATAGCAGGGGTTCATTTACAGATGAGTTAATTAATGTGCTGACAGTGCTGATGAACCAAGTCTGATAGAAAGCACCCACAGTCCTTGAAGAAGTACTGCAGGAGTTCCTTTTAGCTCATGGCAATTCAATATAAAATGAATGGAAAAAAGGAATTTAAATGGAGGATTTAGTAAAAAATCAAGTACCTCAATTAATAATAATTAATAATTGAAAGAACAGTTAATAAAGTATTGGTTCATTTGCATATTTGAGGTTAACTACTAGCTAAATTTGTTTTGGCTTTTTCATTATAATCTAAATTGTAAACAGAAACTGTCTAGAAGTTGAAATATGTAGTCACAACCAGTCAAATGTTTCCACTTGGAAAAGTAGTTTTGTGAGAGTTCCACAGTGCAAAGACTTGATATAGTCCATATAAAATAGATGACAATCTGAAAGCATTATTTATTTTTTTAAAAAGTAGAAGTGGTTTGTTTTTCTCCCAAGATAGGCCTTGACTTATCAATGAAATTANACTTTTCAATTAAATTATCTTTTTATTTTTTTTTTTTTTTTTTGCATTATCCCCCAATATGTAGCTTCTGCAGGCAAAACATGGTCTTCTGGGAACAAGCAGACAACTTTATTGCCTGCTGTTTACACAGTGCATGAAACTGGAAATGCAGCTCTGCCAAGGGAGCTTACTCCAGCTCACTAATCCTAGAAATGCTGACTCTGAGTGCTGCTCTAAAAAGACGGCAATAAAAGATTCATTTTTCTCGCTCAAGGACACTGAGAACAGAAGGGACCAACACTCCCTTTTGAAGGGACCATCTGTCCCTGTGCTCTGCTTGTACATGCTGCAGATATTTTTCCAGAAACTGGATTAAAATATGTTTCTCAGAGAACTATCTAATCTGGTTTTTAAAGACTTCAAACAATGGCAACTTCATGGTTTCTTCTGGCAGGTTGTTCAAATGCGTTATTAGCTTCACTGGTGCATCTTACTGCATCTTATTTCAAGGCTGAATAATTCTGACTTCAGTTCTCAGGCACTGAATCTTCTTAAGGTTTCATCTGCAAGATTAAGACACACTCTTCTATCAAATATCACTTCTATGGTTAAGTAACTATGCAGAATGATCAAGTAACTTCTTTGTCTATTCAGTAACCTAGTATATTGAATTTCATAAGCATTCTACTTCAAGGATCTGTTTCTATTACATCTGCGTCATTTTTTGGGTTCTCTGAATTCTCTAAATTAAATCCACATCCTCCATGAAGTGCAGACCTCAAACAGGATGAAGAATTCTTTAAATACTTGTGAAAGATGTATAGAGGTTATCTGGTTCCCTTCTTTATATTCTTCTATGCATTCAGTGGCAACAATATATAGAGTTTCCACATACATATGGTTCTCTCTGATGTTTTTTTTTCCTCAAGTTGCTGCTTTCCAGGAAGAAATCTTTCATTCTGCTGCTGAAGTCTGCACCACTTCCCATGTGTAACAACTCGCACTGTCAATGCTGCACTGAAATGCATTTTGCTGAATTATGACCTTGTACCAAGAAGCATTTGGAACATTGTCTAGCAACATCCTCTTTTCCTCAGTGTTGCTTTCATTGATCTATATAGTGTGCTAGCAAAGATTTTACATGATCATCTAAATACATGCAGTATGATTATTGATTAGAATATTGAAGAGTATAAGATCCTGAAGAATTCTTAGCACCTTCAGCTAGCATTATCCCTCACACTGATTTCTTCCTCTTTAAACTCTGTTTGCTACCTTTGAATACATCAAGTTTTACCCAAATAAAGCACATGACCAATTGATTATATACATTTCATGCCATGTTAGAATAAGGTGTTATATAATGCTATGTCAAAAACTTTGAAATATTTGAAGTGTGTAATTGCTTTTATCAAGTTGCTTTATCACCTGATCGAAGCATAACACAACATTTTCGTGTTCTCATTCTATTTTCTAACAAAACATGGAAATTGTATTTTTGTATTTCATGTGCTCTGAATATAAACTTATAATGAAAGAACAGAAATAGTGACATTTCCAATATGATTTTAAGATTTCCACTTTAAATAAGGATCTTAGTATCCATACCCTACAGGTTTTGTAATGATAGCAGTGTTAAAAGGATGTTTCTGTTATTGTTGAGTGGTGCTTACACAGTGTCAAGGCCTTTTCTGCTCTCCACACCACTCTGCCAGTAAGTAGGCTGGGACTGCACAAGAAGCTGAGAGGGGACACAACCGGAACAACTGACCCCAGTGGATGGAAGGGATAATCCATGCTATTTGGCATCATTCTCAGCAATAAAAGCTAGGAAAAGAAAGAGGATGAGATGATATTTGAAGTGAAGGTGTTGGTCTTCCCAAGTAACCATTATGAGTGATGGAGCTCTCCTGTCCCTGGGATGGCTGAACACCTCCCTGTTCATAGGAAGTAGTGAATGAATTCCTTATTTTGCTTTGCTTGTGTGCACGACTGTTGCTTTAACTATTACCGTCATTTCATCTCAATGCACAAGCTTTCTCCTTTTGCCTCTTCTGATTCTCATGCTTTGCCACTGCAATATTATACCCTACTAGCACTTTCAAACCATACCTACCCGCTGGCATGTCAGATGTGGTGAGATACTTTCTTTGTCTTTTTTTTTCCTACAGTGTGTTCTAATATACACTTTTGGTATCAAACACAATTGCTCTTTCANGCCTCTTCTGATTCTCATGCTTTGCCACTGCAATATTATACCCTACTAGCACTTTCAAACCATACCTACCCGCTGGCATGTCAGATGTGGTGAGATACTTTCTTTGTCTATTTTTCCCACGGTGTGTTCTAATATACATTTTTGGTATCAAACACAATTTCTCTTTCGTAAAGTCACTTATTATTTTTTATTTGACTATTTTTAGTGAATTTATTAGAACATTAGAAACATTAGAAATGGTGCTGTGAATTTGAGGTTTTCATCAATGTCACCTGCAATCATGGTAATTATTCAGTCAATGAGTTCAGTGAATTTATCAGCAATAACTTCATTTCACATTTGAATGAATTCCTTTATTTTTTTGTCAGTTCAGAAGTAATGCTACGTGAGAGTAATGATTTCAGCACACTAAAGAAACTATGTGTTCTCATTACTTGGAAATTAAACTAGGAGACTGCTAGATCTCACATTTTTGAGAATCTGAAGCACGGTGAATTTGAGAATTTGAAACACCATTTGACATCTTATTCCTGACTGTTGTATAATATCCTCCTTGCAACAGACACACCAAAGTAAACATTATATTTAAAACTCTTGAATAAATTCCAGAAAAATACAAAAGGTAATATGATTGCATAGTAATATTTGTGGAAAAGGGACCAGAAATACAGAATGGGTTGAATACTTAATGGAGAGCAGCCATCTGTCTTAGGCAGTAGTTTGGTGTGTCTAACTAAACAAATTCACAATGGTGAACAATAGTATTTAGTGTTACTTGAGACAGTGGCGAAGAACAAAAAAAAGGACTTTTTCTTTTTAGTTTGAAAGACTCAGGAAATTAATATAAAAAAATTATAACAATTACTTCTATCTAATGCAAAAACAACCTGGAAGGACACAGAAATTCTAGTTTCTGTTCTTTAGGGATTCCTCAGTGAGTAGGATGAGTTTTAGGTCTATATTTCAGGTCCTTATAGCTGTTATTCTTCGTATAGATGTGAGTTCTGGGATCTTATTACTGAAAAGTAAAATAGATAACTAAAAATTTCTGTACAATAAAAATACTATGACAGATTAAAAGGCCAGGAAAGGGAACACGAGATATAATAAGGAATCATAAGAAATGCACAGACATACAAATAAAATACACACAGTGGTATTCTCAACAACATCAGTAGGTAAAATATATCATGATATTGAAAAGTCTAGGCTAATTATCTGTATTTTGAAGGAAAAAAAAGGAAGAAAGACAGGTAATAGAAAATTTTAACAAGATAAAGAACAATCTTGACAGAATAGGTTGAATCAAACTGCGAGAGTATCTAAGTTTTTAAGCAGGCAAGGAATTAAGAATTGCAGTACTTCATGAGGGAGACGACGTATCAGGTGAACTGCTTTATTTATTCACCCATGCAATATGAGGAAAGAACCAAATGTTCAGATATCCAAGGAATCTTAAGAAATTTCTGCACAGGGGGTGTATTACTTGTTCTAGGTATTGTTACTTTGCGCGTGTAACTAAATGTTTTAATTATTTGTTCCACCTAATAGACCCCTTGTTCTTGCATTCACTAATTTTTCTATTTTTTTCATATGTGAAATTTCATGGAAGGCTTCTTGGCACTTCACTGGTTCCCCTACAATGACAATTACCTGTTCATCTTTCTGTTTCTGAGCCTCTGCCTAGTCTTTGCATCTGGTAACTGTCTGAGCTATAACAGTTATTCTTTTTAGTAATTTTTCATTGCATTAGAGTATGAAAAACCTTAGACTCTGAACCACAGTTTGCTGTCTTGCTGTGCCTTCCCTTCCTTTCACTTTCTTTCTCTATCTCATTTGCTATCTTTATTTTTTGCCATAATTATTGCATAATAATTTAGGAAAACAGTATTATCAATTGTCACGGTTTTCCCCAGAGTACCCATAAGTGTGATTTGATATTTTGTCTAATCTGCTTGTGATTTTTCCTTTCCCCACCACCGTCCCTTCATTTGTAGTGTTTATATATTGAAATGATGCAAGCATTTCATACATGAGTCCTTGATCTCTTAATCATTTTAATTAAAGAATTTGAAAAGCCCACCCACCATGCCCCAAGAAACATTACTGGAAATTTATTTTTCATTTATTAGATTGATGTTAGGGGTTTTTACTTAAGAAACATAGTACTCTAAAATGCTCACATAAAGAATGAATTTGAAAGCTTTGAATTGTATGGTGTTTTGGGGTTTTTTTAAATCTATCAATAGAGTTAGGGATAGTAGTGCTAATTCCTTCCTTTACCAGAAAGAGGAAACATGAGTTCAAATCAACTGCTAGAAGTCTCTTAATCAGAGGTATGCAGGACAATTAGAAAATTAGCTCTTCATCACTACGTACCAGGAAAAAAGTGGATTCAGAATAGCTTTCCTATAGATTCCCATGGTTTTTTTCAGTTTTTTTACTAATAGAGGTGGAAGTGGCATTGTGTTTTGTTTTCCTCTTCCTTTCTTTACTTTCAGAATCAACATGACAGACCAGCTGTGTTGTGATGAGTACCTGAATATGCCAGGGGAGGTTTAGATTGGATATTAGAAAAAAAATTCTTTACTGAAAGAGCAGTTAAGTATTGGAGCATACTACCTAGGGAAGTGATGGACTATACTTACCTGGAGACATGGCATTTATTGACATGGTTTAGTATGCATAGTGGTGTTGGTGTGATGATTGGACTGGATGATCTTAGAGGTCTTTTCTAACCTTAATGATTCTATGATCCTATAAGTGACAGCTATGGTTTGACTCTGTGCTTTTTCTCATAGCTGATTCTGTATGAGACTATACCAATATTAGTTAAACAAGTAAAATGCAGTATCATTTAAACATATTGATGATTTTTATTCTCACTGTTATCTTTACAAGATGATACATCATCTTTATCTTGAACTGAACACTACCCCATTAGTAGCGCTCCTTTACCTAAAATTCATTCTAGGGAAAATGTAATGTTCTATCTAGTCTTCAGCTGCATCTCTAGACCTTGCAACAATGTGCCTCACTAACACAGCAGGGGCCAATGAACTTCACGAACAAATCAATACAATTTCAGATGAAGTTCCTTTATTCAAGTTCCCTCTTTTTTATATAGGACAAGCAGGCCAAAACATCAGGTAAACCCTGATTGGTTACTTCTGGTCTAGCAACGAGCTTTTCCTGGTGACTGCCCATCCCATATCTCCCTGCCCCCAGCCCAAAAAACTCCTGCCCCCACCTGCAAACCACTTCATTAACATAACACAACACAGTCATCCAAAACCTTTGTGACCCTCCCAACTCCACCCTACAAGAGCACTTAAAGAACAATTCCAGCACCTCACATTTGCCAATTTCAGCAGAGTGTTTTAGAGTACTTCAAATAGCAAGATGTTTCTATATGTTTTCAACTGAATACCACAGTAAGTGTGTAAATGTAAATTATCTATTTTCTATCACTTGATTTTCTATTACTTCTAGTTTAGTAGACATACACTTGCTTGGATAGAGAAAACTCAGTCAATTTCATGTTGCTAAGAGCCTATAATTCTTGGTCTTCCTAAAACATACCTTCAAAAAAAATCCTATCTCATATTGCTTTCAAGAACTCAAGAAGCAGAGAATACAATGCATTCATTGCAAATTGTTTTAAGTGTTAATTGTATAATATGGACAGTTTTGAGTTCTAAAACATTTCCATTCATTAGACTTTGCCTTTAGCTTACTTTAAAGACATTGTTTACTTGTATAATTTTTATTATAACATGTCTTTGCAGGGAAGTTCACCATTATTCTTAACTAAACATACATACATCACCTGTTCCTGAAATTTGGATGATAGCTTTATTTCTAAATCTTGATAACTTTTTAAGCATTAATGATCACTAAAAGCGAAGGCAGAAGATTTAAATAATGTTCAAATTATTCAGCACTGACAACTCTACTTTCAGTTAAGACAAGCACTGGCCTGCTTAATAGTTTGCAGGAAAGAGACAACTTCTTTACAAGGAGTAGATCAGAGGGTAAGGGTACTTTGATTATATTTTCCTTTATTCTACATGTCTTTTCTTTAAAGTTAATGGTACTAATTCTGTAGACAGCATATATTGGGATTTCTTGCATACATGATATTCTGTTTCGTACTAAAGAATCAAATGTGTTTAACAATTTTCTATTTACAATATACATTCTATATCTGCAAAATGAACTTCTAAATATTATGTAAACTTTAAATGTTATTCTGATTATTTCTTTTGTCACTAGTCATATTTATTTCCATATATGAAAATTCTTGTCCAGCATTTAACATACAATTAACTTGCTATTAAAACAGCATATGCCTGTTTGTAATTATCATTCTTACAAATCATGTAGCAACTTCTACTTTTTTGTTTATTTGTTCTGTTTTTTGGTGTATTTGGTTATATAAAGAAAGTTTAGCATGATAGAGAAATTGGTTTTGTGTGTGTCTTTGCAGCTATAGAGCATTGACAGGCACCAGGAAGGCTATATGCTCAATGAAGAACATTGCTTTTTCTTTCATCAGTTATCATAAGCTTGTATGTTATATTATTGAAAAGTTTCATAGCAAAAAATAATGGGGACAAAACACACCATATGTTTATTCCTTTTTAATTAAAAGAGGGGAATGCTGTCAGTTTATACAATATGATCCTCATTAGCCCTGGAAGTCCACATTTATCTGGCCAAGCTTATTACCCTTAAGGGTTTTCTCTCCTAATTGGCAAGATGAGGTCACAAGTTATGTGACTTTTGCTTATTGAACTTTGAAAACTCTTTTAAAGTACTGTGGCACTGGGAATAAAACCTGTCATTCAATTCTAAGGACTCATAGCCTGCCATCTGGTCCCATGTAGAATGACAACCTAGAGAGGCTTATTCTCTGATGAAGAAGGTGGGGGCCATTCTGGCTGGCATTTTCTGCATATACGTCATTCTGAGGCAGAGGGATATTGCAAAGTACTTATACTTTTTAAGTTCCCTACATTAATTAATACAGTTTTGTTAAAAACAACAACAACAACAACAACAAAAATAAAGCAGGAGTAGAAGAAAATAAGCTTTCACTACCACCTAATCACATGTATCTTAATTCTTTAGTTATCAGTCATGGGCAGTCATTTTCTAATCAATACTCCAGGTAAATTATGACTGCAGTAGCTTCCAGAGACCGGGGCTGCATTTTACCAGGCAGTAAGAAGACAACTAGGTATGAAGACAGTTCATTCAACAGAGAACTGGAACTCTATAAACATTTTTATGTAGCACAGTGTGGCTCTGTGTAAGTAATTTTCAATTTGCCTTAGAGCTACTTGAGATAGATAGCTACATGGGACACAACAACACTGATTTTTGAGTCCTAGAATTACAGCAGCAACATCAACACATAGGCATTCAGAGGCTGGCTATTGAGACTCTAATCAAAGCTACTCAGGCAAGATGTAGCTCTGCAGAAAGCCGCTTGTTGGCTTCTTTTGTTCGATTCCTCCTAGGATAGCTCCACTTGTACCTTATATAAACAGATCAAAAGATCAAAAAGTGTCATAGTTGTGGCCTTGGAATTTTTTAACATTTTTAATCAAACTGACTATCACATTTATTGTTGGTTTAGGATTTGTGCATTGTAAGAATTCATAGTAACTTAATATTTTTTAATAACAGGGAAAGTCTTAAAGAAAAAAGTTCTGGGACCCTCACCACAAGAAGGATGTTGAGGCTCTGGAGCAAGTCCAGTGAAGAGTGACAAAGCTGGTTGAAGGNGTGGTTGACTTGCCTTCCCTGGGAATGTGTAAGGTGTGAATGGATGAGGTACTGAGGGGCATGGTTTAGAGACTGGTAGGAATGGTTGGACTCAATGATCCAGTGGGTCTCTTCCAACCTGGTTATTCTATGATTCTATGATTCTATGAAAGCTGAAACCAGAGTTGAGTGGATGAGAGATTGTCACAATGCATTTTTGACGCTTCTCTAAACTCAATTCCAACATATTTTCAAGTGTATTTTTGGCAAGAAGTCTGAGAACTTGTTTAGCCTTTATCTTGAAGCTTACAGCACCAAAATGAGGCAAAATTTTATTTTCATATCCACATGTACAGAAGTTAGAATGGTTTGTGTTTATCCAAATAGCTGACTGCTATTGACAAGTTCATATTTTCAGTAAATGTCTTTGTAGTTTTTCCAAAATATAATAACTTTTGACAATGGAAAAGTCTATTCTTAAAATTGCCCTCTATAGTTACTAGAAAAAACCTCTAAATTTGTACTATTTGTTAAATTTATCACATTATTTTCCTCCTTTTCCAGATGTTTTACTGAGGTTTTGATAACATCTGTTAAATGATCTATATTTCAGAGCCTTTGTTATACTATGAAAAGACTTTGCCTGCTGTGACACTGGACATAAAATTCTATTCTTTATTTCTGTTCATTCTGACCACTCACTGATCTTTGAAACATCTTTCTTCATAGTTATTCACAATTTCTTTAGGAGCATCTGGTGAAGATTTGAAAGAATGTCTAGTTAAGAGCCTCTGAAAAATCCAGGTACACTTGCTTATGATCTGTTTCAAAATATGTTAGGATTACTTCCTTCCAGAAAAAAATCATCCTCTCAATTTCATATCAGAAGTGCTTCCTGTTCTTGTCTATATTATATTGATGGAAGTATTAGTAAATTAAGTACATGAGTCAAAACAAAGAGGAAGAAGCCAAAATTAATTCATCAGCCACATGGCATTTATAAGTTCAATAACCTCCTTGTTTGCACACTCTTTTGCTTTCTTATAGAGTAAGAAGTGTGTGAAGAAATTGACCCATGAGCAAAGAATCAATATGGAACAGGGATGTAACAGGAGACAGAGTGGAAGTGAATGGGGGCAATTCATCAAATTGACTTTCTCCCATACACAGTTCACCCTTTATGGATAAACATGATCATCCAATCTAAGTACCAGATAAGCTTAATCAGAAACAATGTATGAGTTAATACAACCTCTCCATTAGAAGTTCAAATTAAGATTTAAGGAAAACCTTGAGCATAAACCTGTGTAACATGAGAGAAAGACATTATTTGTTCAGGCTAAACAGCAGCAAAGAATCAGAGTGCAGCAATAATCACAAATTACTGAAGCCTAAGAGGTGGGAGAGAATAGAGATGAAATGCAAAATTTGTGAGTTAAGAGAACTGGAAAAGTGGATGAGTTGAGGAAAGTAGGAGTGAGAAGTGAGGCTTGATGGAGAAAACCTGAAGCTGGTATGTCTGATCAGAAGGGAACCACATGACAAGAAAAGGGCAACAAAGGAGTGGCAGAGAAGAAGAAACTGGAGAAAAGTAAAGAAAATCTTTCTGAGAGTTGAGACATCATCTTAAATTGTGGGTTTAGATTGTAGATTTAGATGCTCTTCCTTTCTTCAGACCTGTCCAAAGGCTATGTGTAAAATTGGGTGACACATTTTCTCTGGCACATATACACATATTAAAATCTTCACTCAGACATTGTAACCTAGTAGGTTATAGCCCACACAGATAACCAAAACTAAATGAAACACTGTGTCTCCAGCTGCACATTTGCCACACCTTTCATAAGAGTTAAGTCCATGTCTTAAAATAACAGAAAACAAAGGAAAACAGCTCATGTGCTGAAGTGGGCAATTTCAATTGACAGTTTATTAGTCTCATTTGCCAGTTAACTATTATGTTCTTCCCCTTACGATTTTCACACCTCTTTTAATTGAGTAGCTTTTGTTAGTTGTGGAAGAGATAATATATCCCATTACTTCTTTGTATTTAAAAAGAAGTACATTTTTTAAAAAAAACCTGTACTTTCCAATATGTGAATAAAATTTGTGATAGGATTTCTTATTATGTAGTATTTATCCCTTATCTCTCATTGGAATCTTTATGGTGACTCTTTAGATCCATTAAATACAGAATTAAACTATTAACTGGGAAGTATTCAGAGGAATTAGAAAAACCACCATTGTGTCAAGGACATTTTGTATCCTTCAATGTATCATTCTTATGGTACATTATTATTAAAGTATGCTTATTATTGCAGCTTTGGTCAGATGAGAACAGTTCCCAAGACAGCACTGCTATTTCTATATGAGACTTTGTGAGTTTCTGGTTAGCTCTTTATTTCTCCTCCAAATAAAAATTTCTTCCATATCAGTTTTGGGCTATTTGCAAGAGCAGCAGGAGAAGAAAGTGAATCCATTAAGGCAGCACTGTTTTTTTATAGTCATCAGAATGTCTTTGGCTTAAAACTGGATAATAAAGTTGAGGACGTGAAGTCTAAATGTAATATAAATACAAAAAAGTTTAATTGCTAGGAGACTAGAAAATAATTTTCTGTTGACTGAGATATCACACATTATTAACCCAAACACCAGGCAAAAAGCTAAATGATACAGAACCTTTTCTTGGTACAGCAAAGGAAAAGGGAATTGAGAGTGACAACATGGGGGGAAATAACAAAGCAAATATTTTGTCCTATGATAACTGCTCTGTAATTCCATCAAATTAAACACTAACAGCAAAATTAACACCATGTAGATATACTGATGTTTCAGGAGAAAGAGACTTGAAGAGAGGCAAAGAGAAGGAGAGAAAGGAAGGAGAGGAGAAAGGGAAGATGAGAGGGATGGAGGGAAGAAGAGAGGGAGAGAGAGAGAGGTAGGAAAGGAGAGATGTAAGGAAGGAGCAAAGAAAGAAAAGAAACCAACTTAATTTGAAAATTACCCAGTATTAGTTTTCCAAAATGATGAAATCTCTTGCTGTTATTTTTTTTAAGTGAATTTGTTTGGAAATCTTTAGCTGTGTTCCATTAATCACATACCAGCTAACAAGCACAGAAGACAGTTTGTATATAATGACCCACTGGACTCCATGTACTCACCATCCTGAAGGGTTTGGCTGGCTAGCAAGTATTTCATGGAAAGTAGTTCACTTCCATAGGTTCCTATACTGAATTCTCAACCATCTTTCTCAGCCTCCTTAAAACTGAAATACAAACTCAATATGATGACCTGATGGTCTGATAACGTCTCCTTAGTCTCCATGATTTTTTTTCTTTTAGAATTTTAAACCTTTTAGTGTGGATGTTTCCCATCTTGAATCCAGAGCTATTAGCAATACTTGTCTCAAAAAATCTTTTTCTTTCAGTAGTTTTATATTTTATATCTTTCTGTAGACTTTATCATGTGACTTTGCTTTATAATTTAGCCAGTTTTTCAGCAACCAAGGTGAAGCAATGGGATTATATTACATCTGTCTCTCAGGTCTTGGAAACACATAGATACAAATCCTCGGGTGTCTGGAGGTGGGTTTTAAGGTGGCTTATGGATGGATTTGAAGTGAAGGCAAAACCAAAACTCAGGTACCATCCACAGGTATTTCAAAAGATGTTTGACCATTAGCTTTACTAAAACATGGATTTACACCCCCTGATCTCCAGTTCATTGCACTAGAAAGAGAAAAATTCAGCAATTTGTAGCCTCCCATCTTCAATAGTTTGCCATTAGTGTAATATGATCTCTGAAAGAAGTTAGTTCAGGGGATACGAAATCCTTTCTGTGTATAGTCAACTTGTGAATTTTGAGGAAATTACAAACAAACCCCTCAAACAAACCCTAAATGAAATAAAAGGTTATTGTATCATAAGAATTAATAAATAAAGAGGAATTTATCAGTCCTGATAATGGAGAACTCTGTACCTAGTTTTCTCCCCAATGGTCATGAAATAAGTAGCAGTGAGGCATCTCTGTACATCTCTCTGCAGTATCTTGCTTTGGTTTACTTTGTTTGCTAGGGCAGAACACTTTAGATAAAATTACTGTGGCTTAGTGACATGAATAAGATAAACTACTGAAATGTTCAGGAAAAGTAGCTTCTTCACATTATGAATTGTGATTTGAATTTCACAATTTTAGAGATGAAAATTAAAGACTTAATTTGAGGATTGATTTTTATGGCGTTCATGGACTTCAATGTAACTTTTGTGGGTGTAATACAAGTATAGCAATTTTTATGACTGGGATATAACTGATTCTTAAATCATAATGCACTCAAACTCAAAGAAATATTAACAGCTAGTAGTGTCTCTACCTTGTTGCCAATTCTGACTATGGTAGATAACAACACAATACAGAACATGCAGTAATTGTCTTCTCCAGATGAGAAGTCCTATGAAAAACAGTTTTATCTGCATTCATCAGTAATACATCCACTTCCAGACACATTAGTTTCAAAGACATCAATGTTCACATCATTAATTTCAATCCATGGTGGAATGCATAAATAAGTCTCTTTCAAAATTGTAACTACAGAGGGGCACAATAATCTCCCTTGACCCGCTGGTTACACTTCAGATGCAGCCCAAGACATAGTTGGCTTTCTGGTCTGGCAGTGCACATTCCTGGTTCATGCTGAGCTTCTCTTCAATCAGCACCCCTAAGTCCTTCTCCTCATGGCTGCTCTCAATCACATCATCCCTCATCCTGTACTGGAACTGCGGATTGCCCTGATCCAGGTGTAGGACCTTGCACTTGGCCTTCTTGAACCTCATGAGATTCACATAGGCCAACTTCTCTTGCTCATCCAGGTTCCTCTTGATGACATCCTATCCTTCTGGTGTCACAACTGCATGACTCAGCTCAGCGTCATCTGCAAACTTGCTGAGGGTGCACTCAATCTCGTTGTCTATATAAGTAAAGAAGGTATTAAACAGCACCGGTCCCAGTCCAGACCCCCAAGGGACACCAATTGTCACGGATCTCCATCTGGACAATGAACCATTGACCACTACTCTGAATATGACCATCCAACCAGTTTCTTATCCACCTAATGGTCCACCCATCAAATCTCCCCTTGATCAACTGCCCTGTAGTATACACCACACACAAGGTTCCTTTTGTTACCTCAGCCATAAGCTTTCAACCTCCTTGTGGCTATTCTTCAGGGACAGCTCTTCATAGTCTATCCATTTCTTGAATATAGATGTGAATGCCTGTGCCCCTCCTACCTGGTCTATCTCTTCTGAACAGCCTGCAGGCATCAACAGTCAGGGTCCAGTCACAGGATTTATTCTACCAAGTTTCAGTTACAGCAATCAGATCATAGTTTTCTAGCAGTCCGGTAGCTTCCAGCTCCTCCTGTTTGTTGAACAGATTGTGTATGTTTCTGCAGAGGCACTTCACCTGGACTGTTTACTGCATCATCTTTGTAGTGGAACAACATGTATTTCCCTTAAGGAGTCCCATGGAAGTTTTATGATATTTTCTGTCTACTTGTCAAGCTCGTGATCTTTATTTCCAAAAATTCCAAACTGCTGGAATAAGATGTCACTGGGAAAATATAGGAGTATTAGAGACTCAGTTTCTAGTCTCTTCTCCTGTGCAGATGAGTGTTGCAGCAGAGACAATGAATCCAGATGTTTAATCAATCTGTTGTGGAGTAAGACATATGACATCTTCAATGTAAGATCTAATCAAGGAGAAAAATTTAGTGTACAGGCGTAATATTTTTCATAAGATTGATTTTGGTTTTTGAGGCAACTGAAATTGTTACCTTGTGCTTCTGAAAACAAGAATAAAGGGAAATAAATGGTTGTATGCAAGGCAATTATGCTGCTGAGTCTTCTGAGCACCGATACAAACACTTTCAGTTCTGTTCAAATTAATGAATTAATAACAAGTACAGTACTCAGCATGTAAAGATATAGAGTCATGCTTTGATACAAAGGCATAATCTGTGAAAAATTCTCTTACGGTGCTGAAGAATGGACCATACGCCATCATCAATATTTTCCAGGTTACTATGAATACAAGAAGAATAAACTCATATGTTGTGATGGGACCCTGAATCAGCAGCATAGCTTTGTGACAGAAGTTTTTAAACCTTCTCTTTATTCCCCAAGGAGACAGAAAGGGTTTAAAATACACCCATCTCAAAAAAAAACAAAAACACCAAAACCAAAACTGAATCAATTTTATTTGAGCATAATTACAAATACTTAAAAGTATTTACTCTCTCATCTTCCAGCAGTTTCTAATTATTTCCACACAAAGTTTAGGCTCCTGTATACTGTGTTTTTCTTTTCATCTTTGTCTGGAATGTCCTATATACTCTAGGAAATGCCCTTTTCAGTTTCTTTTGGGGCTCACTGTGTGAACTCTAACCCACCTACCTTCTTTTAGAATCTCCATTGATCTGCCCTGTTCTTATAGAAAAATAATGGATAACTATACTGAATAAATAAACAAAATAGCCTTATTAAATTTAAAAAATGCAAAAAAATCCAGGCTTGTTAATCCTTTTTTCCATTTAGAATTTGTGCTTATGTGCAGGCTGCAATCATTTGGTTTTTATTTACTCTGACACATTATGTTTGTTTCAGAAATTGCAGACTAAGTATCCAGAGGGACAACAGGGAAGCTGCAAGGAGTCCTTTGTACACTAACCTGTGCAGGCAGGTTTGGTTATGATGGCACATATACACCTCCACTACAAGATGTTAAATAGATGGGTTTTGTTTCCAAATATCAAATGAAAGATTTGTTTGTAATTATTTTGTTAATGAATTATTGATAAATACTCTTTCTCTTAGACATTTACTCCCAACATCTAAGAAAGACTTAATATAACTTGACTTAGCCTCGTGTGCCTGATATTCTCAGTAGATCATCCTTGAGTAGACAAGACATTTTTTCCTGATTTCTCCTAGAGATCAAGACAAAGTCTGTCTTTGGTGACTTTAAGACTAGTGAAGCTGGCAAGAGGCTGAAACTCTGGATTTCTCTGTGGAAACAACAGATAAGTTTGTGTAAATGGCTAGTGCTGTAGCAGATTTATTCTAGTGAATTTTGTACAGGAAAAGACAGCTCCCTTATATTAGTGGTAGCAGAAGGCAATAGATTTAATCACTAATTAGGGCAGACACATTCCTCCTGCTGTGGCTCCGCTTCAGAACTATAGCTGTATTTGGTAGAGGTAAAAGGAGGACAGACAGGCAAAGTAACATTTTAAATTGCCGTGCCAAGATTCACTCAAATATGTCAGTGCAGAGCACCATGATGTTCACAAAAATTCACATTGATTATCTGGAGTTTTACTTTGGAATTGATTGTTTTGACTGTCTGGATTTCTCGAGGCCAAACAACATGTGTTATAAAAATGGCACTTCAGGGAGTTTAATTAAGAAACCAAGAGGGGAATTATGCCAGCTTAGGAACAACAACAACAAAAAAAATCTGTCAACTAAAAGAAATTCTTATGGACTAGAAAGTATTATTGCTAAATAATTGTACTTCTTGAAAGAAAATGTTAGTGCTGGTGCCGAAGTATTTGCATTATTAATGTGCTTATTTCAGGTACATTTCTCCCAAAATGAAAGTGTCCTGTTTAATGTTTCTTAACAGAATTAGTGTTTGAGATGGGAAACATGCTGAAGGCTCAGTTCTGGTATTGGCAACATAGCTTTTTTTCCTCATAATGTTTCAGAACTTACTTTTACCTGTGCAGTACAAAATTTTAAATCATTACGTGTTTCAGCAAATGACCTGGATGCATTCAGATCTTTTAGGGATGTACACAGAATTGTTTTATACCAGTACATAATTACCGCCTGCACATGAAGATATGTGAAAGACAATTTTCATGACCATTTTCCCTGTCTTCTCTACTTAAAAGCTGGAACTCAAATACAGTGTCTTACATAGTATAAAATTAAAGAGTTGTTGATGTCAGATCAGCTTGCCTAACTTACAGAAAATTGTACCAGAAAAAATCAAAGACCTATATTTTAATATCTTTGCTGTTAAACAACAACAACAACAAAAGGTCTTGTTGAATTTTTTTTACATTAAATGTAGCACTGCAGGGAGGTAGACATGAAAGTTTATTTTGTTTAATCATTTTTTACTTAGTACTAGAGTGGAATGTTAATATTAGTGAAATCTGCACTGTATGGAACTTCCAAATTAGCACAACATGTCTAAGTATGAACTAAACACTTCTCTGAATTAGTTAATGCTGTATGCAACAGGGTTGTGAATCTTTTGAGTTCATATACTTTTCTGTTCAAGACAGGTGCAAAGAAAGACATGTCTTATGGTATATATATAAAATACCACAGAGAAAAGAATCAGAAAAAATATAAATATATAAATACAAAATATTCACTGCCATTGTTCTAGAACTTTGTGAAGTTGTGTTGACTGTCTTAATCTACCTTATTTATTTTCCTGTTAGTGACCAGTTCTTGCCATCAGAATTATACAGAACAAGCTGGATGAGGGCTCTGTGCTCTGTGCCTCACAAGATCACATCAATATCAATGAGACATTGTGAGATTAAATGTGGCAGGACCTAAACCTGGAAATGACATAAAACATTAAAACGTTACATAAAGACAAAAGGCAAATAATCATGTGATAATCTCAATGAGCACAGCATTGGGGTGCTACAGTTTCAGCTCTAAACATAAAGCTTGTTCATTATTTCTACAATCTGCTGGATACAGGGAAGATTTTTCTTATTTCAACTGATTTTCATGCATTTTCAGGAAAAAGAAATGTATTGTTTTTACCAAAACACATTAGTCACTGGGACTCCCTTCTAGTTCTTACACTGCTCCAAGTGTATATCCCAATATTGCACTGATAGACGTGCTTGTAAGGACAAACCTACACTTTGTTTCCCATAGTCAATCTGTTCTGAGATCAGCAGCTGAGGTAGCAGGAGTGATGAGTGGATATAATGTTTTCCTATGGATATAATGAAAAAAGAAATTAGTTCTGTCCTGAGACAGTGTCAACTAATAAGAATTTTTAAATGACATATTTTTTTGTTATAAACTTTTGCCATAACAATACTTCTAAATTATTTAATGTAAGCCTGAGATACAAAACGTTCTAATTTCCTTATCACCTTTATTTAAATCTCTCCCAGAAAAGTTAGTAAATGTAATTTCTGTAGATGTATGACTGGGTCATTTTTATTTTTATTTTTTAAATTCAAAATAATATTTATATCAAATATCTTCCATTTTAAGATTATAAAGTGGAAAATAATGTATTTTTTTAAGTGAATGACTTACTCTATCAAGGAGTGTTGTTCACTTTCAGAATTTCAAAGAAGATGCTAGTGTTTTACATACGAGCAAGAAACTGATCTGTACAGGGAATGATCAAAGCAACGGAAAAATAGATTTCACTGCTTTTTAGGCCACATCAGCTGCAGTTTTTCATGACTGCAGGAAAAGGTTTATTACGCCTGCATTTTTTTCATCATAAATTCAGGCAGTTCACTCAACCCTTTTGTTCGGTTTTAAAGAGATTGTATGAGAGTGAGTGCTTTTTTCCCAGTATTTTTCCCTTCCTTCATTCTTCTCCCTTCTTCTTGCATGTAGATTTGAGTGGTTTATTATCCACTGTTATCCTGCCATGGTACATTTATTTAATAGAAGCTCATCAGTTTTTACTGTGGTCATGGAGGTCCAAAGATTCGTTCTCCCCTAACGCTTCATTTCTTGTAGAACATAAAGGGAGAACAATTACCAACATGAGGCTTAATATGTTTTACTTTAGGAATTGTATCTTCTGACTTAAGTGACAGATCTTATTTTGTGTTTCGCTATCATTTCTACTATTTGCTGTAAAGAATAATGCATCTATGTGTGTCTCATCAGTTTCACTTTGGATCCTGGACAGAAAGAAATACCTCTCGGTTAAAACAAAAAAAAAAGATAAGACCTAGAAAAGTAGAGGTATTTAATTTTATCTTATTGATGTAATCTGGGAAGTGAAAGGGACTGTAAAAAGCAAAAAATTATTTGTCTCCTTGACCGATATTATTTGCAGTATTGTTCATGATGGCTGCTAGTTTGGTGAATTTCATGTTTTAGATATAGATGATCTAAAAATAAGTTTTCTATCTACTGTAAATTTAAAAACCAAAGGATCTTCAGTTGGGCAACTAATTTGCCTTTGGGTTCATTTACTCTTTTTAACATTTCACACTGTCATTTTTAATACTTCTTTCCTTCACCAGACTCCCTTGCATTTATCAGGCTTCAGTGAGAAGAATATTTAGTTCAATGATTTGTTTGTCCTATTTTACAGAATTATTACATTGGAAGGGACTTCTTGAGACTGTTTACATCGAGATCACTTGCAGCAGGTTAACCAGGAACAGTCAAGTTTTAAATATTTCATCAATGAAGACTTTACAATCTGCCTGGGAAACAGTGTTTGATCACTCTCATATGAAAGAAGAAAAAAAGAGTGTTTTCTTGTTTTCAGCTAGAATTTCCTGTTATTTAATGTGCGTCCATTACCTCTTCTATGAGTGGATGCTGCTGAAACTCTGTCTTATTTACAACCCCCAGTAGATATTTATACCCATAGATAGGGGTTTGACTGAACCTTCTCAGGACTGAATAGTCTCAACTCTCTTAGCTGTCTTATCTGTCATCATATGACAAATGCTCCAGTCCCTTAAAAAGCATATGCTAGGCTTGTTCTACTACATCCATGTCTCTCTTGTACTGGGTAGCCCAGAACTGGACACAGCACACCAGATGTTTCTCACAGGGCTGTACAGCAAGGAAGGTTTATGTCTGTAGATCTACTGCTAATGCTCTGCCTAATGTAGCCCAAGAGGCTTTTGGACGCATTTGCTGCAAGAGCACATTGGTGGATTCTTGTCAGGTTGTTGTCCACCAGGACTCCCAAGCCCTACTCTGCTAGCCTGTTTTCCAACTGGTAAATCCCAGCCTGTCCTATTATATGAGGGATGTACTATATGACCTTCAAATGTCCCTTCCACCCAAAATTATTCTATGATTCTATGATTTAATACCCCTCAGAGGCATTTCTCTTTGCTGATTTCCATGAGATTCTTCTCTACCTGACTTTCAAGCCTGCCCTCCCATCTGGTCTATAAATCGGGCCTCCTGGTTTACATCATCTGTGAACTTATTGAGGGTGCGCTCAATTCCATTGTACAGGTCATTAAGGATGATGTTAAACAGTATTGGCTGCAGTATTGACCTCTGGGGTACACCACTAGTTACTGGCCTACAGTTGGACTTCTGCCACTGATA
>WAAB01021059.1:0-23076 GCA_013389865.1 Piaya cayana | reverse complement strand
GTCATTTTTATTTTTATTTTTTAAATTCAAAATAATATTTATATCAAATATCTTCCATTTTAAGATTATAAAGTGGAAAATAATGTATTTTTTTAAGTGAATGACTTACTCTATCAAGGAGTGTTGTTCACTTTCAGAATTTCAAAGAAGATGCTAGTGTTTTACATACGAGCAAGAAACTGATCTGTACAGGGAATGATCAAAGCAACGGAAAAATAGATTTCACTGCTTTTTAGGCCACATCAGCTGCAGTTTTTCATGACTGCAGGAAAAGGTTTATTACGCCTGCATTTTTTTCATCATAAATTCAGGCAGTTCACTCAACCCTTTTGTTCGGTTTTAAAGAGATTGTATGAGAGTGAGTGCTTTTTTCCCAGTATTTTTCCCTTCCTTCATTCTTCTCCCTTCTTCTTGCATGTAGATTTGAGTGGCTTATTATCCACTGTTATCCTGCCATGGTACATTTATTTAATAGAAGCTCATCAGTTTTTAGTGTGGTCATGGAGGTCCAAAGATTCGTTCTCCACTAACGCTTCATTTCTTGTAGAACATAAAGGGAGAACAATTACCAACATGAGGCTTAATATGTTTTACTTTAGGAATTGTATCTTCTGACTTAAGTGACAGATCTTATTTTGTGTTTCGCTATCATTTCTACTATTTGCTGTAAAGAATAATGCATCTATGTGTGTCTCATCAGTTTCACTTTGGATCCTGGACAGAAAGAAATACCTCTCGGTTAAAACAAAAAAAAAAGATAAGACCTAGAAAAGTAGAGGTATTTAATTTTATCTTATTGATGTAATCTGGGAAGTGAAAGGGACTGTAAAAAGCAAAAAATTATTTGTCTCCTTGACTGATATTATTTGCAGTATTGTTGTTTATGATGGCTGCTAGTTTGGTGAATTTCATGTTTTAGATATAGATGATCTAAAAATAAGTTTTCTATCTACTGTAAATTTAAAAACCAAAGGATCTTCAATTGGGCAACTAATTTGCCTTTGGGTTCATTTACTCTTTTTAACATTTCACACTGTCATTTTTAATACTTCTTTCCTTCACCAGACTCCCTTGCATTTATCAGGCTTCAGTGAGAAGAATATTTAGTTCAATGATTTGTTTGTCCTATTTTACAGAATTATTACATTGGAAGGGACTTCTTGAGACTGTTTACATCGAGATCACTTGCAGCAGGTTAACCAGGAACAGTCAAGTTTTAAATATTTCATCAATGAAGACTTTACAATCTGCCTGGGAAACAGTGTTTGATCACTCTCATATGAAAGAAGAAAAAAAGAGTGTTTTCTTGTTTTCAGCTAGAATTTCCTGTTATTTAATGTGCGTCCATTACCTCTTCTATGAGTGGATGCTGCTGAAACTCTGTCTTATTTACAACCCCCAGTAGATATTTATACCCATAGATAGGGGTTTGACTGAACCTTCTCAGGACTGAATAGTCTCAACTCTCTTAGCTGTCTTATCTGTCATCATATGACAAATGCTCCAGTCCCTTAAAAAGCATATGCTAGGCTTGTTCTACTACATCCATGTCTCTCTTGTACTGGGTAGCCCAGAACTGGACACAGCACACCAGATGTTTCTCACAGGGCTGTACAGCAAGGAAGGTTTATGTCTGTAGATCTACTGCTAATGCTCTGCCTAATGTAGCCCAAGAGGCTTTTGGACGCATTTGCTGCAAGAGCACATTGGTGGATTCTTGTCAGGTTGTTGTCCACCAGGACTCCCAAGCCCTACTCTGCTAGCCTGTTTTCCAACTGGTAAATCCCAGCCTGTCCTATTATATGAGGGATGTACTATATGACCTTCAAATGTCCCTTCCACCCAAAATTATTCTATGATTCTATGATTTAATACCCCTCAGAGGCATTTCTCTTTGCTGATTTCCATGAGATTCTTCTCTACCTGACTTTCAAGCCTGCCCTCCCATCTGGTCTATAAATCGGGCCTCCTGGTTTACATCATCTGTGAACTTATTGAGGGTGCGCTCAATTCCATTGTACAGGTCANAGCACACCAGATGTTTCTCACAGGGCTGTACAGCAAGGAAGGTTTATGTCTGTAGATCTACTGCTAATGCTCTGCCTAATGTAGCCCAAGAGGCTTTTGGACGCATTTGCTGCAAGAGCACATTGGTGGATTCTTGTCAGGTTGTTGTCCACCAGGACTCCCAAGCCCTACTCTGCTAGCCTGTTTTCCAACTGGTAAATCCCAGCCTGTCCTATTATATGAGGGATGTACTATATGACCTTCAAATGTCCCTTCCACCCAAAATTATTCTATGATTCTATGATTTAATACCCCTCAGAGGCATTTCTCTTTGCTGATTTCCATGAGATTCTTCTCTACCTGACTTTCAAGCCTGCCCTCCCATCTGGTCTATAAATCGGGCCTCCTGGTTTACATCATCTGTGAACTTATTGAGGGTGCGCTCAATTCCATTGTACAGGTCATTAAGGATGATGTTAAACAGTATTGGCTGCAGTATTGACCTCTGGGGTACACCACTAGTTACTGGCCTACAGTTGGACTTCTGCCACTGATACAAAATTTTTTTTGTCACAGATTTTGGTTGTCTATATCAATTTTCTGGTGTGTTTTATAACATTCCAATACCTATTACTTTATTGATTCAAGCTAGTAATGTCTAACTAGACAGCATTTGATCTTTCTCCTGTATGCATTGTCTCTTCTATAATAATTGTTTCAGTTAGAGAATAGCAGGGTACTGTTTTCCCACATCTTTGCCAAACACCATGCAAATCCCCTATAAATGTGTTATTTTTTTAATGTTACCTGAAGACAGATATGAACCACTCAGAGAAAATCTGGAGGTTAGCAAGAGTATTAAGAGATTTAGAAGACATGGTAAGGTTGAAAAATTTATGGCCGTTTATTCTAGACAGAAGATGGTGAAGAAAGATACAGTTTTCAAATGCATAAAAACATCTGCAAACATGCAAAGAAATGAGTTATTCTTAATTACTGTTCTTTCTGGTGCAAGTATAAAGTGAAGTCATATATTAAATTAATATTGGACATAAGGGAAAACTTTCTAATGTCTCTAATAGGGCACAAGTGAAGCAGAGACTGTGGTTGTTAGTACTTAAGGCTTCAGAACAGGTTAGAAAAATATTTTAGGGTAATGGTCTAGATATTTTGGGCAGACATACTCTCCTGAGGACTGATTTAACTTTAATTCCTATCATGATAACTCTTTCCATTCCATTCATTGCTCATGGGTTATCGTTACTTTTAATTTTTGGGAATCTGTCAAGTAGTTTTAGAAGGTGTAAAATGAGTGGAACATTAGAGAAAAATCCCACTGAGCCATTTTTAGAGTATATCAGCAGTTATGACACACTTTGCTTAATATCTCTAGCATCAACTTTATTCAGACTAGTAGGTGAACGTTTGGTATAAACAGATAGAAATTTATGTCCACCTGCCAATCAGAACAGGACAAAAAGACTAAAAATTATAGGTCTCAGATTTACCTGAGCCACTTCTTTTTTACTTCTAAGCATAATTCTGCCTTAAATAATCACATTTCAGCATTCAAATGAAACAGACTGTGCAGAGAACTCAGACTTTAGTACATAGTAGAAGAAGCAGAAATCAGATACATGTTGAAATGGCTGTTTCAGAATTTAGGTAGTAGCAGTTACAAACTTCAATTAAAGTCTTTAAGGTCAGAAGAAATACCCTCCTCACATTAAATAAGACTTGAGAAGTATTAAAATAATATTAGATTTTAAAAAAAATCAATAGAAAGCTTCATTTCTACAACAAATAGAGAAATAAGAAAAACGAGCATAATGAAAACACTGCTAGGACTGCAAGCTATTTACTAATAACAAACAAATCTGAAAATGAGATAAATAAGTTGTCTGCCTACTCTTCATGCTACAATATTATTTCTGGAGTGTTTCAGTGTTTTCTCAGAGAAACCATATCTTTATGCATGACAGGTCGGGCATAAGTTTCTACTAAAGACAAGTTTGTTTCAGTTGTCTTCTTTTTCAGAAAAAAAAGTCTAAAAGTTGATTTTAAATCAATACATAAACCTCTTAATTTATACAAAATCAATAAGACAGACAAACAAAACATTTTTTTAGTATCAGTCCTGTCGTAACCATCTTTCCCCTTTTTTACTGAGGATGTGTTTTATTTGCTCCTCTTGTTTTGTTCCTAATACCTCTCTGTTTTTCACATCAAGTCCAAATTGTACCTTGAGCCTGCATATTTTTCTATAGGTAGCAACATTTCCTTGTGTCCCTAGCTCTTTGGCATATATTTCACTGGTCTTTATACCTTTCCACATCACTATTCAATGTTGCAAGATTTCTTTCTATATTTAAAGCACACAGTAATTTAAAGGTTCAAGCCCACAGGTTAGTTACTGTAAAGAAGTTACAGCTTGGCTGGTGAGCTGCTCTGATTTTCCTTTTGTATACTCTTACGTTTTTCAAACATCAGGTAACTCACTCAACTTTGTCCAGAGTATGAAACTGTTAAATCTATGGTGAGTGACCTTACATCTACTGTGGATTATAGATGTTACTATTGTAACGTAAGTTACCATTCTTTAATTGATGGCTCTTAACTTCCTGTTAACACTTAACTGTAAGGTGTGTTTGAGTTTCACTCCAAAGAATGTCACTGGAATCGAAATGGATAAATATTTTCCCCTCAGTTTGGTGATGGGAGAATTAAAAGAGGAAAATGAGTTCAGCAATGGTGACCAGATTCCTAACTCTGAGCTCAGACTTCTATGACAGCCCACAGTGACATCCAAAATATTGGCCGTGTTTAGGATTGTGCTCTTGACCTTTGTTGCTAATCAAAGATTTCTGTCTTCTAAGTCTTTCCTTTAAGTTTATAGTCTCACAATTAGTTATACTGCCTACAATGGCATGATAAATGTTAGTTTTTCTATTTCCGTTCTACACTAATTTACAACTTCTAGGTACATTAAGTGAGGTGATTGTTTTGCTAGTTGCCAAAACCACTGAATGATCTCCCTTGGATGCAAGCTTTGAGCACTAGATACTTTTCTGCCACGAATATCTGTAGGATTGTATTCAGAAGACATGAGAATTAAGATGGAACTAAGGAGTAAGCAATTTGTACGTAGTTTGTATCTCTATAAGTATTAGCTCAGAAACACAAAATTTTGTAGTTAGGCCCACAGAATTTTTTAACCTGCTTTTCAGAGGAAAAATTCTACTCCTTTCCTAAGTAGGGCAAAAGAAAAACTAGGCTTTTTCTACTTGATATTGAACAGTTTGTAAGCTTGTTGATAATTTAAATTGCTTCAAGTAAACATGTATTCCTTGAGGTATGCAATAATAGTTTTTAAAACTTACTTTAAGACTGTAATCCAGCTCAAATTGTTGGTCTTATAGAGCTATCCAGACACCAGAATGTGTGATACTATATTCCCTTTATACCTTAATTCTATGAGTGCATGAAACACTTACAATTTGCAACTTTCTAATACACCACATCTCTTGTTCTTTCCTGCAGTCTCATTATCTTTACTTTGAAATTTAACTCAAGGGATGAAATGATAAATTTGGAAATCTAATTCAGAGAGTATGCTTAGGTTATTAACTCCATGACCTAATCAGGATTAGCTAACCTTTTGCTTAAGACTTCTCATTAAATGATGCAATGTTAACTTTAACACTTTTGATTTAAATAAGTATTCTGTATACACTGGATGTGATTTTGCACTTGTCACAGGCCAAATAATAAATAGGATAAAGTCTTTCCTGAGAGCAGGCTCTCTTACAAACCTGGATTCTATTCATATAAGGTCAAATTCTTCCACAAAATCTGTGAAAATTGTCCAGGGATTTGGTGCCACTCCCTCAGCCAAAAATTATGTTAGAATCTTGTGAGTTCACAGCCTGTATTTTATTTGACTCAGATGTATGTCTCCTAGCTATACACCTTATATTTGACTTACCTCATGTTGATTTGAGTCTACAGAAGAGTCTCCTCCTGTCCACCAGTCGTTTTGTTATTACTGTGCTATTCATTAATAATAGCTGTTGACAACATAAGAAGTACTTCAGGAAATCCTTTTCTTCCACATAATGTTTTTACGAAGGTTTTTGCCCAAAGCAGCCTGCTTTCTCTCCATAATGTTTTTGCCTATAGATTAAGCTGCCTTTCCTACCTCACTCCTATTTCAGTATTATTATTTTCTTGCATTCTAAGTACCAGGCTGATGTAGTCTTAAAAGCTCAGGATAAAGAGGTCTTTTGGTCTTCCTGATGGTGCTTTCCTGTAGAAGATGTATACTGAAATATTAAAAAGAAACTCCAAGACAGGATGTGAAGTCCGGCCATAATCAGACCAATCAGTCTCAGAATGTATTATTACTTAATTAATTTAGTTAACTAACTGTGAGTATGTCAACATGTAGAGAGAGGGCATTCTGACATCTCAACCTTCCACAAAATTGTATAGGTTTTTAGCTACATTTAAGAAGAAACACCCTCTCAAATTCTCTTGCTTGAATTTGAAGAAAAGAGACGTACTGTTCTGAAAAGGAGAGGAAGAGGTTTTCAACATGAACTTTTAATTTAATTTTATTTTATTTTATTCTGCTTTTCTCTATACTTGCTTTCAGAGTTATTTTTATCATCTTTACCAATTCTTGTGAAAATAACTGGTCCTTTACTGGATTAAACCATCGCTACAGCTACATGGCCCACTTATAACCCAGTAGGAATTCATTAAATATTTCATTAGACACATAAGATTAAATAAGTAAACAAGTTTAGAAGAAGATGTTACAATCCAGTTCTGTATTTCAACTTCTTTTGTCTCCTCATTCCTCTTGATGCATGCATATCAAGACAGGCTTGCTGTTTATTAATTTTGACCCTGTGAATCTTTAACACTTTCTTCAAAATATTATGGTTGGACTGAGAGAATAGAATACTCCTTTTAACTCTACATTTGTTATTACACATATGTACAGCCTTGAATTGCAGTTGGCTTCTTGGGAGACTGAGGAGGTGGGTTAAAGTCTCCCCAGAGAGGAGGTGAACAAAGGTCTCTCATGTTCATAGTGAGTGGGATATTGTTAAAGTAAACATATAGGGATGTTTTATTTCACCAGCCACAACAGTGGCTTCAGAGAGAAGCATGACTCTTGTTTCCATTTCTAAAAGAAAGATTTAGATGTCTAATCAGCATGTTTCAGAGCTGCAGGTTCCAAAGTTGTCGACTTTCCACAGTCTGAAGTTTGATGTTAAACGTCAAGAAAAGCTGGAATATAACACACATCTTTGTCATCAGCATTCTCAGTTTTTTCATTTGATGATCTATGCCTTCCACTCATTGCATTGGCTATATGAAATTTTATTCTCTTCATCAACATCCCCCTGGCCTCATATAAAGCATCAGGACTCTAACTATCTAAATCAGAATTCCATGCCAAGATCTCAAGAGCTTTCAAGTAGGGCATTGAAATATCCAAATCCTTCTATGAATATCTCTCTCTGAGTTAATTACTCAAGGTACCCTGGAAAATTTAAAGCAGACTAGGCAATTAAACCCTAATTCTGACTTCCAGGCTTGCAAACTCTTGTGCTTTCTGTGCCTTGCAAATAGTCCATCAGCTGAAGAAGTCAAAGAAGACAGAAACAGAGGTAAAATAGATGAGCGTTATGGTCAGAAATATAACTTCATAGAAGATTTTAAAGTGGGTGTTGTAGCAACCAGGCAAGCAAGAAACTTTACCCAACTACTTTTCTGCCTCTTCACCTTATCATAAACAGAAGAAAATATTAACTCCTCTCCCCCTGGAAAACCAAAAAAACCCCAAAAAACCCAAACATCTGATTGCTGGCCTGTTCAGCAGTTCTTCTCAGACACTTCTGTGTTCTTGCTTAAACCATCTGCAGTGTAGTCTGCAAATCCAGCCCTTCTACTCCCCAGGGCTGGTAGCAGAAATTATTCAGGAGGGGTGATATAATGCATACCCCAAACAGCAGGTCAGAATCACTACAATAATGAGGAAGACCATTATTTTACAGAGGAAATCTAGTGAATGAAAGAAATAATCCCCATAAAGAGGAAAGCAATAAGAATCCAAAATTTTAAGTAGTAGGCTTTCTGGGAAAAACTCATCACTTTTAGCTAAAAGGAAAAGACTGTTCTGGGAGATCAAAAAGAGAAAAAAATCAGATGAGATATCTTTCTACAAAAATGAGAGATTAATTATTACCAGTGGATTTTTCTAAATGTAAATGTGCAGACTAATAAATAATCACCAAATTATGTTTTTATGTCATATGTAGAGAAAGATATTCTACACCTTTTCTCAAATAATTCAAAGAACTTTACATAGCTCTATTACCTACAATTCTGTTATATTTTGTTTGGAGATTTTAGGATATTGGCCTAACTGTATGTAATCATCATGATGATTACATAGCCTTAGACTATGAGCCTAGAGATGGACAGACACGTGGATTTCTGCACAATATAAGTCACAAAAAACCCTAATAATTTCCACATCAAAGTTAAGATTCGTAGCTCAGAGTCATTTATTCAAGAATACAGCATTGGCTTTCAGAATCTGTGGAAATGAGCATGTAAATATGTCACAGAACCACACAATCATACAGCAGCTGATATAGAAAGGCAGCTCTGGCAGTCTTCTCTTCCAATCTTGCTACTTAAGCAGCACCACCTAGAGCATGTCTAGCTATGATTGTATCCTGTTGGATTCTATATATCTTCAAAGATGAAGACTCAACAGTCTCTCCAAGCAACCTGTTCCAGTGTTTGTCCATCCTCACAGTGAAAGTATTTTTTTTATTCCTAAGTGGAATTCCCTGCATTATCTGTACATACGCTGATGTCTTCTTGTCTCAAGTTTGCTTTTTTTTTAATGTATGGAAGTCACCTCTAATAATATAAATATATTCTCTATCAAAATATTTAAAGAACATTGCCAAGTAAATTGCATAAACTAAATAGACTAGACTTCCTATCTGAGGAAGAAGTGGACTTGCAGAGAAAGTGGAATTGTGTAAAGCTTTTTATACAGTCCCCCAGAACATTCATTACCTCTGAACTGAAGAAAAAATGCTTTGATGGATGGGCTGTTAAATGGGTAAGGAATTAGTGGAATGGTCACATTCAAAGAATTACAATTAGTGGCTCAATGTTCAAATGGAAATCAGTTACGAGTGGTGTCCCTCAAGAATCAATACTGGGACTGATACTATTCAGTATCTTCATCAATGACATGGATAGTGGGATTAAGTGCGCCATTAGCAAGTCTACAGACACCAAGAAAGTTGAGTTGTTAGAGGAAAGGGTTGTCCTCCAACAGGACTTGACAAGATTGAGGAGTGGGCCCATGTGAACCTCATGAAGTTCAACAAGGCCAAGTGCTAGACCCTGCAGCTGGGTTGGAGCAACTTCCACTATTAAAGCAGACTGGAGGAGGAAGGGATTTACAGCAGCCCTGCAGAGAAAGTCATAGGGATATTGGTGGATGAAAAGTTAGACAGGACCCAGCNTAATGCATACCCCAAACAGCAGGTCAGAATCACTACAATAATGAGGAAGACCATTATTTTACAGAGGAAATCTAGTGAGTGAAAGAAATAATCCCCATAAAGAGGAAAGCAATAAGAATCCAAAATTTTAAGTAGTGGGCTTTCTGGGAAAAACTCATCACTTTTAGCTAAAAGGAAAAGACTGTTCTGGGAGATCAAAAAGAGAAAAAAATAGATGAGATATCTTTCTACAAAAATGAGAGATTAATTATTACCAGTGGTTTTTTCTAAATGTAAATGTGTAGACTAATAAATAATCACCAAACTATGTTTTTATGTCATGTGTAGATAAAGATATTCTACACCTTTTCTCCAATAATTCAAAGAACTTTACATAGCTCTATTACCTACAATTCTGTTATATTTTGTTTGGAGATTTTAGGATATTGGCCTAACTGTATGTAATCATCATGATGATTACATAGCCTTAGACTATGAGCCTAGAGATGGACAGACACGTGGATTTCTGCACAATATAAGTCACAAAAAACCCTAATAATTTCCACATCAAAGTTAAGATTCGTAGCTCAGAGCCATTTATTCAAGAATACAGCATTGGCTTTCAGAATCTGTGGAAATGAGCATGTAAATATGTCACAGAACCACACAATCATACAGCAGCTGATATAGAAAGGCAGCTCTGGCAGTCTTCTCTTCCAATCTTGCTACTTAAGCAGCACCACCTAGAGCATGTCTAGCTATGATTGTATCCTGTTGGATTCTATATATCTTCAAAGATGAAGACTCAACAGTCTCTCCAAGCAACCTGTTCCAGTGTTTGTCCATCCTCACAGTGAAAGTATTTTTTTTATTCCTAAGTGGAATTCCCTGCATTATCTGTACATACGCTGATGTCTTCTTGTCTCAAGTTTGCTTTTTTTTTAATGTATGGAAGTCACCTCTAATAATATAAATATATTCTCTATCAAAATATTTAAAGAACATTGCCAAGTAAATTGCATAAACTAAATAGACTAGACTTCCTATCTGAGGAAGAAGTGGACTTGCAGAGAAAGTGGAATTGTGTAAAGCTTTTTATACAGTCCCCCAGAACATTCATTACCTCTGAACTGAAGAAAAAATGCTTTGATGGATGGGCTGTTAAATGGGTAAGGAATTAGTGGAATGGTCACATTCAAAGAATTACAATTAGTGGCTCAATGTTCAAATGGAAATCAGTTACGAGTGGTGTCCCTCAAGAATCAATACTGGGACTGATACTATTCAGTATCTTCATCAATGACATGGATAGTGGGATTAAGTGCGCCATTAGCAAGTCTACAGACACCAAGAAAGTTGAGTTGTTAGAGGAAAGGGTTGTCCTCCAACAGGACTTGACAAGATTGAGGAGTGGGCCCATGTGAACCTCATGAAGTTCAACAAGGCCAAGTGCTAGACCCTGCAGCTGGGTTGGAGCAACTTCCACTATTAAAGCAGACTGGAGGAGGAAGGGATTTACAGCAGCCCTGCAGAGAAAGTCATAGGGATATTGGTGGATGAAAAGTTAGACAGGACCCAGCATTGTGAATTTGCAGCTCAGAAAGCCAGTAATATCCTAGGCTACACCAAAAGAAAAGCCTGCCCTGCAGGTCAAGGAAGTTAATTCTGCCCTTCTATTCCATTTTCATGAGACCACACCTGGAGTGCTGCATCCAGTTCTAGGGTAACTGGTTCAAGACATGGATCTCTTAAACTGGGCCCATAGGAGGATCATGCAAATTATCAGAAGGCTGGAGAATCTCTCTGTATAAGAATAGATGAGAGAATTAGGTCTGTTCAGGCTGGAGACAAGAAGGCTCTGAGGAGGTCTTAGCACAGATTTTGATACTTAAAGTAGGATTAAAAGAATGATGGAGAACTGGTTGCCCACAGAAATTGTGGATGCCAGTCTGGAATTTTAAGAAAGACAGAGAGAGACTTTTTGGAAAGGTCTTATGTATCAAGACAAGAGAGCACAAATCTAAACAGAAAAAGAACAGATCTATATTTGAGCAACCTGATGTAGAGAAAGATGTCCAGGGTAGGAGGTATTGGACTATATGTTCTACTTCTGAGAATCTATGAAAAGTTTTCAGACCTCAAGTCACTTTTTACAGATTTGTCCTTATTACTTTCATATTTATTAATAGGCTGCTAAGAAAAGATTACATCAGAACTGTATTATCTCCAAATGTTATTGGCGTAGTAAATGGTATGAGTCCAAGACTTATAGGTTAGTCAATAAAAATAGCACCATTGTATGTTTCTTCTGTTTACTTTTAGAAATGTATCAGATACTATGTTTTACTCCAGTACTATATAAAATCTGTATTTTCTGGAAGTAAATCAAAATAATCGTTACAAATTAATTGTATCAACTTAGTGAATTTGAAAACTTAAAGGTTAAAGATGAAACTGTTCTTGATAAAAATGTTGAGGCATTAATTTTGCCTAATTCTTTGCTGATGAAACATTTTCAATATCTTGTCTGCAATGCACGTGACTTTAAAAAGTATAGAGATACCTGCTTGCTCTATAAAACATTGACAACTTTTGACTCTTACCAATCTCTGTGATGTAACAAGTGCTCAGTCACTCTCAATTAAAAAAATAAAATAAATTTCCCTGATGTTCAAAGTGAACCTTCCATGTTTCATTTTGTGCCCACTGATTCTTGCCCTGGCACTGGTCATCACTGAAAAGAGCTTGATTCCAGCCTTCTCACAACCTCCCTACAGGTATATATAGACATTGATGAGATCCCCTCAAGCCTTCTCTGCTCCAGGCTGAGCAGTCCCAGCTCTCTCAGCTTTTCTGCATGGGAACGATGCTTCAGTCACTTAATTGTGTTTACTGATTTTTTCTGGGCTTTCTTATTATGTCCGTATTTTTCTTGAACTGGTTTGCTCAGAACTGTACACAGTATTCCAGTTGTGGTCTTGCTGGGGCTGAGTAGAAGGGAAGGATCACATCCCTCAACCTACTGGTAAAAGTTTGCCTACTACAGCCCAAAATACCATCAGCCATTTTTCTTTTCTTCAAAGACTGATTTCTGACTCATGTTCAGCTTAGTGTCCACCAGGACCCCCAGGTCATTTTCTGCCAAAATACTTTCAAACTGCGTGGTCCGCAGCAGTGTTGGTGCCTGGGATTGTTCCTTCCCCGGTGCAGACCTTTGCACTTTGCTTTCTTGAACTTCGTGAAGTTCCTGTAATCTCATTTCTCCAGCTTATTGAGGCCCCCCTGGATGGCAGCATGACCCTCCAATGTATCAGTCGCTCCTCCCAGTTTAGTGTCATCTGCAGGCATGTATGTGCATAGATACGTGCTGCATTTCTAGTTCCTCTCATTATGTTATTATGTCTGAGTTATTCAGGTCTTCTGTTTAAAAAGATACTGTATTTCTTGTCTGTGTCATGAATAAAGAGTCTGTCATTTTATAGGATCTGTAACTTTTTTAATTGCCCTTCATACTCTAGGCAGCTTTGTTCCATTTTCCTGTTCCTTGTTAACCAAAGTCTTTTAATGGATGCACTTTCTTTGCTGTTATGTTTTCTATACTCTCCAACTTCATTTTTAAAAAAATATTTATTTAAATGAAGTAATACTTTTCCCTTGCAAATGTGAGAGGGGGAGTCTGTTTAACTGATACTTTCACTTCCCCTCTTGACACAGATTTTTTAATAGAAGTCCTTTAAGTCACTGAAGAATTGAGAATTGCAGACAAATAGAAAAAATCATAATAAATAATCCTTATTAATATTTCCTGATCATTCATAATTTTCATTAATTATTTTTTTCTTCCCAATGAATTTTGTTTATGGCCGTTTTTGGTTTAAGAAATAAATCCTTCTAATGTGCTATGGTCCTGATCCTCAAAGGCTTTTGGATTCTTAGCTCTGACTGAAATAACAGGATTTAGTTGCTTTGGAAGCACAGTTGCAAAAAACCCTTTTGTCTATAACTTGCTTGTTAGGATATTGTGCTTGCATGTAGCAAGTCAAACTAATCTATGAACATTTGCAGTCTTTGTCTAACACAATGGAGATTCTTACAGAATTTTCCTATGCTATTTCTACTTTTTTAAATTAAAAAACCCCTATTACAAATATATGTTTCATTGACTCTTTTTTTAAAAAAAATGTGTTACAGTCATTGCTTTTTTTTAACCTTGCTAATATTTTTGGAATTTTTGAATCTCATATCTATCACATGCCAGGGATATTTCACTTTTAAAAAGATTCTGTGCAGAGATGCAGTGTGTGGTTTAGATTTCACATGCTTCATTACCATCTCATTTAGTCTTCTGTTGAAGGGAAAAGAGAGGCCATGTTACTCTACCTGTAGTCCTTTGAAGAATTCTGTTCAACACTTCCTTCTTGACCTCACACAGAACAGCTAGATTTTTATGTCTTCAGAAGAGGTTCTTCTGAACCTGGTGAGCAGGTTTCTTTGGTCAACTGTGAGTAAAGGAAAAGTGTCTGCCTCTGACACCTGTAGGACTGAAGAAGTTCAGGATGCTTCAATACAGTTTTATAAGCACTAAATCTTGCCAGGCAAGTCTGATTAATTTTTGATGTTATTACAAAGCAAGCAAATGATCTTACCTGAACATTAATTAAAATAAATTTTGAAAATTACTCTTTTATATTGATAGGATCTAACTATAGGCTGTAAAAAAGTGTAATGATGAATAACAATATATCAACTTCTGATAAGGTATGATCCTTCATTTGATCAAGTCCTATTTTAATATTTTCATTAAAATCTTAGGAAGAGTCTCGGCCTTACTGAAGTAAATGACAGAAAGCTTGCCTCAGTGAGCTATGATGTGCAATAAAATGATATATTAATGAAAGTCTCATCTGATATTACACTTGGCTTCAAATAATGCTAGGGACAGAAAATTCAACTAAAAAAACCTCCTAATTTAAATTAAAAATCAGAAAACAGGAAATAAAATTAGTTTCAGTTCTAAAATAGAGTGTCTCAATAGGTTGTGAATGGAAAAACTCCTAGTGTGTAACTCTCCTGAAAAGAAAAAGAGAAGAACCTTAAAAAAAATTGTAAAACTGGCAGAAAGACCATAGAGTATGATATAAAAATATACTTGTATTTTTATGTATGTGAAACATCTGAAAAATTGCATAACACAAAGCTGACAATAACATTGATTTTAATAGTTACCTAATTTTCACACACATACAAATCACAGAATCAGAGTATCACAAAATCACTAGGTTGGAAAAGACCTCCAGGATCATCGAAAAGACCCACTGGATCATCAAGTCCAACCATTCCTCTCAACCACTAAACCATGCCCCTCAGCACCTCATCCACCCGTCTTTTTAACATCTCCAGGGAAGGTGACCCAAACAGGGAAGGTGACTCAACCACCTCACTGGGCAGCCTGTTCCAGCGCCCAATGACCCTTTTGCTGAAATATTTTTTACTGCTATCAACTCTGAATCTACCATGGCGCAGCTTGAGACCATTCCCTCTCATCCAGTCCCCTGGCACTTGGGAGAAGAGGCCAGTTCCCTCCTGTCTACAACTTCCTTTCAGTTAGTTATAGAGAGCAATAAGATCTCCCCTCAGCCTCCTCTTCTCCAGGATAAACACCCCCAGCTCTCTCAACTGTTCCCCATAAGGTCTGTTCTCCAGCCCCTTCACCAGCTTTGTCACTCTTCTCTGGACACGCTCCAGAACCTCTACATCCTTCTTGTGGTGAGGGGCCCAGAACTGAACACAGGATTCAAGGAGCGGTCTGACAAGTGCCATGTACAGAGGGAGAATAACTTCCCTGGACCTGCTGGTCACACCATTTCTGATACAAGCCAGGATGCCATTGGCCTTCTTGGCCACCTGGGCACACTGCTGACTCATGTTCAGTTGGCTGTCAACTAACACCCCCAGGTCCCTCTCCTCCTGGCAGCTTTCCAGACATATTTCTCCTAGTCTGTAGCTCTGCATAGAGTTGTACCCCAAGTGCAGGACCCGGTATTTGTCCTTGTTGAACTTCATCCCACTGGCCTTGGCCCAGCAGTCCAGCCTGACTACAACAGAACAGAAATAAATGATACTCTATAGAAGAGCCAAGGCCTCATGCTAGAATCTAAGAATTATACTAATCTGTATTATCATGGAAACCATGTAAAATGTGGCTAAGATAAAGACTTCAGACTAGATGTTTTTTCTATATCTGAAGAAGTCTTGACTAATAAATATTCATATATGCATTGTTAGAAATATTAACTCATATTTTCCCTTCTTTAAATATAAATTATCAACTTCTATAAGAAAAACAGCTATAAGCATCATGTTAATGCCAGCAGAATCTGAGCTAACCAGAGAACCAATTTGGATTGTTAAACAAGAATTTTATTGATTTACCTAATCAATGTTCTCCACTAATAGATAACATTGTTAAGTAGATTAAAAATATGGTGGAAGATATTTGTCTGTTAAATACATTAACTTTGGCTTGTCCTCACATACCTCCACTATTTTGCCCTATGTTATGTCATGCCATGATTACAGCATGAAGTCCATAGTATTATTTGTAAGGACTAATGACAAAGAAACAGAAATACCCTTGTTTTTCTGAAGAGTCAAATTCTACAGACACCTTTCATGGGAATAGGTATAACGGCTAACATTATACATTGCTTCTTATGCAGAGATATCAGAGATATTTACAAAGACAGAAAAATGATAACAAATCTGGAAAAGCTCCCCTAGAGAGGTTTATGAACAAATATTTATAGAATATTCACAATGGCCAAAGTAGAATATATTCAGTCTCTCTTTGTATGGACTCATTATACTTGGAATGAATATCCAGTGGTACTGCTCTGACAAATACACTTGGCTAAAAATCAGTGTTCTTGCTTATAGGAAACTTGAAGTCTGTCCTGTCAAATAATTTGGTTTCTGAGCTGAAACCCAAGCCCTGACCTCTTAATCTTCCACACTGCATAAATGTTAATTTGCTTCTTAGTCTCCTTTTGGAGTACTATCAATCTGTCAACCATGATACAAAATCCATCTGGTCTTAAAAAGAGAGTTCTCTTTTGAGATTTTTTTCAATGGAGAGAAAGAATGAAGGTTGCAGTCTATTAGTATTTTCTGCTCTGTAGCATCCTCCAAAATTACTTGGTAAGAATTGTTCCTTAACAATTGACACAATTTCATGAACCGTGATTTGAGGCAAACAATACACATATACACATCCTGAGTTTCATTCTATGAAAAAACTCTCTAATGGGACTAAACAGGAATTTCTTATTATTTTGGAGGCACATGAATAACAAAAAAAAGAGAAACAACTAAATTGAAAACAAAATAAAACAAAAAACAAATTGGGGGGAGGTTGGGGGAGGGGGAGGGTCACTGCATATAACTGCACATGACACAGATCCAGGGCCAAGTGTTGTTTCGCTATGACCCATCTGCCCTGAAGGCATCAGCCTCTATGTATGCGGGGGGTGTGTGTGTGTGTGTTTGTGTGTGTGTGTGTGAACCACTTTCTCTGCACCACTGTGTGTCATAGACACATGGAACTATGTAGATATGCAATTTGTTCCCAGGAATGTTTGATTCAGTTCATGCCAGTCCATAAAAGGCTTGGTTTTCAAGCAAACCAGTTAACTTTGAAAAGTGTTTCTGTGTAGAGTAGTAGTATACGCACGAGAACACCAAAGCTAGCAGCAAGATGTGCTGCTGCATATTGCCTGGTGCCAGACACAGCATCTCTTCTTGCAATGGATTAATAAAAACTCCTTTGAAGTAAAGGTCTTTCAAATAGAAACATAGGGCCCAGAGGACTGAAGCCAATCATGCATACAAGTTCGTAAGAAGTAACTAACAAATGAGATAAAAAGCCTCTAATGATATTAAGATTATAATAACCTCAGACACTAAAGAGTTTCCAAGCCCGCACATTGATCCTATAAATTTCTGATATGTTCCACACTCAGTATGCACTGCTGAATCTTATTATTCCTTTTATTTGGATAGATATACCAGTGAATGAAGTTCCAATGTACCTGGAATAGGGCACAGGTACAGACCAAAAGCAAGTCTCTTTAAAGTTTTGTATGTGGTTTAAATTATTACCATTATTGTTATTATTAGACATATGTCTAACCATGGGGTTACACTCTCATCACCAGTTAAGTGAATCTAAAATGCTTGTCAGAAAATTACTTTTTTGGGAGATAGAACTGCACAACATAATAAGTGTTAACGTATAAGTATTAAAGCTTACTTTAAAGAACTGATAGGAGCACTAGATATCATCCCCCACCCCCTCCCATTTATGGACAGGAAATTTATTGAAAAAATAAAAAAAAAAAACATAGCAGGTTATAGGCTGAAAGAGTCTTTTGCTACTATAATATTCATAGTTTTTGTAATATTGACTAAAACAGAACCTGAGCTTGGATGACATTACAATCTTATGCTCCAAAATCTGGGATATTGTTTTTACCACAAGAAAAACTTTGAAACTCGATACTTTTTAAATATAAAGTTTAGAGATATAAATCCCTCAGCTATTTTTGTATGAAATACAATGATGTCTGATACACAAGTGGAGTTTGGAAAAACTGCCTCTTCTCTCCAGTAAAACCACTGAGAAAGAGACTGGCTTGGAGAAGGGTGGCAAACTAACTCACTTAGTATGTCCTATATTTTGTTGCAGCTGGATAAACACTTCACATTTAAAAATAAGAAGAAACTGTGTATATTTATACCAAGATCTTAATGAAAATGGAGATAGATGGTTTGCTCAGAAAAAAATTTCCTTTCACAGTTATCCTTCTGGTTCTCCAGTTCAAGAAAAGGAGCAGTAGGATGATTTTGCAGCTTTCAGCATTTTGTACAAAAGAATGATAATCAGATAAATTCATTCACGTGTTCTCCTGTTCTTCCTTTTTCCTATCAATTCTCTTTTCTGAAATTACCATCTTGAAATATACTAACCCATTCCTCTGTTCAGACTCAACACTCTGTGTGGTAGGTGCACCAACCCATTTTACCTGATAGGCACAAACCACACTAATGTACAGAGTATCTGTAACAGAGTTGTGGCTCAAGCAACGTTTGATGCACTTCCTTCCATGAGAACCTGTCACCTACTGGGGACTTTGCTGTTTCTACAGTTAAGATCTCATAGACCACACTGATAAACAGCAACACGAAATCATGGGATAGATAGGAAGAATTGACATTGCATATTTGGTGTTTTGTTTTTGGTGTTTGGGGTTTTTTTTGGTTTTTTTTTTTTTTGAGAACTTAAGTGGTAATATGAGATTTTTAAAAGGCAAAAGGAGAAATATATAAAATTGGTAAGGTTGATGTTGGTTTAACTCTCCTCTTGCTGAGGGAAATGTAAAAAGTTTTTTTTTAGGCAATGTAAACACCATATAAAGCAGACACTTCCAGCCAAGAATTTCATCCTATGGAATAAATGTAGATTTTTTGGTTTTCAAAATGCATCTTTCCCAATTTATATTAACTGAGATTCTCTTCCCACAAAGTTTTCAAGATTAAATAAGAATGGTTTCCACTATGCAGCTGAAGTGTATTAGGTTTCTCTCAGAAGCCTTAGCTTGTGTGTGCCATGCACAGTGTAAATCAATGGCAACCAACAGTGAAAGGAAGCTAAAATGAATGTTATCCATCCCTTTTCCCTTTAGAAGAAAAGAAAACAGAACCCTGCTTTGTTCATGAAAGCCCAGCATTCAGAACTCAGTAGTTGGTCTTTGATTTGGAGCTGGTTTGCACCAGGGACGCCACGACACTGATTTTTTATGGGGAAAAAATGAGGATAACAAGGTACTTAATAAGATTAAGTGATTTAGAGATACATCTGCAAAGCATAGTTTTAAAACATCAGACATATTTTTTCTCTCTTTTCCTCCCTTTTCATCTCCCACACAGGAACAAAGAAACAGACTTCTGAAATGCTGTGGGATTTTTTTTCCTCTCAAAATCTTGTATCTCTATTTAGAAACTAACAAAAGTCCTTTGCAACTAGTTGACATATTTGTCATCACAATCATGAAAGCATGCTGAAAAAAGCATGGAGAGAAACAATGAAGTGGTGAACAGTTCTTTAATGACAATTAAGAATTACAAACACAGGGGAAAAAATCACAAACAAGTTGATCCTGAGAAAATCAGGATTTATGGCACCTTGTTGTCCACAACATACTTTCCAGCATCCCGTGACTAATTCTTTCCAGCTTTGCATCCACTCCATCCTCCTTCTCAGCTCCTTTTTATGTTTCTATACTCAGCCCTCCTCACCTCCTACCACACAGCCCCTTCCCCCTTTTGTTGCTTTCTCAGCTCTCCTGTTTATATTCCTAGGTCAGAGACAGCATATGCTCTGACTGATTTAAAGGCTCACAATAAGTACACATTTACTTAGATTGATCATGTGGCTGATAACTCTTGGAGCAGGTGAGTCAAGTTACAAGTGATTTTCACCCTTCATTGGAGGGTAATGATTGAAAAAAATACAATCTCTTACTAGTAGTATTTGTCAAACTGAGGAAATTTTACCTCTGTAAGATTGCATCTCTTATTTTCAACAACTTAAAGGCTAGTTGATCATTTCAGTGCTATCAGAGATACAGAGAGCATATCAAACTTGTTGCCTTAGAAAAGTGTACTGAAGGATACAAAGACAGCTTATTTCTTGCTTGGCATGGCTTAGTATTGCTTGTAGAAGTATTTAACCTTTAACAATTATTCCACTCCAAGTTTCCCATTTTAAGAGTGTGTTAAAAGTTTCTTTATGGAAACTAAATTTTAGTGATTTCTTCTCATGGAATTTCCTTGAAATAATTTATTCTATGTTTGGGGTTTTTTTCAGTTGGATTCGCGGATAAACTTAGAGGGTAAAAATAAGAATACCCACTCCTGAAAATATTGTTTTCTTTTTTCATTGCAAATATAAATAAAAATGTAGAAAATTGAAAGCAGAAATGTAGGGGAAAATATGTGTGAAACATGGTTCAGAGAAATTATATTGTTTCAAGACAAATTCTTTTTCCTGAAATAGCAAGTACTCCTTCTAACATTTAGAATCCTCAAACTCTGCTGTGAAAGTAGCAACTTGGTAGCTTGCTACCTATGATGGAAAGGGCCTAAAACTGGAAAGAATCTGTGCTAGTGATTAAGGAAGCTCTGAAACCTGTTGGGAAAGAAAATCTGATGGGCAGAGACGTATTAATCTGATAGTTTCCATTCTAAGAATCCTCAGTCAGTCTAACCTGGCTCAGAGTCACAAACCCTGAATTTTTTAAGGCAAGGCAAAAAAAGAAAGGACTTTTATTTTGACTGCAACCTGAAATTAAACAGCGTGCTAGCTTCAAAGGAATAGAAAATTGCATTTTAAATTTGAGGTGATTAGAGACAACCAGCATGGCTTCACCAAGTGCAAATTGCATTGACTAATCTAGAAGGGCTGGAGGTGACCTCGCTTAAGTCCCTTTTTGTTGGTTTTTTTGACCCCTTTCTGTCATATCACCCTATGCCCTTTTTGATCAGTGATCCCATCACATTACACCATGCCCTTGGATCATCCTGACATAAGAAAGTATTTTACAGTGAGAACAATCCTTTCACTGGATTAGCCTTCACAGGAATGTGGTAGGGATCCCATCACTTTAGATTTTCATGGCATAACTGGGCAGGATGCTAGACAGTCTTGTCTAAGCTCCCTTTTCCATGAAGGGTTAGACTGGATAATCTTTCAAGGTGTCTTTCAGCTTGGGCTGTTCTACAAATCTATGCTCCTGTCTGTCACTCTCTCACAGGGCTTCTGTTTACTCTTTACCTTCCCCATTATTTTTAGTTATAAGCCCTCCTGATGAGATCCTATTGGCAAAAATAACTCTGTACTGCTTAGAAAGGTGCATCCCACATGTCCTAAGCAGGTGCTTATCCGGAAATAGGATCTCATGATTATAGATCCCAAGACTCCAGTTGCCAACATCAGTTCTGTAGCTACACATGAGTGAAGACCAATCTCACAGTGGTATACTTTTAGTAGGGTCAACCTGACTCCAGGAATAGTCTAGGAATGTCTCATAAACTGATTTGTCTTCCTCACTGATGCGTGTGTATTTTCTAAGAATTTCATTTGGTTCATTTGTTTGATTAGCAATAGATTTGGATTGGTTTGGACTATTATTAGGAGGCAGGGATTAAAATAGCAAAGCAAAATTTTCAAAACCAACACATTTTATACATTGAAAGGGTTAATAAGATTAGGACTACCAGTTCATGTTTCAAAAGTTGAAGTAAATACACAAAATATGCAGAAGCAAACCTTAATTCATTTAGTTATCTGCTGGATTCACAACTGTCATTATATAAAATTTCTTAAAATTTAAACATTTCTAAAATCTATAAAGCAGCTTGCACTGGTGAGTATATTGTTCTTTATAAACTGTCTTCAAATAAACCAACTATATGGATGTGTCTCTTCTACAGTATCTGTGCCACGGTCTCTTTAAAATAGAATTAGAACTATAATAATAACAAGAAATGTTAACAGTATTTTAATTTTTTTTACTAAAAACATTTCTCATGGATTTATCTGATGTATTATGAACCAGAAAAGCATTGAATTGATCCCATAGCCTGAGAGTTCTGGTTATATTTTGCAAGTATGTTTTTTGCATTTTTTTGATAACCACATACCTTCTAGGAGATTGAGTCAAGAGGAAGAAAAATGTTGGAATACCTCTAAATTACTGTCATTTTTTAATTCAAAAAGTTAATTGCTGTCAGTAAAATGAAGTCTCTGTGTCTGTTACTGGCTGAAAATCATAACAATTGCTCTTAGAAGGTCTGCTTTCATTGCAAAAATAAAGAACAAAACTGCTGATTATTCAACTGACAGTGTTTTTGCATAACTCAAAAAGGTGTTAATTGAAAACATGTTAGATTTAATTTAGAAACACAGCTCTTGATTACCAAGTAAAATTATGGATAATTAAGGGAGTTATTTACATCCAAGTTGAGATGTAGTTTCTCTACAGTGAAACACTAGCTTTGCTAGTGGTTGGAGTTAGGCTGGATTTCATCCTTGTATGTTCAAATACCATCAAAATGATTTACACAGGAAGCACCAAACACTGACTAGTCTGTCTTGTCCTCATAGAAATCCATCTTCCAGATATCTGTATGATGCTTAGTATTAAAATAAACAGCAAAATTTCTGTATCACCATACTTACCTAAAAAGTATGTACCAGCTTAAGGACTTTTACTCTGCTCTGATTAACTGGTTTTCTTTCAACTTCTTTTATGCTTATGCATATAACTGCATCATAAGTATATTCTTATTGAAGTTGAAACTTAAAACTACTTCCTTCCTTTCTTATGTGTCGTCACTGTAAGAGGTGTGTATTGCAGAAGATTGCAACATGGTTTGTGATCCAGCTCAGTGCTGCAGCACGTCCTGC
>WAAB01021058.1:0-16753 GCA_013389865.1 Piaya cayana | reverse complement strand
GAGTCCAACCATAATAGTAACTGGGAGGCTGATAGTGCCGTGTAAAGGTGTGTTAGGAAGCTGTAACACTGTTGAACAGACCCAAAACACTGCATACAGCTGCAATAACGTGTCAGATACCTGTTTGTAAAGGTAATTACTGTTGTGGGAGGAAGGCAGGCTAAGCACTGGTTGGCTGTGACCTTGCTGTGGGGCTGTGTTTACCTCCCAGCTTCCTAGTGCTCTTCCTACTCAAACCCATTGTTTGTGCAAGGTGTACTCACACCTCTTGTAGCTCCTCCAGTGTCTGCTTTAAGCTCCCTTTCATTAAAGAGCATTGCTGAGGCAAGCAGTATGATTAAATGAAACCCTGCACGACTCAGCACCTCTGCCCCTCGATAGCTGTCGTATTTTTCAAAACGGGGATTAGGACGTGGTGTGGCAGCTCTGCCGGAGCCAGCAGCACCCACTGTGTTGCCGCACGCTGCATTGTCGCCCTGGTTTGCTGTCTGCAAAATGGAGAAGTTATTTATCCAGCTGAGTTTAACTCATTTTTTTCTGAAGCTCAGGTGGAATTTCAGTTCTGTTAAGCAGAAGGTTGGAATACCTGTTTGAATGCATTTAAAATGTTAGCCTTGTGTTTTTCTGAAATGTTTCTGTGCTTCATAGATTGTCGTGTAGAAATCTCATTTACCATCTTGCGAGTTTAGGGTTCAGAAAACAATCTGTGCAGGTAGCTGAGTGATTTTCAGCAAAACTCCAAGAGTTAGTTGGTTTAGCAATATTCATGCTCCTAATATTGGTTTTTATGGAGCAAGGAAGCCCTGCAGAGCATCATAAGTCACTTATGCAGTGGGTTTTGCATGGAGAGACCATTGCACAGAAAGGCTGCTGTGTTCCTGCTGCAGCCACCTCTTCCCACCTGAGAATTGTTGCTGTTTCTTTCCTCCTGATTTAGCTTTTGAAAGACTTTTGCTTTGACCCATCCTGAAGCCCTATAGGACCTGATTTTTCCTTTCTTAGTTGTTCTGTGATGCCATTTCCGCAGTGAAACCATTTGAACAGTTTTCAGCTGTAGTTTGTGTATCTTGGGGCGGGCTGGCAGTGTGGAGCTGGCTGTTTCAGCTCTTTGTTTCTCCCTTTCAGCATTTTCACCCGTTCTGCTGTGCTGGTACAGCTTCCCCCTTTCTGTGAAGAACTGAGGCGATAGACCTGTATGGGATGGTGTTTATCACAGAGTCAGTGTAGGGCAGGGTCACTTTTTCTGAATTTCATGTTACCTGAGTGTTTTTCTGCCAAGGCTTCTGATGGAAGCAGCTCCAGAGAGGATCTTTCATCCCAGTTACTCAGAAGAAATGAGCAGATAAGAAAACTGGAGGTCAAGCTGTCTGGTACGTGTGTTGATACATATAAAAAACCTATTGCTTTAGACAATACTATCCTTTGGGCTCAAGTGCTTTAATTTATGAAGGATACATGGGGTTAGTTTTTTTGAAAATGTCTTTGTAGCAACCCTGTTTTTTACGTAGGGAGCATCTAGTATCGCTGCTCTGGCCCTGCTTTCCCTCCCTTCTGGGGACGAGGGTCACAGACTGAGCTAAGCTGTTAGGCTGCTGCTTCCCAGCTCTCATAGAAGGGCTTGGAAAATAGAGAGAGGTTATAGCCAGCGGGAGACTTACCAGGCTCCTGTTCAGTTCAAGAAAATGCAGGATTCAAAGATGATTTCCCATTGCAGTTTGAAAGGGCAGAATGTTCACGTGTTTGCATAAGGTAAACGTAGAGGTGCCAGCCCGGGCTTAGTGCGAGAGCAGGAGTGTCAGGAGCCTGTTGCAAGCAGCCTGATCAGCAAGTAAATCAATCCTCACTTCCACTGTGCATAAACTTCTCCAAGGAGGGTGTTTTATGTTGGTTTTGTAGCTGCATTCCTCATTCTGCTCAGTAGCTGCAGTGATGGTAGGAAAGTGAGTTTGTTAGTGCAGCCCAGCTCCAGAAATACCTCGTGGCTTGAGCACCAAGCAGCACGGAACCAGGGTGCAGGTGTCTGAGAGTTACCCCATCCTCACACCCTCCGATGAGAGACACCTTTCCTGAAGGGAGTCAAACAGATCCCTGTTCTCGAATGAAGTAAATAGCAGGAGTAGCAATTTGTCCTCTGCTCCTGCCCTCGTGTAACCAGCACACCTGGGGCAGCTCCTCCTGTTCTTGCCAACCACTTTCCCTGTGGCCATCCCAGAACTGTTCGCTTGTGTTCATTGTTGTGGTCACTCAAGTTTTCCTTGGCAGGAATGATTTTCTGGTTGAGAAAATCATTGCCATTTTCCACTTACCCTTTTTTTTCTTTTTTTTTTTCCCCACTTTTTTGTTTCACTCCTTTCCCCAATGTCTGTTCATTCCTGGTCTGTGCTCCTCCCTCCTCGCACAAGATTATGCTGATCAGATCCGAAACTTGCAGAAGATAAAAGAGAAGCTTGAAAATGCGTTAGAAAAGCATCAGGATTGTACGTACTTCCCTTTTTCCTTTTTTTTTTTTTTAAAGTTGGTAACTCTCATGGTTGGAAGGAAACGGGTTTGATGTTTGTTGTTTGCTTTCGAACAGTGGAAGAAACAGAACACAAATTCTTGAATAACTTATGGTATAAAAAGCAGCAGTTAGTGTGCTGGCTGAACAAAGCTGGTGTTACTCTCATTTTTCGCAGGTTTGTGGCTGGGGTGCAGGAGAGATTAATTAGAAACCTATGGCTTTGTTACAATCCTGTGAGGAACAGCGCTGCTCTCTGCTCTTATGTCTGTTATTTGACTCATGGGCAAGCAGTGCGAGGTGATGAGTGGCACAGCCTTGGTGCTGGAGAGTCAAGATGGGGCTGATAACTTGTAGGAGCAGCTCTTTAAAGTTATTTATAACTCAGGGAGAATTGAGAAGCAATATTAGAAGATCAGTTTTTGATCCAGCTGGGTCTTGTCTGTCTCCAGCCTCCATGAGGAAGTTCCAGGAGCAGAACGAAGCTCACCAGGCCAGCCGAGCGAAGATGGCTGAGGGGATGGCGTTGGCCCTGGAGAAGAAGGACCAGGTAACCACGCTCACACCACTCGGCTGGCTGCCTGCAGGGCTCCATGCACAGCCCGGGTGTTTGTGATCAGTACTGGGGTTGCTCAGCGTGCCGACGCTGAGAGAAAAAGGGAGTGCTGAGTTCAAATGTGGGAAATGGTGCAGGACGCGTCATCATCCTGACTGTTCCTGCTGCTTTTAAAGAGCCCACAACAGTTTCTAGTCAAAATCTAAGCTTGCACTTGTGTGTGGTGAGGTTCAGTTGTAGCAGGGCTGTTGTCACTTTCTTTTTTCTTGCATGAAGCTTGTGCATTCAGGTAGCATAAATGATTCCTCAGTGTTCATATATTGGAACACGAGCTGTTGCTTTTCTTTGGCTGATGTGGCTTTTTAATCTTTACCACAGCTTAGTATCTATGTTAACAATACAATTTCTTTTTTTAAACCATAAGGTCCTTGAAAATCTACAAATTGATTTTGTTTTTCTCTTTTCTTTCTTGCTCAGGAATGGATGGAAAAACTGGGTCAAGTTGAAAAGGTAACCAACCTCTGAGGCTTGGGAGGGCAGTTTGTGCTTGCGTGTTTGTGAACTGAGCAAACAAAGATTCTTGCATTCCTCTTGGTTTTGTTGGTTTATTAGGAAAAAAAAATGCTTCAAACGCAGCTACAAGAACTGAGGGAGCAGAGTTTGAACCTCTTTCAAAAGAGAGATGACATCGATGAGCTGGAGGGCTTTCAACAGCAGGAAATTGCCAAAGTTAAACACATGGTAAGATGATTTTTAAACTTTTTTATTTCTTAAGATTTCTGTTAGAATTCTGAGTTCGTCGTAGCTTTGCATTAATATTTTTAGCCTTAACGCTTGCATACAGCATTGGTCAGTGTTAGAATCCAAACAGTAGGTCCATCCATACAGTGATACATAGTTTATTTCAGCTGTGACTTTTTCTGGGAGTTGTAATTCCTGTAATTGATCTCATAATTTGATGAAAGACAAATTTTGACGTGAAGGCTTTATCAGACTCTCAAGTCACCTGTATTGTCAAAGATAACGTTCTAATATTCAGCTTTTGAAAAAGGAAGAGTCGCTGAGCAAAGCAGAGCAGGACCTAGAGGCGTGTGCTGGAGAGCTGTCCCACACTAAAGAGATGCTTCGGGATGCAAGCAGCGAGTCCGCAGGGCTAAGGAAGGATCTCCAGGAGCTGCAGCAGCGGTTCTTGGAGCTGGAAGCACAGAGGTATGGAGCTGGTGGCTCATGAGGAGCGGGGGGTGCATTCCCTCTGTCCTTTTCTTTCGTGTGCAGTTCTGTCTTTTTAGAGTTGATGTGTGTAATGAGCTGACATCAATACCAAGTTTATGTTTATTTTCTAGCCAATTAAAGTAGTACTTTCTTAGCGTTTTGTAAGCTGGTTATGATTTCTCTATTTTTCATAGTTTGAATGCTTAACTGTCACTAGTTTTGGAAAATGTCTAAGCAAGCAGTGGCTGGTTTTAGGACACAGTCGTGTTGTTGCTTAGTCCTTTTTCCTAAGGATTACTTCTCTGGAACAGTGTGCCACTTTTTCTTCTTCTCTTTCTGAAGAGATAAACTAATGACAACTGAGGCAAATGCAGAAAATAAGATCACTGCTCTGGAATTAAGAGAACAGGAGCTACAAAATGTCATTCAGCAGCTCTCTGGAGACTTGCAAAATGTAAGTTTGAGCTAAGTGAGATTTGCTTCAAAGAGCTCCTTGTCTGCAGAAGTTAGATTAGATGTCGGTTATGTGGGTTTGCAAATCCAAGTTTCAAAGCGAGTAATTTCTCTCAATTTTGAGGCTCGAGTGTCTGGTTCTGGTTGTGAGAAGAGACTGGAAACATTGCAAATGGAACACGAAACTCTGAAGACAGAATATGAACAACACAAGCAAAAGGTGAAATGCTTTCAGATGCTTCTGCTGGTGGCTGGTGTAGAGGTGTGCTTGGGGTAATGAACGCACTCGGAGTTTGAAATTTGGTGCCTAGAACGTGTTTTGGGATCATGTTGTCTTTTCAAACAGGACTTGTCATTCCAGTGGCACTTTTTATAGTCAAACCATGGTAGATTAGCTGAAAGCTTCACTACAAAAAAGAATCTGTGATTTCTTCTTGTCACAGATGAGTCTTGAATTTGCTGAGAGAAATAAACTTACAGAACAGCTGCAGGAAAAAGTGTCTGTCTTGGAAAAAAAGCTGGAACGAAACCTTTCAGGGGATGAACACATGCAGGAGCTACTCAGAGAGGTAAGTGTACATTTATAGACTTGAAAGTGGAATCTTAGCGAGGCTTTTTTTTTTTTTTAAGGATATACATCACTTCTGATCCATGGAAAGAACACGTAATGATGTCATGCAGGCACATTTGTCCCTGTTGTGTATGTTGGCGCCCTGCCTGTGCTTTGAACTTGGCCTGGGTTAGAAAATTATGACCTAGCTGCTGATTAGTGTTTACTTTTTGGATCATGATAGGATGCCAGGGAATTTCCCATTCTTAACACTCATGATGTCGTCCCGGGGCAGTGTGATCTGTGGGGCCCTGTGCAGCGGCACCAACCTCGTTGGTATCCGAGAGCAAAGCTGCATTGCACATCCAAGTATCTCCTCCGTTGTAGCTTGACCTTATTAATGAAATGAAAATTCTTAATTTAAAAACCCCCTTATCTCTTTGTCTCTCCTTCCTTGTGTTCTTCACCTCGATGCAATCTTCAGAAAGCTACTCTTGAGCAGAAACTGGATGAAGCCAGGCAGCAGGTGCTTACAGACCAAACACATCACGCTGAGTCTGTCAGCCATTTGGAAACAAAGGTAAGGATTCATTTCACCGTAGAATCGTAGAGTCATTCCCGCTGTTCCCAGCCTCTTCGTGCCCTGTGCCTGCTCCTCTCACTGCACTTGCGCTCTCAGCCCAAGCGAGACTGTGCAGCACATTTATACTCTAAAGAATAAGGGCTAATTGATCAGTGCCTCTGGTCATTTCCCCACCCAGGCATGGAGAAGGGTCTAGAAGTTGCATACCAATCTTCCCTACCCCATGAAACAGCTGGAGTGAAGCATTGCTGGGAGACAGTTGTGTTCCAAATTGTTTTTTTTAAAAAAGCAGCATGTGTCCAGTAGGCAGTCTCTCTGAACTATGTGGTTTCATGGTTTTAGTGTTTGCCTTCCCCTGATGGGTCATCCCATGTTCTGTACGTTTGTATTTATAATGTAGGTGCCAATGGATAAGGAATTTAATGTATGGTTGTATTTTAGAACAAAGAACTGGAAGAAAAACTATGGATTGCGACAGAAGCATTGAAAAAGAGTGAAGAAGCAGCTGCTGAGCAGGGTCTGAAGACCCAGAAGTTGGTGAGTGTCCTGCATGATACTTTATTGACCAGGAGCAGATCTGTCTTCAGCATCTCCGGACACACTCACTTTGCTGTGTTTGTTTTGTTACTGAGGTGTTTTCTTGGCATTTGTCTCCTAAACGAGTGTGTGTATGTGAGTGTGTGATGCTGCTGCCAGAGGGATCGCGCAGCCTCAGGTTGTGTTGCAGGGGCTGGTGTCAGGTGATTGTCAGAGCTTCCGAATACCCTTTTGTTAATGCAGCGCTCTTTGTTTCTCTTAAGCAAAATGATCTAGAGGATGAAAGAAGCAAGCTACAGCAACAGCTTTTGAGTGAGAAACATCAGTACAATGAGAAAGTTTCAGGGCTGGAGTCTCAAATTGCTGCTCTTGAGACAGCTTGGGAATCTGAGAAAACAGCTTCTCAGCACAGGATCGTAAGTATAGAAACTGTCCAGTGGGCCTTGCGGGTCTGCACAAAACGATGTTAGCGTCGCTTGTGGTCCTCACATGTTTTCTGTGTGTTCTTATTCAGTTCTTAGCAGATCTTGTGCTTTGAGAAACTAAACATGAGCAAAGATTTGATGTGTTTAATTGTTTAAACAAAGCAAATTGTACATGGCGTTTATGCAGTCTTTATTTTATAGAGCCAGTTGGAAAAGGAAAATGAAACCCTTAATGGAGGCAGAGAAGAGTATGAGAGCACTTTGAAAAAACAGGAATCAGAATTGAACAGGCTAAAGGTAAGGGCTCACTTGGTTCGTTATACTGCGTAAATACAGAGCCTGGTTTGGAAGCAGTTAATGGCAACTTGTGTTATATTTGTTACATGCAGTTTGCAGCGTGTTTGGTGTGGGTAGAAACGCGTTTGAGGAGCGTTGCAGATGGCTGATCCTTTTCTGAAATAGAATGCTTGGGTCTGCCCAAATCAGGCAGAAGTAATGCATCCCCATATTGTCGGGCTTGAAGAGCTTTTAAATCCTGTTAGCAGGAATGAATACAGAATAGTCCGACACCAAATCCCAGTCGTAGCATTCAAAGCAGAAGTTAGAGACTGGACTTGGTCAAGTATCCACGGCTGAAGCTCAGCCTCTGACTGTGATTTGAGATTGTTGAAAGTGTTTCCCGTGGCTGCTCTTGGATGCGCAGTTGGAATAAAGATCGGTTGTAGGAAGGAGCTGCTTTGCCATAGAGACTTCAAGATAAAAGATCTTTTAAGCACTGGATGCATTTGGCCTCTTACATCAGTCGTGTGTTACTCTTACATGTGCAGCAGTGCAGTAAAACACGTAACTCTCATGTGGGAGTGTAAGTCATTTTGTGCTAGAACACCAGTAACTTCTAGTTGCTGATGGGTTGCGATTTAAAGATGAGAAACTGGCCTGATTTTAGTTGTCTCGAGTAAGCTCTGAATGCCTTTTGCTTTGCAGGATGAACTGAGCAGCAGAGAGACTGTCAGTGTCGAAATTGCCAAAGCGCTGGAAGAAACACGGAAACAGCGAGAGGAGTTACAGCAGCAGGTTGGTTAATAGCAACAGTCTGAACCACCTCTGGGGGCTCCACCTTTCACAGACCAGACTGGATTTGGGCTTAAGTACCTTAACAGTCAGGAATATTAACTGGAAATTTACCCTCAGTGTGCAAGGCAGCAGTAGTTGCCTCAGTAAACTTTAAACTCAGAGGTGGTTACAGGGCAGCCTGTGTCGCAGCGTTAGTCAGAGCCACGTGTGGTTTGGCTCTTGGAGCCAGCTCGGTGCCTTTTAACGAGGTCAGTGGTGCCTTCTGTGCGTCTGGATTCTTTTCCAGTCCTTCCCACAAACAATAAATCTGAAGCTCAGAGCTGTGCTGAATTCTTTCAATGCCCTCTCCTATTTTTAGATCTTTAACGACTTCTGTTTGTTTGTCTGCTTTGAAGGTTTCACATCTGGCTGCTGTAATAAAGGAAAAAGACCAACTGATTGAAGAAAAATGTGAGACGCTCCTAAAACAGAAGGAAGAACTAAACCAGCTCAGCCAAGGTTAGAACACTGCACCTGCTTCAAAGATTATTTGCATTCTTAAAAGCAGCTGCAACCGGATATCACACAGTTGTAGTAAAAGATGAAGTAGAGTCATCTTCACTCAGTCCCTGACCCCACCATTTCTCCTCTTGTGCTACTGTTATTTTGAAAGGGAATGAAACTTTCACCTTATCTTGTGCTGTTCCTTGGGAGGCCACATGCCAGGAGCTGCTTGTGCTCCTAGCTCAGCTGAAATGTTCCTGTGCAGCCACAGCACAGGTCATACTGGCTTTTGACAGTGGATTTTTACAGCAGCTGTAGCTGACAGTTATGTTAAGTACTAAAATCCCTCTGACTTTCAGACAGGTGGGCTGCTCCTTTACAAAAACATGCGTGTGAGCTTGGGTTGCTTAAACTCCATTATCTTTCTGTCTTTACTGCCGAGCAAGGCAAAAAGGTCAGGATTTGCTGTCAGTGTAATTTGCTTTGTTTCAGGGAATTTAGAAACTCCTATGTGATTCAACAGGCTGATACTAAGCAGGGCTCTCCTTCCTCAGATCGTGAAGCTGCCTTGCTGCAGGTGCACCAGTTGCAGTCTGACCTAGAAGCAATTAATGACCGAGCAGCGGAGAAGGAAGAAACGGCAAGGAGGGAGATGGATGCACTGAAGTTGCAGGTACAGGAGCGCCTGCTGGCCAGAGAATATGAGACAGTGTGGGTGCGGTTGCAAAGCTGATCTGTTCAGACTTCCCAGGAAAAACAGGGGGGGTGAGGGACCCCAGTTCACTTGTGCTTGGGGCTGTGTCCTCTGACAACTTGCTCAAGGCCTCAGCAGTCAGACCACCATTACTTGCTCCATCTCCCTAGGGAAAGCTTTTCCTGTCAGATCTGTGATTATGAAAGACAACCCCTTATTTTATTTGACCCTTATTTTATTTGACTTCTAAAATGGCTTGAGAGAAGCATTACAAAACCACTGAGATGGAGAGCTGAAAGCAGTAAGCAGACCCGTGAGAGATGGAGCCAGCCCGACTGCCACTGCTGCTTTCTGCTTTGAATAAGCAACTGCTGCCCCCAGAAATGACAACCAAACAGAAGTCTGTGGGGTGCTCATGGGCTGCAAATGCCGGGACAACTCTGCAATTCCTTCTTTTCATTTCTATAGGTTTCAGAACTAGAGGAAACAACAAGAGCTTTGAGCAACAGGCATTTACATTCTCCAGAAAACCGCTTGGTGGAACAGAACGGAGAAGTAGCAGCGGCCGATGTCGTTCAGCTTCAGAAGGTTAACAGGGAGCTGGAACAGCAGGTCACTGAGAAGAACAAGGTGAACTGAAGCAGCAGTAATGGCTATTGGCCTTTCCCCTTTTTAATTAGGAAGCCTAATAGTTAATGCTGCCCATGCTGCAGAATGGCAGATTGAAATTGAATCCAGGATTCTGAGAGTAACTTTTTTTTCCTCTGGATTCTAGCAACAGTGGATAAAAACTGCAGCCAGAATTGTAGGAATCCTTATTTGGTTTGGAGGAGGGATTCACCAAATGGTGCTATTTCCAGCTCCCCCTGCAGAGCCTTTTTGTGTGGGTTCACTTCGCTTCCATTGTGTCCAGTATCCAATCGCTGTTGGTGTGTGCAGCCAGAAAGGCAGGGGGGGTTCAGGTCGCTTCTTCAGAGCTGCCAGTGTTGTTTAATGATTATTTCACTCATTACACTAGTTTGTCATGGGTTTTTCCAGATAGCTCTGTGCCGCGGTGTCTCCTAACAGCAAATACTGTCTTTACACTTCCCTTTGCTCTTGTTTCCAGATGATAAAGCAGCTACAGCAAAGGATGGCAGAGCTCAAGAAAACCCTGCAGAAAGAGTTGGTAAGGGCTGTGGTTCTTTCCATCTCTTCAGCTGGCACTTAATGACAGTGACTTGCACTGCTAATTCCAATTCTAATTAGCCTGACTGCTCGCTGGAGCGCAGATTTGTTTGCTGGGGGTGTCTGCAGTTTTCTTGTGTTCGCAGGCAGATCAAGGCGAACCCGTGAATTAGGGCAGTAAGTTACTCAGGATTATTTATTGAGTGGATGGTGTGATGGGCACACATCACCACTCAGCTCTCGAAGCAGAGAGTTTCAGCTTAGAGGAGACATGGTTGGTGATCCTGGGCACTCAAAACATCTCTGAGAGCAAACAGTGGAGGTTCGATTGCTGCTTAGCTGCTGTTCAGCTGTGTTTTACCATGGGAGTGATACCTGCCCCAAGGAAAGCTCCTCTTTAATCCCTTCTACAATAGTTTTCCTCTCCAATAAAAATTTATTCTGTTTTTTTAAAAAATCACAAAGGTTTTAAAATAGTCTGGTGGTGTTGTACCCACCTTGCAGATACAAGCCTCGTGCTGGCTGCCTCAGATCCTCTCCCCATCTCAAGCTGACAATCTACTATGTGCTTCTCTTTTTCCTTTTTTTAGAAAATAAAGCCGGACAGTGAGGTACCTGAAGTACGTGAAAAAGCAAATTCTGAAGTGCCTAATGCTTCCGTGACTGTCACAAACAACTCGGATTTAAATGACTCCAGGGAGATCAACTTTGAGTATCTTAAACATGTTGTACTAAAATTCATGTCCTGCCGGGAATCTGAGGTAAACACTTACCTTCTCTTTCCCAGTCTGTCTGTCTCTAGGAGCTGCTGCCTGCTAGAGACACTTCTATGCTGATTCCATACTTTTATACTTAAAACGTTGTGGACTGAGTCAGCATAATGAATCAGTATGTTTGGAAATGTAGATTATAATGAACTAAATGAAAAGGAAATGTGAATGTTGAAGAGGTGGTTTTGTCTAGAAGCTAAAGATCACCTCTGCACTCTCAGAAGCACATGGAGCTCATCAGAAGAGTAGCTGTATGTTCAGGACAGATGGCAGAAAAAAATGAGAAAAAGACACAGGCCACGTGCCTGTGTTTGATAGGAACGGTTGGACTCGATGATCCGATGGGTCTCTTCCAACCTGGTGATTCTATGATTCTATTCTATGAATTTTTAAGAAGTGGCTCTGTGTGCGTCTAGAACTCCCTCGTATTCCCCACGTTGTGCCAGAAATGTTAAAGGTAGAAGAGTGACGCCAACAAAAACTGCTTAATTGCAGGTCAGTAGGTAAAAGATCGAGGAATAACTGTAACTCGTTGGGATCCTGAGTGCTCAGCTCCGTTACTGACTGCATCGTGTGTCCTATTTAGAATAGAGGATCCTTAAATATTTGAACTGGCACTATTCTTTCCTGCCTAAAGGCTGGTTTGANGCATCGTGTGTCCTATTTAGAATACTGGTACTAGAGAGAGGATCCTTAAGTATTTGAACTGGCACAATTCTTTCGTGCCTAAAGGCTGGTTTGTTTGACTTGTCAAAGCTTGAAAACCCTAAGAGGCCACAGGAGCCAAGCTGCTTCTGACTGACAAGGGTCCCCATGTGTCGTCTTCCCCCAAAATACACAAACCACTGTTAAAGAACAGAAAGGGAGGGAAACCACCCAGAAGGAATAAGGCACAGGCTGTTGTTGGAGCTGGGGTAATGGAACCGTGTTGGGCTGCTCTTTGTAGTTGTGACTGTAAAGTCTGTGACCAGACCTACAGGAAAACTGTGCTGCACCAGTCTGGAACGCCGAGGCCGAGGGCATCATAGAACCCACAGTATTTTGTTTTGCAGGCTTTCCAGCTAATTAAAGCTGTATCTGTGTTACTGAATTTTTCGCAAGAGGAAGAAAACATGCTTAAAGAAACGTTGGAGTACAAGGTAAGGGTCCTCTTCCGCTTGGAGTTTTGAACGAGACTCCCAGCAGATGGAATGAAAGTTCTGAGATGCTGGGAGGTCGTGAGAAGTATCTTTGCCAGATGTTAGTTGTGATAATAAATCTAAGTTATTACCGAAGTGTTAGCTAAACAGACACATACATGTTGCAAATTGTCTGTTTCAGAGAGGAAAGTACTTCACAGCTTCAGAGAATGAGAAACAGCTCAGTTTTGGCCAGGGGGCTCAGTCCGTGGAGGGGAGCCCTCTGCAGAGCAGTCAAATGTTTAAAAGCAGGAAGCAGAATTTTTGGTTTGTTGTGTTGACATTGGGCTTAGACACCTGGATCTGTTTCCATTGTGTGAAATGCAGTCTCAGGTGTGTCCCAGGTGGTGTGGTTATAGGTAGAGGCCCATAAACGAGCGCTGACTCACTTCCTTCCATGCCCACACTCATCTCTGCCCACTCAGTGAGTGGACAGGTTCAACCTGAATGCAGCAGAGGAAGGTTTTTTCCCCCATCATTAGGAGCAGTTTAATCCCAGAGCAACTGAAGCTCCTGGGTAGATTTATAATTATTTTGAAGGCTTATCCATGAGCATAACCTTCAGTCACCTTCACTTGTGGAAAGTAGATGCTGCTTCTTTCAGATTTGATAGTGAGAGACTATTTTAAACTCCTTCAGCCCGAGGCCTGCAGCGTTCAGGTTTATAAATAGTTCTCTCCATCTGGGGAGGTGCCTGTGCACCATCTTCTCTCTTTCTCAAAGCTCCATCCGCTTGGAAGTGTGGACTGAGCGTGACGCATTGTGCTTTCCCATCCTAGATGTCGTGGTTTGGGTCAAAGCCGTCTCCTAAGGGCAGCATCCGGCCATCCATCTCCAGCCCGAGGACACTGTGGCCTTAAGGGAACCAGAAAAACGGGCACTCAGCATCCAGCCACTTCTTTCTGTGAAAAGAAGGCTGAACACATCCAGGTGTGTCTTAATCACTGTCATTGCAGTATTTTGTACAAGATCTCTGACCCTGCTTACAGAACTGGTTCTGTGCAAGGAGAGATTGTCACTACAAACGCCTCTTCCGGGCTGGATCTGGGGACCGTTGTCTCGGTCTCCTAACGGAAACCGGCTCCTTGTGCTCCCTGGTCTCGTTTCCTTGGCACCAAAGGGTCGCGTTCACCTCGCTAACGGCAGCGCTGCAGCTCGAGCTTCTGACGGGCGCTGGAGTGGAGTCGCTGGACAAGGAGAAGCTTCCCTGCCTCCCTGTGGACAGCAAGGCTGGAACCCAGCGTCGTTCCCGAGTCTGGAGGGGCCTTTCAGAGAGCGGGAGCGGGAGCTTTAACCAAAAACCCAATCTGCCTTGCCTTGTTATACTGACATAACTGACAGTTCACATCCTCTCATATCACTGTGTATTTCTGGTGCGCGTATCCTGGCCTGCAGCCCCCAGGGCTGCACCTCGATGATGAGTATTTAATTTGAGAGCACAACTTTAGAGTTGTCTGATTTTACTTTTCTTAAAGAAAAATAATATGTAAAATGGTCTTAATTACAGTACCTAATACTCAGTCGCCTTTAAAACGAACCTGTTAGCCTGGCTGTAGGTTGTGAGCATCGGGAAGAAGGGGTAGGAGCTATTTTAAATTTTTAAAGCTGAATCCCAGGTATTGTCAATGCACACTGAGAATACCTTTTATTTAAAAGATATAATAATCTACTGGCAAGGGGGGGAGAATGGTGGTACTAAACACTTTGATTTTTAGTTTTCTCCAAAGTCTGCTAGCAGCAGGTTTTCAGAACCAGCGTCTGCCTCCTCGGTTGTGGGTCTCTCTACTTCAAAAACTGCTGCTTAAGAACTGTTATGAACATGTGGTGGGGCTGTAACCGTGTCCTCACTGCGTGGTACAGGGATCACTGCTCAGGAGTTGGTTTTGAAGGCAAGATTCAGCTCTTGCTGAACATCCTGGTCCCAGCAGCTTTCCTTCCCCCTTCAGCAGAGGGGACTGAGGCGCCACCAGCCTCGCAGGGGAAGCACAGTTTGGCCTGTGGTTATCAACACCATGAAAACGGGAAGCAGCAGTGAGTTTGATTCCCTAAAAGGAGACGTTTCTTCAAAAAGCTGCGTATGGATGGAGTTAGATGAGGAGGCTGCAGGTCTGGCAGCTCTCGTATGAGGTTTGTGTTACTAACAGTCCTTCCATTAAATACGTTCAAGGCAATTTGTGCTGTCCTGGTGGAGATGCTGTTGCTGTTCAGGTGTGACTTTGCTTTGCTGACAGGGTCTGAGTGACCTCCAGAGCTCTTTGATGCCACGGGGGCTGTGGGGAAGGTGTCTGTGTCCTTCAGGAGCCGTTTGTTAACCAGCTGCGCCCCAGGCCGTGGGATGGTGGCAGCCATCACCTTGGCATGAGCGACTGTGCGCCACTCAGACCTGGGCTGTGGTTACTGAACACTGAGAGAGCCAGCAGGGCTTTTCTCATGGTCTAAAGCTCATCTAAACATTCTGGTAACTGGATCCATGGCAGTTAATAGCAGTGCAGGGGAGTTTGTGTACAGTTCAAGTACAGCTCTTAAATGAAAACAAAGTGGTTTACAGCACCGGCTTCTACTGGGACAAAGCAGAGGCAGCATCACCCTCTTGGGTGGGGGATTTTCTCCTCCAAGGTCTTTCTCTGGGGAACAGCCCTTTGCCCTGGCCTGTTTCTGTGGGAACTGAGCTCTGCCTCTCCCCATGCCGGATCCGAGGGCTGGTTCTGGGAGCAGCTGCCAGTGGGAGTGTTCACAGAGAGACGGACACGTGGTTTGGAGCTGGTGCATCACTGCCTGCTTCCGAGTGAGCCGCGCTTAGGAGTTGGTGAAAAACAAATCACCAAACTTGTGTGATCAAGACCTTTATTGACACAGCAGGCACTTCACACCGCAGCCAGCCCCACCTTCCCATCAGTCCTTCCCCAACAAGTACAGCTCCACCGCTCCAAGGACACTTCCCCTGCCCGTCAGCTGCCAGGATTCCCGTGGGCCGAGGCCGCAGCCGCCTCCTCCACACGCAGCGCACACAGGAGCTCTACCCCCACACCCACAATACCTGTTCTTGCACAGTGAGAGGAGTGGCTGTGCCGCCTCCCTGCCTTTAAAGAGGGGAGCAGAAGGCCTTTGCTCTGGTATTTGACTGTTGGAATATGCAGGAACACCTTTACTCTTCCCCCACCTTAAAGGCCAGCAACATTCCATGAGGTTTCTGTATCATTTCAGTCTCTTAAAACAGAGGGACTGGTGTCTCTTCAGCCAAGCCCGGAGCGGGTCACCGTCCTCTACACCGTCCTTCTTGCCGTAAGGACTCGCACTATGGAGCCCAGGCCGCCTGCCGCTAGTGCCTGTGGGACAGGAGGGAGGTGACAGGGAGGCATCGCAGAACCGCAGCAGCGACGTGTTTGGCAGCAGAGAAGCACGTGGCTCTTGAAAAAATGACTGTTCCCAGCAGCAGCCTGGGCTGCGCCACCTCCTGCTGCTCCTTTCCTGACCACAACTGCAGGGCTGGGGCTGCGCCTCCTGCAGCGTCTCCGCAGGGCCCTGGCCCTCCATGCACACACACCAGCTCCCCTGCACTCCCCTCCTCCCAGTGCCTCAGGCCGAGGGGAAGCTCAGCCCTCAGCCCAATTCCTGCTTGTTCCCACCTCAGGAACCTGGTGTCCCACTTCCCTCTCCAGATACAAACGTTCAAGCTCAGAGGCCAGGGACAAAAGGGAGCGCTCGCTGCGCTGCTTTGTGGGGCTGAGCCCCTGCCGCCATCAGCTCCTCATGGAGCCTCTGGGGGAGTGCAGGCAGGGACCCTGCGGAGCAGCTGAGCCGCACACCCCAAACGCACCTTTTCATGCCACTGGAGCAGAATCGCGCTGCTGTTCTCCGTCGGCTTCTCAAACCCTTTGTAGATGTACTTCATCAGCAGATCCACGTCGTTCCGGTCCAAGGAGTTCACCGCCTCCTCTATTTCGCTGCTCTTGAAGGCGGTGAGCACTCTCAGCATGGTTCCCTGCGCCTGCTCCTGCCAGGACACAGGGAGGGCAACTTGGGAACCAGTGAAGCTGGAAACTACTCCCAGACACCAGACGTGTTTCCCAGGGCTCTGTGGGTGGTGGCGATACCAGGGCCATTCCCATCCCCATTCTCTNTGGAAACTACTCCCAGACACCAGATGTGCTTCCCAGGGCTCTGTGGGCCATTCCCATCCCCATTCTCCAAGGGGTCTGTTCCTATCCCCTCTGTTCTCTGTGGGGCCCAGTCCCCCCCCCCATTCTCTGAGGGGTTCATTTCCATCCCATGTTCTCCAAGGAGTCAGTTTCCGTGCCCCATTCTCTGTGGGGTACATTCGTGTCCCTTGTTCTCCCAAGCATCCGTTCCCATTCTCCCCTGTTCTCTGTTCCCATTCTCCATGAGATCCATTCCCATCTCCTGTTCTCAGAAGGCTCCATTCCCATTCTCCCTTCTCCATGGGATCCATTCCCATCTCCCCCTTGCCCTGTCCTCCCCAGCTCATTCCCATTCTCCAAGGACTGTTCCCCACTCCATTCTCCCCATCCCCTTTCTCCAGGGGCTCTGCTCCTGTCCCCTCTCCCCATTCTCTG
>WAAB01021056.1:3718-43938 GCA_013389865.1 Piaya cayana | reverse complement strand
CCCCTGGGCCCCTGCTGGCTCCTCTTCAACCAACACCCCCAGGTCCTTCTCCTCCAGGCACTTTCCAGCCAGCCTTCTCCTAGGCTGGAGCTGCTCAGGGTTCTTGTGCCCCAAGTGCAGGACCCGCCATTTGGCCTCGTTAACCCTCCTGCTGTTGGTCTCAGCCCATGGATCCAGCCTCTTCCGATCCCTTTGGAGCCTCCCGACCCTCCAGCAGATCCAGCTTCCACCCACCTTAGTATCATCCTCAAACTCACTAAGGGTGCATCTGAGCAGGTGACCCCTCCAGATGATGGGTGATGACCAGGCTGGCTCAATGGTTGCCCGGGCTATTATTAGCCACCCTTGGCGCCGTTGGCAGCTCATTGTTTCCCATCGTGATAGCGGATGTGGGGGCCAACGTTTGAGGTTTCGTTGTTGAGTTTTTGAGTTTCCTCTTCCAAACAGAGGCGTTTCCTCCCCCTCGCGCTGACGCCAGATGCCGCCGGTGGCTGGTGGGGCGGCAGGACAGGACGCTTGATGGCCTCGCATCCAACGTAGGCACCGCTCGGTGAGCTGGACAGAGGGGTTTGGGGGAGTGGTTGCCCCCCAGGTGGGGTTGGAGGAGAAGACGAGGGCTTGGGGCCGTGGGGATGGAGGGCGGAAGAGCGGGAGGTGGATGGATGTGGGTTTGAAGGGGGATAAATGGGGCCACGGTGGCCATGGGGATGCCAGGAGGGACGATTCCCGTGCTCTGAGACCTCTAGGACCAACGAGTTCTTCTTGGTCCACCATCCATGGTCCCACGCTCCTTGCTGGGATCTGCAAAGCCCTTGTTGGACCCTGTTTTGTCAACCCAGGGGGGACACGGGGGCTGTTAGTGCCCATCCATGGTGGAGGCAGCATCTCAGGGGTCTTCAGCTCTGATGGGAGAGCTCTTGGCCTCGTGCCTCGGATGAGGCCTTGGTGAAGAGCTCAGCTACGAGACCACCGTGCCCTGATCACCCCGAGGACGACCTCCCCATCACGAGTATCACGGGGGGTCCAGGGTGAACCGGGTGGGTGCTGCTGGGTCCTGCCCAGGGATTCAGCCCTTCCCACACCTTGTGCGGCAAGGGGTGGAACAGGGAAATGGAGACGAGGTGCCCTCCCTCCACCGGGGACTTTCGGGGCGCCTGTGTCGTGGTGCCATGGGGTGGAGGATGAACCACGCTGGCCTTGGGCGTGAGGGGCTGGCATCGTGGTGGCTCTGTGAAGCGTTTCCCTTCCCATCGGTGCGGTGGGTGGTGGTAGGACCAGGGCGCTGGTGCTACGGGAGATGGTTGGACCAGGATGTTCCTCCTCTGGTAGCTCTTGTGTGATGATGGAACCGGGATGTTCCCACTCTGGTAGTGCTCAGGTGATGGTGGAACTGGGATGTTCCTGCTCTGGTAGCGCTTGTGTGATGGCTGGATTGAGATGTTCCCACCCTGGTAGTGCTCAGGAGATGGTGGAACTGGGTTGTTCCCACTCTGGTAGTGCTCAGGAATTGGTGGAACTGGGATGTTCCTGCTCTGGTAGTGCTCAGGAGATGGTGGAACTGGGAAGTTCCCACACTGGTAGTACTCAGGAGATGGTGGAACTGGGATGTTCCCACTCTGGTAGTGCTCAGGTGATGGTGGAACTGGGATGTTCCTGCTCTGGTAATGGTGGAACTGGGATGTTCCTGCTCTGGTAGCACTTGTTTGATGGCTGGATTGAGATGTTCCCACTCTGATAGTGCTCAGGAGATGGTGGAACTGGGATGCACTCACTTCAATAGTGCTCGGGTGATGGTGGGACTGGGAGGTTCCCGCTCTGGCAGAGCTCCGGTGATGGTTGGACCAGCATGTCCTATAGGTGAAGGGATGGAGGAGACTCCCCCTCACATCTTCATGGCTCTCCTGTCCTATACAGGGAGCCCCCTGTCCCACCAAGCGCTGTCGCCATGGAGGCCACCTCGGTGCTCAGCCCCTCGTCATGGGAGAAGCGGCGCGCGTGGGCCAGGCAGAGCCGGTGCTGGAGAACCACCGTGCTGGAGGAGGAGGCGGCCTCCGCCATGCAGGACGTCCCCGAGCTGCAGCCACCCCACGTGGACGACGTCTTCCTCGAAGGTCAGACGGACCCTGGGGTGTGTGTGGGACGGGGTCCCTGTGTGCTGGGTCATCTCACAGGTCTTTCTGTCCCCTCCCAGCAAGTCCCTCCAGCAAGATAGAGACGTGGCTGCAGGAGTGCGGGTGAGCCAGGGGCAGCTCCGTTCCCTCGTGGATTTGGGGTCACGGCCAGGGTGGTGGGATGATGCTTGTGCTTAGTCCATCCTAGAATCAAAAGGCTGGAAGAGACCCAGTGGATCATCGAGTCCAACCATTCCTATCAAACACTAAACCATGCGCCCAAGTGGATGCCTGGGGGACTGGTGATGTGTGTGTATGTCTGGTCACACCAGGGTCACCAGCATGGGATGATGGTCCCATACCTGACATCACACAGGGGCCTCCAGGAAACTCCTAGTGGGGCTGGAAGAGCAAGGTGGCGGCATCTCCCCTCCTTGCACCACTCCAGGGCATCTCCGGGGGTTCCCAGTGGTGTGGGACTCTGCTGAGGGGACGCAGCCACCTACAAGCCCAGCTGCCACCTCCTTGCTCTCACCCCATCATCTGTGTCCTTGTCCCCACCACCTGTCCTGCCACCCTCTGGTCTCCCATCCCACCTCCAGCCACCCAGGATGGGGAGGAGGGGGGCTGTAACCAGGGGTTTGCCCCCACAGGTCATCGCTAGAGGTCCCGCTGGAGGAGCTGGGCTTGCTGGGGCCCTTGGGTACGTTGGCTTTGCCCCCTGTGGTTCTCCTGGGATGTTGAGGTGGTCCCTGCTCATCCCCAAAGCCCACCCGGGCCAAGGGCTGCACATGAGGTGCTGGGAGATGGGCAGGGAGGTCTCCAAGGACCCTTAGACCTGTCCCCAGGACTGCGTGTCCCTGTGCCTTGCAAGTCTTTGCTCTTCACAGGGTGTGGGAGCAACGGGACCAGCTTTGAGGATGACCTGACCCTGGGAGCTGAAGGTACCAACCACCCCTGGGTGTGTTGGGGTGTCCTCGCTCATGGTGTCACCATCACCCCATGGGCAGAGCCACCCGGGAGGGGGCAGGGGAGCTGGGCACAGCCACCACCACGAGTGGCTTTTACCCCAGGAGGGTTTTGGTGGAGTTGGGCTGTCCCCAGGCTCTGTCCTGCTGAGCAGTGGCCACCGGGACGGACATTTCCCATGGTGGCAACTGTGGGACCTGTCCCCTAAATGCCCCATCTCACTGCCTGCCACCTCTCCGCTCTGTTTTTCCAGCTCTTCTGCTGCAGGGGAGCGACAAGATCAAGAGCAGGTGAGATTTGGGGTCTCAGGTGAGGTTTGGGGTCTCAGGTGATGGTGGCAGGAGGGCTGGGGACATCCTTCCCCTGCATCCCCCTGGCAGCGTCCCCTCCCTGCCACAGAGCTCTGAGGGACAAGCATCTCCACCTGGGGCACAGCTTGGCCTCCAGTGCCCTCTCCAGCCTCACCACCAAGACCAGCTCCAGGTAGGACCCGGGAAGATCTCTAGGGGGTTTGGGTCTCCTTTTCGTGAGTCTGGTCCCCAAATGTCTGAGCTGGGGATGCTCCTGACCCTGCAGCATCTCTGAGGTCCTGGAGTGGTGGCAAATGGATGCCGAGGAGATCCTCTACAACCTGGGCTTCGTGCAGAGCGAGCCGGGTGCCGTGTCCCGCGTCCCCGCGCGCTTCTTCTCGGCCCCATCCCGTGCCAAGGGCATCGACTTCCAGGTCTTCCTCAAGGCCCAAGTGCGGCGCATGGAGATGGAGGATCCCTGCCTGATGCTGGCCAGTGAGTGACACGTGGGGTCCCAGCACCCCTGGGAAGACGCCGACACGTAGAGTAGGATCCACCAACCTGGATGGGTTTTGCTCCTTTGTGCTGGTGGGACAGAAGCTCCCGTGCCTCAGTTTCCCCTGCTCCATGCCCCCGCCTCACCGAGCATCGAGCCCTTGTGATCACCCCACCTCCTTCTGCTCCCTCAGGTCGTTTCCAGCAGGTCCAGGCTCTGGCTGCCACGGCCGACGCTTTCTTCTGCCTCTACTCCTACGTCTCCCGCACCCCCGTGCAGCGCATCTCCCCCACCCGCCTCACCTGGACTTGTCCCGACCTCCCCGACATCCTCCTTGCGCCCGCCCAGCCCTGCGCCCTCTCGCCCGTGGAGCGTTTGAAGAAGGTCGTGGCCACCATGTGCCTCTACACGTCCCCACGGGACGAGGACGGCGCTCGGGGGACCTCCAGGGTGGCCACTGCGCCCACCAACCCACCCAACACCCTGGGTGAGGTGGTGCGGGAGAGGCTGGAGCGGGAGCCACGGTTTCGCTTTGACCTGGATGATGCCCACGGGGGAAGGGATGGGGATGTGGAGATGGCACAGGGGGGAGTAGATGGGGGTCCCCCAGTGCTACCATCCCCACAGATGGACCATGGTGTCCCCACATGTCCCCATCGTGGTGGTGGGGACGCTCTGGGGGTCTGTGGAGGGGAACAAGAGGCATCACCGAGGTCAACCACAGCAGGGACACCAGCAGGTGCTGCACGGGGACACACAGAAGGGTCTTGTCCCCATGGCAGCCCTGGGGGGGTCTCTGAGGGGGCTGGGGATGCTCTGTGTCTGGTTGGAACAGGTCAGCTTGGCCTGGAGGGCAACCAGACGGCTGCCACGGCTCCGTGGACAGATGTCACCTTGTCCCCAATGCTGGGTCCCCACGTCAGCTGGGTGTGTGTCACCCCACAGCACCCGGAGGGACTGGGGTCCGAAGGGGACTCTGGCTTCGGTTCTGTCTCCTCGGGGGCCTCCTCCAGGAGGAAGGCAGAGTCCCACGGGTGCTGCCTTGGTGACCCCCCGGGTCCTGCTGGGACACGTCCTTCTGGCTCAGAGACACCGAGAGCTGGAGGCCACCGGACTCTGCAGAGCAGGGGCTGGCGCCGGGGAGGACCCAGAAGGGACCCTGGGCTGCAGCCACCCACCAAGGGTCCCTCACCCCATCGTCCCAGCTGGCAGGAACCGGTGGATTCCTTTGAGATGGAAGAGGTGAGGGGGATACCTGGGTGATGGGAGCAGAGGGGGCTGGGAGCGATGGGGACACCCACACGGGGTCCCTTCAGCCAGAGGGTGATGCCGGGCAAGCGGGTGCAGGACGGGAAGGAGCTGGAGTGGGAAATGTCCCCAGAGCCTCCTCAGGCTTTTAAGGTTTGAATGATTTAGAGCTTCAAATGGAGCCTCCTGCAGGAGGGAGCTGGGGTCACGGCACGGCGGGTGGTTCTGTGCACGCACGCCTGCATCCATCGCTCCCTCAAAGGCAAGAGAGAATGCTCCTGCCTCTCCCTCGCACCTCCAAGGGAGACAAGGATGCTCCTGCCTCCCTCTCTCCCCTCCAAGAGGGACAAGGATGCTCCTGCCTCCCCCTCTCCCCTCCAAGGGAGACAAGGATGCTCCTGCCTCCCCTTCTTCCCTCCAAGGGAGACAAGGGTTCTCCTGCCTCCCTCTTTCCTCCAGGAGAGACAAGGATGCTCCTGCCTCCCTCTCTCCCCTCCAAGAGGGACAAGGATGCTCCTGCCTCCCTCTCTCCCCTCCAAGAGGGACAAGGATGCTCCTGCCTCCCTCTCTTCTCTCCTAGAGAGACAAGGATGCTCCTGCCTCCCCCTCTCCCCTCCAAGAGAGACAAGGATGCTCCTGCCTCCCCCTCTCCCCTCCAAGAGAGACAAGGATGCTCCTGCCTCCCCCTCTCCCCTCCAAGAGAGACAAGGATGCTCCTGCCTCCCCCTCTTCCCTCCAAGAGAGACAAGGATGCTCCTGCCTCCCCCTCTCCCCTCCTAGAGGGACAAGGATGCTCCTGCCTCCCCCTCGCACCTCCAAGAGAGACAAGGATGCTCCTGCCTCCCCCTCTCCCCTCCAAGAGAGACAAGGATGCTCCTGCCTCCCTCTCTCCCCTCCAAGAGGGACAAGGATGCTCCTGCCTCCCCCTCTCCCCTCCAAGGGAGACAAGGATGCTCCTGCCTCCCCTTCTTCCCTCCAAGGGAGACAAGGGTTCTCCTGCCTCCCTCTTTCCTCCAGGAGAGACAAGGATGCTCCTGCCTCCCCTTCTCCCCTCCTAGGGAAACAAGGATGCTCCTGCCTCCCCCTCTCCCCTCCTAGGGAAACAAGGATGCTCCTGCCTCCCCCTCTCCCCTCCAAGGGAGACAAGGATGCTCCTGCCTCCCTCTCTCCCCTCCAAGAGAGACAGGGATGATTCCACCTCCCCCTCTTCCCTCCAAGGCTTTCACGTAGGCACGAGCATCCTTGCACGCCCACACGGGTGTGCACAGATGAGCCTTCACGCACGCGCTCACACACTCACCCAGTGCAGCTTCTCACCCATCCCACCTGCAGGTGCTGAGCGCCAGCGAGGATGATGATGATGATTGCGATGCCTGTGAGGAAGCTGTCTGGCATCTCCATCCTTCTGCTGTGGTCCGGAGAAGTGAGTTGGATGGTTTTCTCACCCTCCTGGAGGGCAGAGATGGGGGGTGAGCCTGGTGCCAGCGTGTGTTCCCCTGCTCCAGGTCTCATGCTGCACGCCAGCAGCGGGCAATCCGACAGCAGCGGCTTCTTGGAGGAGCTGGCGCCTGGCCAGCCACCCACCGTCCATCTCCAGGACACCGAGCAGACAACCTGAGGCCACCACAGAGGGACCTGGGCTGGCAGGAACCACGGTTTGGCACCAGATGAACTGCACCGTTCACCACGGAGCCCACCAGGGCTGAGCACTCTGGGTGCACAGGGGGGTGTTTGGCACTGAAAACCTTTGGACTCAGGATTTTTTTGCCCCTCTTCTCCCAGCCTTGCGAGCCCTGGGACTACGGCTGCACCGGGGGCATCTCCTCATGCCTGGCTCTTGGGGACATCACCCACGCTTGGGTCCCCTCAGCTGCAGCACCTGTAACACTAGGATGGGGGGTTCACTAGGCACGGCCAGTGTCGCACTGGGAATAAAGCCCCTAAAGCGATGCTGGTGGCTCTGGAGCTCCTGGAGGGGTGGGATCCAGCCCTGCCCACACCCCTGTGGGGAGGAAAACCTCAGTGCCAACTCTCCCGGTCCCCAGAAGGGACCTGAGCAGGGGTCGTGCAGCTCCACATCTTTCCTGGGGACAGAGGAGCTGCCACGAATGCTGGGGGGTCCCTGTCCCCCAGACCTCATGGCGCGGCTGGAGCAGCGGGTGCTGCTCAGGAGGATTTTGGCTTCTCCATCTTCACTGCTGAGCCTCCCTCTGGTTCCTTATAAGGGTTCTTCGTGGGTCCAGGCTTGTTCTTTTTCTTCCTGCCACCTTATCTTTCTGGCTTGCAGTTCTTCCCCTCCGAGAGATCTGGGCAGCTGAAGGAAACCACACTGGGGCTGCACGAGCTGCTCCTTAGCTCCTTAACCCCTCCTGCGCTGCTGCCTCACTAGATCAACTCAGGGGATGGGGACAGGTCACAAGTCACCCCAAACCAGATCCCCAGACCCTCAGGAAGGAGCAACCGCGGTTCTCTTCTCCAGGCTTGCATGGTCCCCTAGTATAATTCCCCATCCCGACCGCTACAGCCCTTTGCTCTCAGGTGCCTTGTGCTGCGGAGAAGGTCGGGACCAGCCCCAGGGCATCAGGGCAGGAGCTACTGGAAAAGGAAACTGGTGGTGGATAAACAAACCCCAGGGCTTCCCTGTGGAGAGCAATCAAAGATGGGATTATCCTGGATTAGCCCCACGGCCCCTCCGGCACCAAATCTGGCTCCCACAGCCCATCCTTCCTTCCTTGGTACATTTTGAACCTGCCAGGGCTGCTCCCTGCAGGTTTGGGTGGCCCAAGGCTTCATCCTTCTCCATCCTTGCAGTGGGGTCACTGCTCCCCGACCCCCCCACCAACCTGGATGCTCCTGCAAGTTGTGTCCCACAGGTCACAGAGGGATCCACAGGCACCAGCTCTGGCTCATCTGGGAAATAAACTCTCAACAGCTCCTGGATTTTCTGGACAGGTCCTGGATGGGGTGTCTGAGGCCTTGGTGGAGCACGGCTGGAGCTGAGGGCTCGGTTCGCCCTCCCTGGGGACACCTAAGGACAAGCCCATCCCCACAATTCCTGCAGAAACCAGACTGGAACCCAGCTGGAAACCAGTTTCCTGGACAGAGGAACCACGGGGGACAAATAGCTGGTGATGGAGATGGGGTTGGGGACACGGCGTGACATCTCCATCCAACTTCAGGGCTGAACCCATGGAAATGGGAGCTGGCGCTTCATCAAATTAAAATCATAGAACAACCAGGTTGGAAGAGACCCAGCGGATCATCAAGTCCAACCATTCCTATCAAAATTAGATGCAAAATGTTGAAGCCTTTGGTGCTTCTGAGACCAGAGCTGGAGGTTTTGGGGCAATGGTGAATTAACCTGGTGGGACAGAGGACCTGGTGACCAGGACAGCATCCAAATGAAGTTACATTTGTGCTCCCAGACCTCTTGGTGCCAGTTAGTTGAGTATTTCCTCCCTGAGCCAGGGTCCCAGCTGCAACCAGTTCTCTCCCTGGAGGCTTTTGGCTCCTCATCATCCATCCAGGTGCCTAAAATCCCACCCTGGGGCAGAGCTTGGTGCTCTGAGGTTCTCCTCTCCTTCCTCTTCCCACCAGGAATGCATGGGGTGCCATGAGAAGCTGAGTTCACAGCACAAATCCTCCCTCGGGCACTGGGCAGGAGGAAGGTGTGGAAAATACCAAGGATTTATTCCCCATCTCTGAAGCCAAGAGGCAGTGAAGGCTCTGCCTAGGACCAGAGTGGGGGGATTTGTAGGTGCAAACAGAAAACTGTCCTCTCCCCTGAGCTCTGGGTCCCCTCAAAGAGGCCACACAATTCCCGAGACTCCACCAGAGCAGAGACAAGGCAATTTTGAAGGTTTTAAAATGAAAATAGGAGACTTGAGACTGTGAAGTGCATTTACAGTTGGTGATGAGCAAACCCCAGCCCAACGCAGCAAGAGTGCATTTCATAGAGTCACAGAAAGGTTTGGGTTGGAAGGGACCTTAAAGATCATCCAATTCCAACCCTCTGCCATGGGCAGGGGCACCTCCCACTGGATCAGGGGCTCCAAGCCCCATCCAAGCTGGCCTTGAACCCCTCCAGGGATGGGGCAGCCACCCCTGCTCTGGGCAACCTGGGCCAGGGCCTCCCCAACCTCACAGGAGAATATTTCTTCCCAAGATCTCATCTCAATCTCTCCTCTTTCAGCTCAAAACTGTTCCCCCCCATCCTCTCCCTGCCCTCCCTGATCAAAAACCCTTCCCCAGCTTTCCTGCAGCCCCTTTTCAGTGCTGGAAGCTGCTCTAAGGTCTCCCTGGAGCCTTCTCCAGGCTGAACAACCCCAACTCTCTCAGCCTGTCCTTGCACAGGAGGTTCTCCAGCCCTTGGATCATCTCCGTGGTCTTCTGTGGCCTCACTCCAACAGCTCCATGTCCTCCCTGTGCTGAGGACTCCAGAAAGGGGCACAGGGCTCCAGGTGACGTGTCACCTGCTGCAGGTGTGGACCATGATCTCCATCTGGGTCTGGGTTTGCCACACACCCCATCCACATCCCCGCCCAGGATGCAGCTGCTGGAGCATCTTCTGGGCACGTTCCCCCACTAACAGCCCTGGTTGCTGCTCCAAAAAAACTTTTGCTAAAGCTTCACTTTAACCTTTTCCCTGTGTTTTCAGCTTGCAGCTCTGAAACCACCGAGGCGAATCCCTCCGTGCGGTGCCGTCAGCACTGTCAGTGCCGGCATCGTGGTGGGTCATGCTCGGCTGCTCCATCCGCGTCGTGATGCTGACGCAGGCTGTCAAGAAGGGCTGTGCCGGCATCACTCTTCCCTCACGCCCGGTGTGTCTGGAGAGCCCTGCCAGGGCTCGCTCCCTCCCCGGCTCACGTACGCTCCGAACGGGGTTTGTTTGTTAAGCAGTGCTGGGGTGATTGTTCATCCAGTTCGTGGCAGACTCGGCTCTCCCCATAGAACCTCGGCTTGTCCTCATCTCCTGGAGGTCACGGTCCCTCCTCCCATGCCCTTGGTCCCACAGCATCCTTGGCTCAGTGAATCCCTGTAACCAGGGAAGATATTCTGAGCTAAATCCGCTTCCTTGAATTGGAGAGAGACACTCTGCCCCACTCGTCTCCAAACCAAGGAGGAGCTGAGGGCAGGCTGGACCATGAGGATGCTCCCACAGCATCCCTGTCCCACTGCCACCAGGCAAACACTGAGCTCCTGAGTGGATCCATCCTCCCCTTGTGTCCTCTTGGTGTCTCAGAGCCTGTGAATCAGTGTGATCCCCACCATCACCTTCTGAGTGGATCCATCCTCCCCTCCTGTTCCAGCCCATTGCAGGGAACTGCATGATCTGCAAGGTTTCCTCTTCTTTCTGTGGTTCCACGATTCCATGGTTCTATGATTCCCTCAGAGGCTGCACATATTGGCGTGATGATCCCCACCATCATCTCCTGAGTGGATCCATCCTCCTCTCATGTTCCAGCCATGGAAGGGGAGGTTGGAACTGGATGATCTTCAAGGTTTCTTCCAACACAAACCATTCTACGGTTCCACGATTCTATGATTCCCTCCATCTCCAAGTCCAACCATCTCTGTCCACTACAAAACCATCTCCGAGCACCTCATCTTCTCGACTTTTAAATCCCTCCAGGGACGGGGACTCCATCACCTCCCTGTGCAGCCTCTGCCAGGGCCCGAGAACAATTTGAGTGAGGAAATGTTTCCCAATATCCAAGGCTTGTGAGATGGTCTGGAGGCCACTGGGATGGTGGGAAGTGGGAGCTGTGGGGCTGTCGGGGTTTCGAAGACTCAGGAATTTCTTGGTGCACAGATGGTCTGGGAGCCCTGGGACTGGGACCAGGACTGGTTTGGGTGCTCTCAGAACAGGCTGAGCTGCCCGGAGGGGCTGCAGGGCTAATCCAGGCTAATCCTGCCCCTGGCTGGGGGCCCAGACACTGGCATCTTCCCACAGCTGGAACATCCCCTGCCTTCCCGAGCCCTCCCAGCCAAGACGATTGGTGGCCACTGCCTTCATAAGGAGCAAACCCTGGTCTCAGCTCATCCCTGGGTGCCTCTCAGCCTTGTTTGCTGCCCAAAAGTCCTCTGCAATGATGAAGTTCTGGGTCATCCTGCTGCTGGCCGGGCTCGCCTGCAGCCTGGCTGCTGGAGGTGAGCTGGGCAGGGACATGGGGTGGCTCTGGAGTGGTCCTGGGGGGTGCAGGAGTGGAGTTGGGGGTGCCCTGTGTGCAACAAGGGGTCCCCAGTTTCCCACCAAGGTGGGTGATGTTGTGTCTCTTCCTCCTGCAGCTCCTCATGACGGGACAACTTCTGCAACCTCTGGTGAGTCTGTGGGCCCACATGCAAGTCCTGCTCACCCAGGGGGTTTGGTGGCTGGAGTGGAACATCCCAGAGTCCCATAGTCCTCCAAGGAACAGCAAATCTTTGGGTTCTTTTCTCTTCTTCTGGAGGTGGGGTTGTTCCTAGTGGATTGGGATGCTCCTGTGTCTTCTTCCCTCCAAGGCAGGCAAGGATGCTCCTGCCTCCCCCTCCTCTCTCCAAGGATGATGAGGATGCTCCTGTCTCTTTCTCTTCCCTCCAAGGCAGGCAGGGAGGCCCATGGGTCAGATATACACAGCACCCATGGAATCTGAGCATCCCCAGCTCCCTGCAAACAGCAGGAGGCACCTTCCTTGGGACCAGGGAAGGAGCTGGTGGCCTTGGTCAGGGTGTCAAGACCTGCTGGGCATCAGGGCCACCGGTTTTGGTGGGTGGGCGGGAACCAAAGGGATGAGGAACATCCTGTCAGTGACGCATCGGGGCCCTTGGGTAGCCCCATGTCCCTCCGCAGATGTCGAGTTGGTCGAGAGGACTAGCAGAGGACTCCTGGCCTTCCTCATCAACCAGCTGAACGAGCTGGTGAAGGGACTGAGCGACCAAGTCGTTGGGTGAGCAGGGAAGGGGGAGCGATGGGGGACGGGAGGGCTGTGCCGCAGTCAGAGGGAGCAGCAACACCCCGAGAGGTGTCCCCAGCTCTTATCCACTCACCACTCTGGGTGCCAGGGGGGGCTGCGGCGGGGTGGGTGCTGGGGGCTGGGATGGTGGGACTGGGCCAAGTCTCACCTCTTCGGTGTTTTCTCTCCTCCAGGTGACAAGCACAGTAAGTTCCTTCCTTCCAAGGGGAGCCTGGGGACACGGGGTGTCCTGCTGCTGGCAGGGGTGCAGCTCCAGGACTGAGGGGTGGGTGGGAAGATGCTCTCCTGGGAGCCCCAACCACATCCCACGGATGCTCAGGTTGATGTCCAGCTCCTTCTCTGCTCCTGCCCTGAGCACCCAGACCTCTCTGCTCCCCCACAAACTCTCCCCTGATCCCACACTAGGGACCCCCACACCCCCGTGTGCCACGCAGCTCATCTGCAGCCAACAGTGGGCTGGGAGGGGGGACTCAGAGCAAGTTCTGAGGCAGTGGAGGACCCAGAACCTGCTCCCCCTCCATGGTACAATTTGGGGTCCCGCACAGGGCTGGCTCCGGGTGCCAACGTGGTCCCCAGTGAGCAGGATGCGTCCCCCTCCTCCTTCTGAGCATCCTTGGCTCTGCGCAAGCATCATGCAGCTCCCTGACGTCTGCTTGACTCCCAGCTCATCCCACAGCTCTCCAAGCGCCTGCATCGCTCCAGACCAAAGCTACCAATAAAGCAAACCCCTAATTGCTGCCCATCGTGTCCTTCTTGGTGTTTGTCTGGAACCCACGGCCGTGAGGGATTGAAACCCAGCCCGGCTGTGGTTTGATGCTGATCCTGTTGCTGGATGGAGTCTGGACTGGGTCCAGTTACCCATGGGGAGAACTGGTGCCTGAGGAGCACTATGGACCCACCTCACGCATGGTGGTCCCAGATCTTCAGCCCTTACCCAGCACAGAGACCATCCCACTGCTTCCTGGGTCTGCTGGGACCCTTCCAGCTGTGACTTTGAGCCCATCCTGCAAGGACAGACCCCCAGCCCCTGAGACCTCCCTATCCTCCAGCTCTCCTTCCTCTTATAGGGCTTGGCTGCCCTTCATTAGTNTTCCTCTTATAGGGCTTGGCTGCCAGGTGCCCTTCATTAGCAAAGTTCGTTAACTCCCAGGGCTCTTCCCAACTGGCTCCTGGCACTCAGACCATGAGGAGAGGGGAGAGCATGAGCCTCTCGTGAGGTCCCTGTGGTGCAGGGAGGAGGATGCTCTGTGTTCTCCTCTGGGTGCTGGGACATGAGGTCCCTGTGGGTGGCTGGGGATCGTGGGGCCAGGCTGGCCACATCCAGCATCTTCTGGCCTCCTGGGGGCTAATGGTTTCACCCCTTTCCCTTCGCTCATCACCGAAGGGGCGACCACCAGCCCCAGGGAAGACCCTCCTACCCTCCCATCCAAGATCTCCTTGTCCCAGGCTGAGAACCACCTTGGCCCAGGGTCCAAAACACAGCTGTTCCTTCCCCTCCAGTCGTCCCGTGGAGGTTGGGGTGTTGGATTTGCAGCTCTGACACCCCCTGCTCTGCCAAAAAAACCTGGGGGGGGGGGACGGACGGGGGCTGCCTTGGTTGCCATGGCAACGAGGGTGGTGCTGGCAGCTCCGTGGGAAGCGGGTGATCTTCTCGAGGATGGGGGAGGCAGAAGCTCCGTGTCTTTCTCGAGTCGTGGGATGCTTCGGAGAGACACCGTTCCATCTGGGACAAAGCCTGATGCAGCCTTGGGAAGAGTTCCTTGGGGTGCAGCTTTGAGTTGTACCCCCAAATCCACATGCAACCAGTGCTTACTGGTTTCCAGCTTGGGACACCAGTGAGAAAAGAGCCACGTGGCTTTAGAGGATGGAAAAAAACCCTGGTTGCCTGTGACTGGCTCATCCTATCTCCTCACTGCTAGCGGGATGCCCTAAATGAATGATTCTTCCCCCCCAAAATAATCTCCTTCTGGGAATAAACTCGGCACCTCCTGGAGTAGGAAAATGCTTCATCCTAGCGCTTCATCCTTCTCTCTCTCTCTCTCCAGCTGGGCGCAGGGGTGCACGCTGCTGCGCACATCTCACCTCCGCCTCCCTCCTGGCATCGCTGGGCGGCTTTTTTTTTTGGCTTTTTTTTTGAGTAAACAAAGCAGTTTTTGAGGGGGGGCGGAAAGGTGCGAGCGCCTCAGAGCGCTCCCATGGCCAAGTCGGAGGGAAGCGGTGGGAGTGGATAAATTTATGCAGCGCCAACCGCAGCGGCCACCTCCCGCTTCCCACGGCAGGTGAGAAATCGCAGCTTAAAAACCAGCTTTTTGGGGTNTTTTTGGGGTTGTTTTTTTTTTTTTTTTTTTTTTTTTTTTTTTTAGCTGGGAAAAGACTCCAGGGATTCTAAAAGCTGGGATGCTCTCCGCAGGGTGGGATGTCCCCAGGGAGGTGGCACAAGTTATTCCTGACAGCTCCTCGCCCCCTAATTGTTCCCTGAGGTGGGTGAGCGCATTATTAGTGATGGATTTGCTAGGGATGGAGTGGAGCTTAAATTAGACTCCGGCTGACAGAGACCTCTTTAGGTTTGTGCTGGATGGTGTAATCCGGCGTGAAAGCCTCGCCCATGTTTGCCTTTCGCACAAAGCGAGGCGCCGCGTTGGCCCTGAAGCTCAAGAATTGGCTTTTAAAAAGGGGTTTGGCTGAGCAGAACCCCCCTGGGTGAGGCTGCTCGGGGCAGCAGGGTGGATGTCGCCACCCCAAAAGGCTGTGGGGTTCCCAGTAACTGGGTTGGGGGGTGCTGGAAATCCTGGAGCTGGGGACCAACCTCCATCCGACATCTCCGAGGCTTCGGGGCATCTTTTATGTCTCTCCAGCTCAAAAGCATCTATAGCAGGTGATGGGGATGGATGTGGTCCCAGCTCGCAGAGGGTCTGGGACAAGCAGGTGGATTTAGGGGACCCCGCAGTGTCCCAGGACACCCCCTCCTGCTCGGGTCCCTTCAGGAGCAGCCGTGACTGCGGCCTCCACGTGCCGTTTGGATTTGGAGCCCAAAGCCACGATGCCTGGAGCTGACCCAGCTGGCTGGGAGACGTCACCGCAATTATTCCACTTAACTCAATTACTGCTGTTACTGTCAGCCGGACCTAACGACCCGACACGGAGCAGCAGCCCTTAGAGGACCCATTTCTAATTAATTTTGGCTCATAAACTAATTAATGGGTATGGATTTATTTGTAAACTCTCAGGAAATCTGCGTTCTGAGCATCCCCTTCTCCTAAGGGAGGTCGAGCATCCTTTGGGATGCTCTGCTCTGAACCTGGATGACATCCGGCTCGTTGCTCCTCCAAGTCACCTCTTGGATGGATCCTGATGCCCCACAGAGGTTTTGGGGCTCCTCTTCCCCAGTGATTCTTTCCCCAAGGCAACGCAGAGCTGTGCAGCCTTCCCAGGGCTGCAGGCAAATCTCCAGGCCTGGGTCAGGGCCAAGCTGGACCAGGTGCCGTGATCCCGAGGGATGGTCCAGGGATGCTCCGGGGGGGACGGGGGGGGGGGGGGAGGAAATCAGCAGCCCCGTCTGCGGAGCCGGAGGAGAGGGGGTGGCAGCTGGGCGAGGACGATGCCAAACGGGCAGAGACGGCGGCTCGCGGCGAAGCGGTGCCCGCAGCTCAACATCTGGGGCCCGTGGTCGGCGTCCAGGCAGCAGTGTCCCTGCCTGTGCCAAGGAATCTTCCTCCTCCTCCTCCTCCTCCTCCTCCTGCAGAGCCAGCCTGGGAGCGACAGCGGACACAGCTCCATCCCTGGGGGACTTTGAGGAAGGCTCTGGGGAGACCCAAAGAGGCTCTTTTGTGGATCGATCCTGTCCCAAGAGGCCAGGACCTCCTCGCCAGTGCCCACTCGGGGTCCTTCTGTCCCCATCCTGAGGGTTTAGGAGGTAGAGGGGGGTGCAGGCAGCAGTGCTGGGGGAGCTTTGGGGCTGCACCCAAGGATGTGGGGTTGTGCTGTGCCTGGGGCGATGCCCATCCCAAAGTCCTGAGCTGGTACCCCAAGTCCTGGCTCCCCAAACCATCCTGTGACACCCGGCTGTGTTGTACCCCATGTCCTGGTCCCCCACAGCATCCTGTGACCCCAGGGCTGTGCTGTATCCCATGCCCTGGCCCCTCTAAACCATCCTGTGACCCCAGGGTTATACTGTATCCCATGTCCTAGCCCCCCTAAGCCATCCTGTGACCCCAGGGTTGCACTGTACCCCATGTTCAGGTCCTCCAAAATCATCCTGTGACCCCAAGGTTGTGCTGTACCCCATGTCCAGGTCCCCCAGATCTGCCCTGCATCGCGCTGCCTCCAACCCTACATGGCAAAGGTTTGGTCAAGGACCATATCCTGCTCCCCAAATCTTTGGCGACGCAGGGATGCTGTCCCGCTGAGCACCCCGAGCAGGATGCGGGGCACCCCACGGGGCTGGCGGCTGCTGAGATTTCTTACCAGCAGATGTCAGCTCCCGCCCGGGGATGCGCAACCAGCGCTCGCCCAGCTCCGTCTGGGACTCTGCACCCTGGCACACGCCTGTGGTTGGGTTCAGCCTTATCCGGGGTGGCCAGCGGGGCGAAGGAGGGGGATTCTTCCCTTCTATTCCACTCTTTCGAGACCCCGCCTGGAGCCCTGCGTTCATTTCTGGAGTCTCCAAAATAAGAAGGAGATGGAACTGTTGGAATGGGCGCAGAGGAGGTCTGAGAGAGTTGGGGCTGTTCAGCCTGGAGACCTTAGAGCAGCTCCCAGGACTGGAAGGGGATTGTGCCTCCATCCCTCAGCTCCGCGATGTCCCCTGCGAGTGATGCCTCCTCTAAACAGCGACTCCAGGATGTCCCCAGCGCTGCTCTCGGGAGGAGGACGCCTGGGCATCGCTGCCAGCTCGAGGAGGCTGAAGGCAACTGGGAGCGGATCCAGGCTCTCCCAGCTGTGCCCGCAGCCGCTGCATCCTGTGGGCTGCCAGGATGTCCTGGGGGACGGGGGGGAGGTGGGTTGTGACCCTGCCCTCCCTGCTTTTCTGGGGGTGTTGGAGCCCATCTGAGCCTCCCGGTCCATCTGGGCCCTTCAGCATCCCACCCTCACCTGCATCCTCGCCAGGGGAGTCGCCTGGGACTGCGTAGGGGAAACTGAGGCAGGGAACGATGCGAGAGGTTCAGCCCTGTCCAGCTCCAGAGCATCAGGTGTTTCATCCTCTGTGCCCCACATCTGAGGGTTTTGGGGGGCAGGAGGTGGCTGGCAGGCAGGAGGAGGGCTGGGGACGTGGCTGGTCCCCATAGAGTGTCCCCAGCCCCTGATGTGTCCCTTCTCCGGCCCCAACAGCCATCGAGGGGGGGGAAAGAGCCAACAGGACCCCCTGACTGGGCCACCAGGATGGTTCTCGTGGGATCTGAGAGTTCCCCAAACCTGAGCTGTTGGGGGACTCTGGGGCCAGAGCCCCTTTGTCAGGCCCCCCCCCCGGCCACCTCTCCCCCAGTGCCACCATCGCTCAAATTGACAACCACGGGTCAATGAGCGTTGGCTGCAGCCCCTGCCGCCCCACCGGGCCCCCCAACCCCTGATTTCTCTTTAATTGCATTCCCCAGTGTCATGCAAATCAGGCAGCCCGGGCGCAGCTGCCGGGATTAAATTAGACCCCGTTAATACGCGGTAATTGCGTTTCCGCACAGGCCCAGGAATGCCAGCCCGGGCGCCCGGCACCGGGGCAGCAATCGCCTTTCACAATATTTACTCTGGCAATTACCCTCCCTTCCAGGCTGCGGCTGCTCCGAGGGGAGCAGGGGATGGAGAGAAACTCTGGGATGAGGGATGGTGGCTGGGGAGGGTTGTTGGGACACAGGGATGGGACGGGATGAGCTTCCTCTGCTTCTCATCATCCTCCAATGTTGCCTCTTCTACATGTAGGTTTGTGCCCTGCCTGAAGCATCTGAGTGGTGGCTCCATCTGCTTTCCAGGTGGAACGTCACCCAAGCGGAGCATCCCAAGGTAAAGCATCCAGGTAGAGCATCCCAGGGTGGAGCATCCAGGTGGAGCATCTCAGGGTAAAGGATCAAGTTGGAGCATCCCAGGATAAAGCATCAATGTGGAGCCCCCCAGGGTGGAGCATCAAGTTGGAACACGGAGGTGGAGCATGGTCAGGGTGGATCGTTGATGGGAAGCATCCTAAGATGGATCGTGATTGAGGTCAAGCGCCCCAGGGCGGAGCAGGTGAAGCAGCGTCAAGGTGGAGCACCCCAAATCTAGCTCCTTTTAGCAAGTCTTGCAGCCATCAGGAGGACCTGCTCCAGGTTCCCCCTGAGTGCCCCACATCACCTCAGCCCTGTTGGGATGGAATCTTGGCTCCTGTGGTTGCTGACCTGGGATGTGGAACACTGAGAAGGGAGATCTCGTAGAGCATCAGGCCCCAGAGTGAGGGATATCTTGCGTGTGACCAACAGATGGGGGTGGCAAGGAGGAGCTCAAGACCTGCCACCTCTTCTCCAGGTGTCACAGGGATGGTGCCGTCTGCTCCTGGTGGCCTGCGCTGCTCAGACTCCCAGAGCAGAGAGGGAAAATGAGGCTCAGGCCGTACATGGGTGATGGGACCCACACTGTGCCCGTGAGCTGAGACCAGTTTGGAGTTAGAAGCTGTTTTCCAGAGTTACCAGTGCCCAGGGAATGGAGAGCTGGGGAGGGACGTGGGGTGGTGGGAAGGTGATGGATGGGAGGGATGAGACACGACATTGCTCCCTTCCTGGAAGTGTCGAAGGCCAAACTGGGTGCGGTTTGGAGCCCCCTGATGCAGTGGGAGGTGTCCCTGCCCATGGCAGAGGGGTGGAACTGGACAGGCTTCCAACTGGGGGTCCCCTCCAACTCAACCCATGCCATGATTCTTTGACCCCTGGGGATTGGAAAGGTTAAATGGGGGATGGAGGACACTTGGGAGGGACGGGTGGACACCTGGGACTGATGGGAGGACACCTGGGAGGGATAGAGGACACTTGGAGGGATGGGAGGACATCTGGGAGGGATGGAGGACACCTGGGAGGGATGGAGGACACCTGCAGTGATGGAGGACACCTGGGAGGGATGGAAGGACACCTGGGAGGGGTGGGAGGACACCTGGGAGGGATGGAAGGACACCTGGGAGGGGTGGGAGGACACCTGGGAGGGATGGAAGGACACGTGGGGTTTGAGGGAGATGCTGAGGACATAGAAGGATGAAAGGACACGTGGGGTGGGGGACTCTTGCGGAGGTTTGGAGGCTCCTTAGGTGAGCACAGCTTGGGGTTTGGGGATGCCCAATGCAGTCCTGGGCTGGCAGTGAGGCTGAGCCCTGGTGGAAGACGGCAATTCCCACCTCTTCTTCCCTCTTATCCACCTTGGAGCCCCCCAGAACCAACCCCCCAGGATGGGGCAGTGGAGATGCACCACCCCCCCCAGTCCCATCTCCTCCTGTGAGTCCCCCACCCTGGGGCTGCGCTCCCCATCCCCAGGGCTGGCCCGGGACGTGGAAGCGGGAAGGTTGAACATCTTGCAGGAACGTTCCCGGGGGGCCAGCGCCTCCGTAACCCCAACAGATGCCAAGCCCCACACAATGGGATTAGCGAGCGGCACGTGGCCGAGCCCTGCAAGGCGGCGGGGGCTGCAGACAATACCCCCCCCCACCCCGCCCCTCTTTCTCATCACCCCACTCCTTCCCGGGGGTCACTCCCGCCATCCGCATCCCACCGCTCCATCCCAGGAGGGGACGTTTTGCCGTGGTGTTGTCGTCCCCCCGCCCCGTGCCCCAAGGCGCACCCCCCAGCCCCTTTGTGTGGGTGCTGGGACCTGTTGGAACCATCTGTCAGGGAGGGGACGAAGCCGTCGCCGCGGCGGGCGATGAGGCAACAGGCAGATTTATTGGCTGCAATCTGTTCCCCCTCGCCCCTGCCCCACGCACGGCCCAGCCTGGCGGTGGGAAGTAAGCCATGAATCCACTAATGAATTAATTAGTATTCCCTGTAATCCCGGGCTGCCAAAGCCGTGATTGCGAGCGCGGTCAATGAACGCAAAGGGTCCCGCGGGCTGGCGCGTGCTGGGAGGCTCCCACGCGGCGATCAGAGAGCGGCGGCGGTTGGAAAAGGGCTTTAAGATCATTGAATCCAACCATGGGTCCATCACTAGACCATGTCCCCGAGCACGACGTCTACTCATCTTTTAAATCCCTCCAGGGATGGGCGCTCAACCACCTCCTCGGGCAGCCTCTTCCAATGGTTTCAGTAAAGAGATTGGTAGAATCATGGAATTATGGAATGGGTTGGGTTGGAAGAGACCTCAAAGCCCATCCAGTCCCACCCCTGCCACGGGCAGGGACACCTCCCACTGGATCAGGGGCTCCCAGCCCCATCCAACCTGGCCTTGAACCCCTCCAGGTATGGGGCAGCCACCACTGCTCTGGGCATCATGAAGAATTTCTTCCTAATGTCTAGTCTAAATCTTTCCCCCTTCAATTTAAATCCAATTCCTCCTGCTATCCAACCTCAACCTCCTCTGGTGCGTCTTGAGGCCACATGATGCTCAGCGCTGGGACCAGAGCCTAGTCAGGGATGGAGTTGAGAGGGGGAGATGACTTCTAGGGCGCCACCACCCAGCACAGCCCCTGTCCCAGGCTGGGTGGCTGCAGCCCTTGCGATTGGAGAAAACAAGTTACAGGTCCGAGGGGTGACCACCCATAATGATTGTCTGTTAATGAACTGGGGGGGTCCTTATCCATCACCCCCTCTCGCTGACTGTGGAGCCTGGGGGCCCCTTCTCTTGTCTGAGCAGTGGAGAGCTCAGCTGGGCCCCTTCTGGCTGTTCCAGCCACTAATTACTCCCTCTTTGCTCTCTCATTACTGCTGGGAGGGAGCCACGGCCCCCACGCCCATCGCCGGCACCGGGGTCGGAGCCAGCGTCACCCAGGGCCTGGCCCCTGGTGCCCATCTAGGGGTCCCCAAACAGGGGTGCTCATCTAGGGATGCACATCCTAAGGTGTTCACCCCAGGGTGCTCATCCAAGGGTGCTGGCCTGGGCATGCCCATCCAGGGGTGCCCATGTAGGGTTCCCCAACCACGGGTGCCCGTCTAGGGATCATAATTCAGGGGGGCCGATCTAGAAGTCCCCACCCAAGGGAGCCCATCAGTCCAGGGTGCTCTTCAAAGGATTCAGGGGTGTCCTTCCGTGGGTGGCTGTCTATGGGCATCCATCCAGGGGCTCATCCTAGGGTGTTGATCTAGGGGTCCCCATCCATGGATGCCCATCTGTGGGTGTCCATCTGGAGGTCCCAGGACTGGAGTTGGTAGGGGAGGTTCAGGCTTGACATCAGGAAAAAAAAAATCATGGAAGGGGTCACTGGTCAGTGTCAGAGGCTGCCCAGGGAGGGGGTTGGGTCCCCTTCCCTGGAGGGGTTTAAGGTGCGGGTGGCCGAGGTGCTGAGGGACATGGGTTAGTGATTGATGGGGATGGTTGGACTCGATGATCCAGTGGATCTTTTCCAACCTGGTGATTCTGTGATTCTGTGGTTCTGAGTAGTCATCCTAGGGTGTTGATCTAGAGGTCCCCATGCATGGATACCTGTCTAGGGATGCTCATCTAGGGATGCTCATACAGGGATGCCTGTATAGGGATGCTCACCTAGGGATGCTCATCCAAGGATGCTCATCTAGGGATGCTCTTTCAGTTATGCTGGTCTAGGGATGCTCTTCCAGGGATGCTCTTTCAGGGATGCTGGTCTAGGGATGCCCGTCTAGGGATGCTCTTCCAGAGATGCTCACCCAGGGATACCGGTCCTAGGGCATCTCAGAGCGTTCATCCAGGGATGCTGATCCCACCCAGGGGACCCCCCCTGCGAGGATGCTGGTCTAGGGGCGCCCAGCCAGGGGTCCCCGGGGCTGCCGTCGGGGTCCCGGTGGGGCTGCGGGAGGAGCCGGGCTGGGTCACCTCCCCCCCGGAGGAGGAGCCAGGAGGGATGCTCGGCCGGGCAGGAGCCCCCGGCAGCTCGGAGCTCTCAAAACCTCCCGAGAGCGGAGCTGCCCGTTCCCGGTGCCGCCCCCGGCGCTGGAGGCACCGGGCAAGCGACAGCGGGGACTCGCTCCGGTGCCCAGGTAAGGGCTGACCGGGACCCCCGGGGGTCGCAGGGGACCCGAAGAGACGGGTCAGTCCCTCCGATGGGGTCTCCTCGGCCGCTCGCTGTCCCCGGTTCCCCGGGAAGGGGTTGGGAGAGGCTCAGCCCCGACGGGGGAGCTGCGGGATCCCATCCCGAGAGGAGCTGCGGGGTGGGATGGAGCAGGTGGCACCGAGTCGCAGGTGCCTCCTCCCGGCTCCTTGCGGCCGTCGGGGATGGAGCTGCGTGGGGACCCCCGTGCTGGGGTGGGGTGGCTCGGAGCTGGGGACCGGCTGGCAGCGCATCCAGCACCCCTGAGCACCCGCATCATGAAGAATTTCTTCCTAATGTCTAGTCTAAAGGGGATGGAGATGCTGAAGGTGGTGGAGGAGACGAAGCAGCAGAGTAACTGGACCCCATCCCGCAGGGCTCGGTGCCCTCTGAAGGGAGCAAAACCGGGGTGCAGGGTGGGATGGAGCCAGTGGCACTGAGCCCCACACGCTCCCCCGCAACTCCCCGCAGCCGTGGGGGATGGAGCTGCAGCCCCGGAGCCCTGCAGGGACCCCGTGCTGGGGGGTCTCAGAGCTAGGGACCAGCAGGCAGCGTGTCCAGCACCCCGGCTACATTGGAGCTGAGCTTTCCCTGGGGATGGAGGTGATGAAGGAGATGAAAATCCTGTCCCAGCCCCTAGTTTTTGTTTCTCAGGTTCTGGACAGGGGAGTCTGAGCCCCTTCCCCAGTGAATCCTACCTAGGACCAGGACCCCAGCAATGAGGAAACCAGCATCGTCCACCTTCCTCTCACTTTTCCAGGTCTGCGTGGGTGCTGCAGGGCTGCCCTCGAGCAGGTTTCCCCCAAAACATCAGTGCGTCCCCTCTCCCCTGCCCCAGTTGGCTGAAAGCGGGATTGGAACTGGGACCACGGAAGGGACTGGGAGCTCTGGGCAGCCCTGGCTTCAAGATGAGCCAACGCCGGTGGCCATCGGTGATCCCACAGCCGTGCTGGAGCTGAGGGAGCAGCTGCAGGGTTTTTATTCTGCCCTTCAGCACAGCTGGACCTCATCCTCCTTCGTTCCCGGGCAGGACGTGGGGCAGAAGGCTCACGTAGATCTTCGTTTTCATGGTTTGCTTGAGGGTGGCTTGTCCCTCCTACCGCTCTGTGATGAATTCCTGGTCCCAGCTCTCTGTTTTGTTCTTGACTCTTAGAATCATGGAATGGGTTGGGTTGGAAGGGGTCTCAAACCTCCTCTCCAGCCCTCTGTGTGTCTTCTGCATTGGGTCGGAATCTTTCTTCCAGGGGCTGTGCGGGGCTGGAGTNCACACGCTCCCCCGCAACTCCCCGCAGCCGTGGGGGATGGAGCTGCAGCCCCGGAGCCCTGCAGGGACCCCGTGCTGGGGGGTCTCAGAGCTAGGGACCAGCAGGCAGCGTGTCCAGCACCCCGGCTACATTGGAGCTGAGCTTTCCCTGGGGATGGAGGTGATGAAGGAGATGAAAATCCTGTCCCAGCCCCTAGTTTTTGTTTCTCAGGTTCTGGACAGGGGAGTCTGAGCCCCTTCCCCAGTGAATCCTACCTAGGACCAGGACCCCAGCAATGAGGAAACCAGCATCGTCCACCTTCCTCTCACTTTTCCAGGTCTGTGTGGGTGCTGCAGGGCAGCCCTCGAGCAGGTTTCCCCCAAAACATCAGTGCGTCCCCTCTCCCCTGTCCCAGCTGGCTGAAAGTGGGATTGGAACTGGGACCATGAAAGGGACTGGGAGCTCTGGGTAGCCCTGGCTTCAAGATGAGCCAATGCCAGTGGCCATCGGTGATCCCACAGCCGTGCTGGAGCTGAGGGAGCAGCTGCAGGGCTTTTATTCTGCCCTTCAGCACAGTTGGACCTCGCCCTCCTTCGTTCCCGGGCAGGACGTGGGGCAGAAGGCTCACGTAGATCTTCGTTTTCATGGTTTGCTTGAGGGTGGCATGTCCCTTCTACTGCTCTGTGATGAATTCCTGGCCCCAGCTCTCTGTTTTGTTCCTGGTTCTTAGAATCATGGAAGGGGTTGGGTTGGAAGGGGCCTCAAACCTCCTCTCCAGCCCTCTGTGTGTCTTCTGCTTTGGGTCGGAATCTTTCTTCCAGGGGCTGTGCGGGGCTGGAGTTTCTCATTCTTTGTCCAGAACCAAGTGTTCTCCTCTGGGGAATCAATTCTCTTGGAAAGAAATCAGGGAAGGCTTGAAACCAAGTTCCTGGTCCTACGAGAAGGAGTTGAACCCACTTGTTTCCAAACCTGGTTGTTTTTCTTCTGTGGTGGGTTCTGGTGCACAGGAGCAGCGAGGGGTGGGAGGTACAGGCAGAGGTGCTGCCTTTGGGCTGGATCCCCAAGGGTGGAGTGGAAGGAAGCCTCAAATTGCAGCCTGGGTGGATTTCAGAGCAGTTCTGCAGCTGTTTCTGAGCTGCTGTCCCCACGTAAAGCGTTTGCAGCCCTGTGGTCCCATCACGATGCTGGCAGAAGGTGTTAAGACCAGCTCCATCCTGGCTCAATGGCCTCAAGCTCCACCAGGGGAGGTTTAGGCTGAGTATTAGGAAAAAAAAATAATGGAAAGGGCCATTGGGCACTGGCAGAGGCTGCCCAGGGAGGGGGTTGAGTCGCCTTCCCTGAAGGGGTTTAAGGGCCGCGTGGACAAGGTGCTGAGGGACATGGGTTAGTGATTGATGGGAATGGTTGGACTCCATGATCCGATGGGTCTTTTCCAACCTGGTGATTCTATGATTCAACCAGACCCTTCCATTCACCCTGAAGTTGATCCTTCACCACCTACGTCCACCACAGCATCTGACAGACCCTCTCCTCCTCTCCCGAAGAGTTAATTGGGGCCACATGGTCCTCTGGGGATGCGATGGCTGCGCGGAGCAATTAACACCCTAATCCAGCCCCGCAAGCCCCATCACACATATTAAAAGTGGGATTTTCCGCGTGGGGCGGGCAGGGGCGGTGGAGCTGGGGCTCGGGCGAGCACACTTTCAGCAAAGCTGCTTAGATGCTAAGCTTTATTAAATGAGTCAGGCACGATGACAGGATTTGGGGTGGGGGGGGCTGATTAACATGAAACCCGGACGCGTGTGAGTGCAACTGGCTTCGTTACGGCAGAGGGAAGCGAAGGCTCAGGTTAGAAGAACCCCTGGAGGCAGCTCAGCAGAAGACTTTTACTTTCAGGCTCCCTTTTTTTTTTTTTGCAACAATCGGGGTTGAAGCCATGAGGGGAAGGACCTCGGAGCGGGAATAACTTCCACATTGAACTGTTGGAAGCCTTAAGCCCTGGCTAAGAGGTGCTGGGAGCCAGGGGGAGGCTTCACCAGAAGGGATTGTGGATAGATGATGGATAAAGAGGTTCTGTAGGTTCCATTAGTGGCCAGAAAGCAGTTGATGTCTCTAAAAGATGATTTTGTGCTCAGTTCTTAACGCCCTCAACACGCTGAGTGACTCTTGTGCTGGAATTTGTTAACATCTCCTCGTCCCTTTGTTGCAGAGATCAGAGATGACCAAGACGTACACCAAGCCCAAGGAGATGGCAGAGCTCGTGAGCACCCAGACCTGGATGGATGAAGCGCTGAGCTCCAAAGAGGAGCTGAAGGAAGAGGACGGCAGGCAGGGTCCTTTCGGGTTGCTGTCTGGCTTGAATGAAGAGCACGACAGCATCGAGGAAGAAGAGGAGGAAGAGGATGACGGGGAAAAGCCGAAGAGAAGAGGACCAAAGAAGAAGAAAATGACCAAGGCGAGGTTGGAGCGGTTCAGGGCCAGGCGGGTGAAGGCCAACGCCCGGGAGCGCACGCGGATGCACGGCTTGAACGACGCTCTCGACAACCTGAGGAGGGTGATGCCCTGCTACTCCAAGACCCAGAAATTGTCCAAAATCGAGACGCTGAGGCTGGCGAGGAACTACATCTGGGCTCTGTCGGAGGTGCTGGAGACGGGGCAGACTCCCGAAGGGAAGAGCTTTGTGGAGATGCTCTGCAAAGGCTTGTCCCAGCCCACCAGCAACCTGGTGGCCGGCTGCCTGCAGCTGGGACCCCAGACCTTGTTCTTGGAGAAGCACGAAGAGAAGTCCCTGGTGTGTGAATCGGCCATATCCAGCCACTCCTTCAGCTACCAGTCGCCAGGGCTCCCGAGCCCACCCTACGGGTCCATGGAAACACATCTGCTGCATTTAAAGCCGCCGACCTTCAAGAGCTTGGTGGATGCTTCCTTTGGAAACCATCCCACTGACTGCAGCACCCCCCCCTACGAGGGTCCCCTGACGCCACCGCTGAGCATCAGCGGGAACTTCTCCTTGAAGCAAGACGGGTCTCCGGACCTGGATAAATCCTACACCTTCATGACCCACTACCCCTCAGTCAGCCTGGCTGGAGCACACGGACATGCCTCTCACTTCCAAAACACGGTGCCCCGCTACGAGATCCCCATAGACATGAGCTACGAGTCCTACCCGCACCACGTGGCCGGACCTCAGCTCAACGCCATCTTCAACGAGTAGCCAAGCAGAGTTAGAGCCAAACTGTCGACGCAGAGAGAAGTCCAAGCCGTGTAGTGGAGCTGTTTCTAGAACGGACACAACTGGAAAGAGGATATCGCTGCCACGGGGTGAGAGCCCTCTGAGCATCTCTGCAGGACAGGTTCAGCTGGCCCTCCCGTCCTCCTCAACTGCACTGGTGCCACCTTGATGATTTCCGAGCCGTCCCCAGGAGCCACGTGGACCCTTTTTTCAACAGCTGAATTCTGAGCAGCCACGTCCAAAAGCGGAGCCACTGCCTCCCTTCCCCTTTCCCTTCAGAGATGCTCAAGAAGGTGGCTTTGCTGTGCAGGACTGAACGCACTCCAGCACTTGGGATCGTCCATTGCCAAGAGGTTATATGGTTCCTTTTCCTCCCTCCTCGGGGTGTTGGGGTGTGGACGCACCTCGGTCTCGCATCAGGTGGAGATGAGCCACTCCTGATCCCTGGGAGAACCGGTTCTCCTTCCACAGGCTCCACGGGAATTATGGTTTTCCCATGTCAGCTGTCGTTGGACGTGATCTCAACATTGTTGGGAATGATCTCGACGCTGTTGGGAATGATCTCAATGCCGTTGCTCCTCCTTGAAGCTTTCCATGCAATGGAGAACCTTGACTTTGCTGCCACCATATCACCCAGGGACAACGTGGTCCCACGAGGCTCCGAGCTTCTCTGTGATGGCCCCTCCACCGCCCTCCTCCTGCACTGAACCTGTCCTCTCCCGAGCCTCAGACCTCACCTGTGACCTCCAACCAGCATGAGATGATCAGCACGCAGCTCCTGAAACCTCGTTATGGGACTGTTGAGCTTTCGGAGCACAAATATCCGCGCTGGAAGAGGAGCTCGCGGCTCAGCCCTTGAGGTCCAAGTCTTCGTAACGGTTTGTAGCGTTATTTATCACCATCCACGTCCTGAAGACATCCTACCAAAAGAAACGTGTCTTAATTTCCTCTTTTATTTATTATTTACTGGAGAGATTGTGTGTCTAATTTATTTCTCCTCCACTTTCCATGAAACGTAGGACGTCCTGAAGAACCTCCTCGTTTTCCAGTTGCCCTCCCAGCACTTCATTAGCTTTGTGGAGATGTGTGGCTTTTTTTTTTTTTTGCAGCGCTGTTCCTCCAGGGTTTATTTATTAGCCATTATTTATTTAATTTATTTTTCTTCCTGCCCCGCGCGGTCTATTTTTTTTAGTGATGAAACCAAGCGTTTAACCATATTTAGTGTTGAACTACATCATGAACGTGGCCATTCCTTGGCTTTTGGCAGCTGATGGTGCCCGGCAGCTCCCAACTCCTCCCTCGTATTTCTATATTAGCAATAATTTTTAAAGGCTATGCAACTATTTTTGTTTTCAAGAGAACCCAGGCAACTATTTTTGATGTCCCACTGGCCCAAACCTCCCTGTTTCGCAGAGGTGTTTTGTATAGAGTTGGGAATTTGGAGATGATTTGAGGTCCCCGCCCGGCCCCCGCGTCCCTTTTGTACCGAGAGCAAATGTTTATCCTTTTGTAAAGAAAGCAGAATTGGAGTTTTAGCTCAAATAAAGTTGTGGTCTTGTTTCAAGCAGTCCAAGGGTTGTTTCTCTCCATTTCTATGGCCTTCAGCATGGTGGTGATGGGGGAACCAGAGGATCTGACCCGCTGCGTGCTGAGGTCCAGCTGGAATCCTTGACCTTGGTGTGAGCTCCGTGGGCTTCTGATGGTGCCTCCTCCCTGGGCAGCCTCTGATACTGCCCAATCACCCTTTCTGGGAAATATTTTTTCCTGCTGTCCATCCTGACCCTCCCCCGTGGAGCTTGAGGCCATTCCCTCTCGTCCTGTCCCCTGTCCCTTGGCAGAAGAGCCCAGCTCCCTCCTCTCCACAACCTCCTCTCAGGCACTTGTAGAGAGCAATGAGCTCTCCCCTCAGCCTCCTCTTCTCCACGATAAACACCCCCAGCTCTCTCAGCTGCTCCTCTTCTTCTCCAGCCCCTTCCCCAGCTTCCTTGCTCTTCTCTGCACTCGCTCCAGAGCCTCAACATCCTTCTTGAGGTGAGAGGGCACAAGTACAGGGGTGCACACACAGGTATTGTGTGTGCAGACGTGCACAAGCACATGCACCTTCATGGATGTGTCCGTACAGGTGTGCGCACTCACTTGCACAGGGGACAGGACTAGAGGGAATGGCCTCAAGCTCCACCAGGGGAGATTTAGGCTGAACTTTAGGAAAAAAATTTTCATGGAAAGGGTCATTGGTCACTGTCAGAGGCTGCCCAGGGAGGGGGTTGAGTCCCCTTCCCTGGAGGGGTTTGAGGTGGACAAGATGCTGAGGTACATGGGTTAGTGATTGATGGGAATGGTTGGATTCCATGATCCGATGGGTCTATTCCAACCTGGTGATTCTATGATTCTATTCTATGCTTCTATCATTCTATGATTCTAAGGGAAGGTGGAGGGAACACGGGCGTCCTGCCCTCACCCAGCCATCGCGTGACCTGGCTCCCATGAGTCCCCGTTTCCCAGCTCCGTTACAAACCTAAACCACTTTCTGGCTGCTGTGGAGGTTTCTCCTCCCCACAGCCCCTCGCATGGGGACCCCGTGCTGCACGTGTCCTCGCACAGCTCAGTGCTTCGCCGTCCCTCGGCCCCGCGCGCCGGCTGCTGCTGGGAGCCCGGTGGGATCTGGCGAGCGCTTCGTCTCCGCAAGCTGCGCCCGGCACGTGGCGAGAGCCGCGGACCCTCTGGGGGCACCTGCAGCTGCAGCCGCCCCACGAGGGGCTGGGGGAGACGCCGCAGCGCTGAGCGGGGATAGGGCTGAGGCGCCAGCAGAGCCAGGTGAGACCTCGTGTGTCCCTCGAGCAGGTGGGGAGCATCCGCTTCAGGGAGTGGGATGGGGATGCGCCTACCTGGGGAGGGACCTACCTGAGGACGTGCCTACCTGGAGATGCATCTACCTGGGGATGAACCTACCAGGAGACGCACCCACCTGGGGACACATCTACCTGGGGATGGACCTACCTTGAGATGCATCTATCTGGGTATGCACCTTCCTGGGAATGTACCTATCTGAGGACGTGCCTACCTGGAGATGCATCTACCTGGAGAGGCACCTACCAGGAGAGGCACCCACCTGGGGACACATCTACCTGGGCATGGACCTACCTGGGGATGCACCTACACGGGGATGTGCCTTCCTGGGAATGCATGAGGATGTGCTTACCTGGAGATGCATCTACCTGGAGAGGCACCTACCAGGAGATGCACCCACCTGGGGACACATCTACTTGGAGATGTGTCTACCTGGAGATGCATCTATCGGGGGATGCACCTTCCTGGGAATGTACCTACCTGAGGGTGTGCTTACCTGGAGAGGCACCTACCAGGAGATGCACTCACCCGGGGACACTTCTCCTTGGGGATGTGGCTGCCTGGGGACAAACCCACCTAGGGCTGCACCTGCCTGGGGCTGAACTTACCAGGAGATGTGCCTACCTGGGGATGCTGCTACCTGGGGCTGGGTCTTACCCTGCCATGACCCGCGTGGTGAGCTGGGGTTTATTTCAGGCTGTGGAAGTGGGGAGGCCCTTCCCAACACCCAGATGCTCACACACACATTCGAACCACTCCGGCACTTACACAGGTGTGCACGCAGGGTCAGAGGTGCACGAGCACGCAGGTACAGCTCCAGTGCATGCACACGCCTACTCACACCTCTCCTGTCTTGCTCTAGGCTGGAGACCTAAGACCTTGCACAAACATGCGTGTGTGCACACAAATCCACAGCCTGGATGCCTCCAAGGATGCTCTGGGAGCAGCGGCATGAGGACAAGGGCTGGCTGCCCGCTGGTGCCTGGAGTCCAGCTGTGCCCCCAGCTCCCCCCGTGCCCTTCGCTCACTGGCCGGTGGCCAAACCCTGCTCGATGCCAGGTCCCCCAGGCGCCTGCGCGCCTGCCAGCAGGGGAATCGCCCCTTCCAGCAGCCCTGGCCTGTGCCAAGAGGGCAGGGAGTGGTGCCAGGGGCTGTGCGTGTGCATGGGTGTGTGAGGGCGCAGCCGGACCCTGGTGTGTGTGTGTGTGCTCTGTGAGGAGCTCCAGGGTCACGGATTGCACGTGGGATTGTTTAAATCCCCGTGTCTCTGCAGGATGTGGAGAGTTATAGAATCATAGAATCACCAGCTCGGAGAAGACCCAGCAGATCATGGAGTCCAACCATCCCCATCAATCACTAACCCATGTCCCTCAGCACCTCGGCCACCCGGCCCTTAAACCCCTCCAGGGAAGGGGACTCAACCCCCTCCCTGGGCAGCCTCTGACACTGCCCAATCACCCTTGCTGTGAAAAACTTTTCCCTAATGTCCAGCCTGACCCTCCCCTGGTGGAGCTTGAGGCCATTCCCTCTCGTCCTGTCCCCTGGCCCTTGGCACAAGAGCCCAGCTCCCTCCTCTCCACAACCTCCTCTCAGGCACTTGCAGAGAGCAATGAGCTCTCCCCTCAGCCTCCTCTTCTCCACGATAAACACCCCCAGCTCAGCTGAGGCTGCTGTGACGTTGAGGAGCTGAGAGCTGGCACACTTGCTGCACCACATGCTCCCCAGCACCTACACAACCCGAACACTGATGGGACAGATCCCTCTTCCCCCATGAGGATCCCTCTCTACCCCACGCCTTGGTGGGGACCCACAGCTCCACACCACCCACCTCCTCTCAGCCTGGGGGAGTCTGGGAGGGGTCCCACACCTAGAGGGGGACAGGGCAGGTAGGGTCTTTAGTTTTGGACTTGGACTTCAAGTGATCATGGTGTCCAGCACCATCTGCCTCATTTACTGGTCGTGGTATCCAAGGAAAAGTCACAGTTGGGAGCAACTCTTTGCTCTGAGGGTCCTGGCTCCGTGTCGCCCTGGTTTCCACGGTGGGGTGGGAGTGCCCGGAGCTGTATAATTGCTAAGTCTTTCTAAACCCCAGATTTAAAAGCTGTAATTCTGATATTGTTTGTAATCTGATAACACCATGAGCCATTGAGCTCCTAATGTGCCCAGCTTGGGAAACCACGCGGATTTTCCCACTAAGCTGAAATATCAGACTGTTGATTCTTGATTTAATCGTCTTTCCCCCCCTTGGGGCCATCAGATTTTGGCAACTAACTTTCTTGCTGATTAGTGTGGGCCGGTGGGAGAGGAGCCACGCACGGTCCCAAGAGGATCAATGTGGTGGCACCGCTCTTAATCCTGGGGAAACTGGGATGAGCCAGGACGCAGCTCGTCTGCACCCGCTGGGCAGCGAGGGTTGAGTTGGGTTTGTGCAAAGTCCTGGCCTTCAGGCTCCTCATCCCAGTTGCAAACCAACCCATAACGTGGTTTTGGAGCCTTCAGGACCAGTTTCTTCTTTCTTTGAGTCCAAGATGCTGCTGCAAGGCTGAGCAGGTGAGTAACTCCTGGGCATGGGCTTGTGGATGGTGCCCCTGCCCATGGCTGTGGGGTTGGAGCTGGAGGATCTTTAAGGTCCCTCCCAACCCAAACGCTTCTATGATTCTATGTCCTCATCCTGCATCATCCAGCATCCTCCAGGCCATCTGCCCAGCATCCCACCAACCCCTAGAGAAGCACGTGTGCATCTGCAGCCACCCAGGTCCCAGTTTTGCAGCACAGATTGACCCCGTTGGATGTGCTGTGGGGCTGGAAGCCTGGGGGAAGCGCCTGGCCAGCTAGACTTCACCTCAGCACAGCAGCTTGTGGTGTCCTGGGAGCTTTCGAAGGCCGCACCTCACCCAGCTGGAGCTCCCACCACCCTGCTGAACCCCCTGCACCCCGAGGAGGGCAAGGTCCCCTTCCCACACCCAGCCTGGTGGAGATAGGACCAGGCTCCCCATCCTTCCAGCTCCTCTGGAGCCTCCTGCCAGCTTGGGGCGGGTAATTCGCTCAAATCCCAGCGCTGGCTCCACCGAGCCCCTAAGCTCTTTGCCGTGCTCCAGATCAGCCGCGGTTCAATCTGTTTGCAAAGCTGTACAGAGTGTTTACGCAGCGGGGACTGGTCCAGTGGATTAGGGGGGACGCTCCCCCGGCATCTGCTCACTCCAGGAGTGGCCAGCGCTGGAGCATCCCTCATCTCAGGGGGCCAGCCTGGCTCTTGCTGCCTTCCTCATCCCCACCCTGCCGCGGGGTGCAGGGAGTGTGCTGGCTCCAGAGGTTGTGGTTGGGTCGCCTTGGCTACTAAAGGTGCTGTTGAATCCTCCTGGCACCCAAAGGGANTTTTTTCCTGATGTCCATCCTGACCCTCCCCTGGTGGAGCTTGAGGCCATTCCCTCTTGTCCTGTCCCCTGGCCCTTGGCACAAGAGCCCAGCTCCCTCCTCTCCACAACCTCCTCTCAGGCACTTGCAGAGAGCAATGAGCTCTCCCCTCAGCCTCCTCTTCTCCACCAGAAACACCCCCAGCTCTCTCGGGATTTTGCTGCTGGCAAAGGGTCCTGCTCATAGCAGAGGACCTTATGGTCGTCCCCTGGTTCTGGTGTGGGTTCTGGAGGGCTGGCTGACCCCAAAGGGAGCTCAAGGTGACCAAGAGGGACTGTCATGCAACTAGGAGACGTGTCACCCCTTCTACTGCATTTTGGCCAGGGTCGTCCCCATCCTCATCATGAAGAATTTCTTCCTTATATCTAATCTAAATCTTCCCCCTTCCAATTTAAAGCTATTCCCCCTCATCCTGTCACTGCCGGACCTTGTCAAAAGTTCCTCCCCAGCTTTCCTGGAGCCCCTTTCAGCACTGGAAGCTGCTCTAAGGTCTCCCGGGAGCCTTCTCTTCTCCAGGCTGAGCAACCCCAACTCTCTCAGCGTCTCCAATGAGATCAGGTTGCTCAAAGCCCCATCCAGCCTGACCTTGAATATTTCCAGGGATGGGACATCCAGGACTTCTCTGAGCAACCTGGGCTGGTGTGTCACCACCCTTGGCACGAATAATTCCTTCTTAAAATGGAAACGGTGCCTTGCAAGAGCCTGTCCCTTCCTCCCCACGAGGATGGGGGCTCCCAGTAAGGGCTGGGAGCCTGAACCATCCTGAAACCAAGCGATGGGAGCAGGTAGGATGTGGGATGCTCTCCCCTGGAGGTTCCATGAGCAGCTCTGGGATTCCCGGAACCCGCGCTGGCGTTTGGGTGGCACCAGGCTTTTTTTTTTTTTTTTTTAGTCCCTGGCTGAGATGTGGGAGGTGGCAGCTGCCGCGTGCTGACCACACCACACACACACTTGGGGTTTTATGTATAATAATACAAGTTCAGGAACCTCCTGGCTTAATCCCCACCAGATAAACTAACAGCGGAGAGATTTGGAGTTATTGACGAAGTCTTGCTGCTCGGGTGAGATTAGAGCTCGGTTTAATCTTGTAGCGGGAGGGTTTGGGGACGCTTTAATCAGAATTTGTACAGGAATAATCCCGTCTTTAAACTCGTCCCCCCACCCCATCCCTCCCAAGTTGTAATCGGGCAGGAGCCTCTCAGATGAAGAAGCCTCAGGGTAGGGGGGTGGGAGATGTGTGTAGGGGGGCATTTTCCAGCCTAAACAATGCAGGGAAGGTCCCAGAGCTGTGACCAAGGGCAAGGCGGGTGCTGAAGACCCCACGCTGCCACCTCCTCCAGCCATTCCCAGAGAGGGAAACTGAGGCACGGGTCCTAACAAGCCTTGAGCCTCTCTCCTCCTGTGTAGTGACTCAAGATGAGTTTCTGCAAAGGATTAAGCTCTCGGGATGTGGCCTGTGAGACTCGGGAAGACACTGAGATGTCACCTGCCCAGAAAACATGGAGCATCCCTGGCTGATGGGATAGAGGCACCAGGTCCAGCCCAGCACTAACCCAAGGTCTGGGGCTCATCCTGCTTCCCACAGCCCTTTCGAGCTTCAGGTGGGGCCCTAAGCAGCCACACAAACTGCTCTAAGGCCCCTTGGCCAAGCAGCCCTGCCCAGACCTCACCTAACCCACAAATACGATCATCTGCGAACGCGGTTGCATCAAGAGAGCTGGCTTCACACTTTTGCCCTCCAAACCCTGCCAGGGGTGCCGTACGTTGCTTCCTTAACCGTTCCGTGCCTCAGTTTCCCCCCCCCGGGGCTGCTGGGATGACGGGACCCTTGTTGGGAGCGAAGACGCGGCTGCTTTTGTGCCACGCTGGCTCTTTCAGCGAGCACAAAGACGGGACCCGGCGGCACAGATGGACCCTTTCAGAGGAGACCAGGCTCTTTTCTCCGTCTGCCGCCAGGCTCTGCCTTCCGTCGCGATCCCCCTTAATTGAATCCGCACTTTCATAGCTCATTACCCCCCTGATGGATTGGATTAGCCCGGGCTGCAGCCCGCCAGCCTCTGTGGGGAACAGTTGGCTGCTCGGCGTCCCCGCGGGGACCAGGAGAAAGGTGCAGAGGGGGCCCAGTGGGCTCCTGCCCGTTAGTTGTAGCTCGGGGGGCAATGGAAGCGACCTTGGCTTGGCTCTCCAACGGCTGGAGCCAGCTGTGGTCCGGCAGTGCCGGCGTTCCTGCCCGCTCGCCGTGGCTGGGGTGTTGGGTCACCCAGGGGAAACCCTGATGCTCCCCAAAGGTCTTTATTTGATCACTGGAAGAGCATCTCTGGGATGTGAGAGATGGGGGAACCAGCTCTGGGATGGGAAGAGATGGGGGGACCAGCTCTGGGATGTGAGAGATGGGGGGATGAGCTCTGGGATGGGAAGAGATGGGGGGGACCAGCTCAGGGTCGGGGCATTGATGCTCTAACCCTGCGTCTCGGGTGGCTTTTGGTGGTGCAGGAGGAGGAGGAGGAGGAGGGGGATGCTCCACCAGCCCCAAACGTGAGCCAGGACGCTGGCACGTGCCAGTCCTCCCCTGCTGCCACCACTCGCGTGTCCATATGGGCTAACGGCCGCGGATCCCGTCCCCGCAGCTCATTAACCTCTGCTCTACGATTGGACCCTCACCCAGCTGCTCAGCGGGCTTGCGGGTGGGGGGGTGGGGGAGCTCTGTTTCCCCCCATCCCTTTCCCCCTCAGGATGAATCCCTGTAAAAGGAGGATTTACCCCACCTAAACCCTTGATTCCTCCTCCCTGAACACAGTGGGACTCAAACTCTTTGCTGCATCCCTTGGTGGGCCAGGGGAGAAGAACGCTGGGGTCCCTTCCAGCTGGTTGCATGCATGGACTGGGTTGTTCTGGGTTGTTTTCTAAATTAATTTGTGCTCAAGGCTGGGGACGAAGCGTTTCTGAGCCACCTTGGAGCTTCCCATGTGCAGGACGGTGTCTCCCTCGCTGTACAGCAGAGCGTCGCAGACGAGGATGGGGCAGAGCACGGGGCTCATCCATGGGGGGGGCATCTCTGCCCCCCTTAAAGCACCAAATCCCAGCAAAGGGAGGTGGTTGTGTCCACATCGAGCGTTTTCTAAGATCCCAGAGGTTCCACTCCACCGAGGAGCGATGCCGCTCAGAGTGCAGGAGGGAGCTGAGGGCTGGGGGTGGCCATCCAGATGGAGATCCCGTCCTGCCAGTTCAGACATCTGATCCCGGCGGATAAAAAAAAAAAAAAAAAAAGTGCCCTCAGCGTAAATGGTTTAGCATATTCCCCTCTGCATCCTCATCCTCTTAGCAAAAGGTATCGCCGGGCATTCCCCGCGGGCTCCCCTACCAGATGTGGCCAGAGTCCCATCGGGGTAGTTAGTGCCGTATCGTTTACGGGAGGGGATTAGAGGGACTCCACTTAGAGTCCCCGTCCCCAAGGCCTCTCGGATTAGGATATAATGCAGAAGGCTTTGCCTTCCGGGGGCTCAGATGGAGCGGTTAACCCTCTTCATCTTCACTTTGCAAGAGCTCTAATGGCTGGGAGCTGACGGGGGCACCCAGGGCAGCGGCCGCGACGCCTGGGCTGCCGGGGTCTGTGCCAGGAGGAATCGTGGGGTCGTCTCTTCAGAAAACTCATTTATTTCCAAGGGTGGGAATGAGGTGAGACCCAGAGGATGAGCTGGGAGAAGGACCTGGTGGTGATGGAGCATCCCTCAACCCAGGACCATGAGGTTTCAGCATCTCTCCTTCAAACCATGGGGATCGTCTCCTCCTCACCCCCATCACCCTTCCCCAGGAGAGGGAAATTGAGGCTGCACCTTGAATTCTGTGCTCAGTTTTGGGCCTCTCACTACAAGAAAGACTTTGAGGCCCTGGAGCGAGTCCAGATACGGGGAATGGAGCTGGGAAAGGGTCTGGAGAGCAGGGGAATGAGGAGCAGCTGAGGGCCCTGAGGTTATTTAGCCTGGAGAAGAAGAGGTTGGGGGGGAGACATCACTGTCTACAACTGCCTGAAAGGAGGTTCAGTGAGGTGGGTGTTGGGCTCCTCTCCCAGGTGACAGGTGATAGGATGAGAGGAGATGGTCTCAAGTTGTGCTAGAGGAGGTTCAGATTGGACATCAGGAAAAATTTCTTTACCAAAAGGGTTCTCAGAGGATGCCCGGGGAGGTGATGAAGTTCCCATCCCTGCGGATAAGGTGCTCAGGGATGGTTCAGTAGTGAACAGGCACAACTGGACTTGATGATCTCAAAGGCCTTTTCCAAACAAAAGATTCTATTCTATAATTTGGACACACACACGCAGATGTTCTGGAGATGTTCCGGGTGTCCCTCCTGGCCTCCCATGGCCTCTCTGGAGGAGCTTGAGTTTGCAAGCCCTAGGGTTGTCTCCCAGAACCCCAGGCACCTCAAAGTGAAGCCCTTCTTGCCTCTCGAGTCTGGATGGCAGCTCAGCCAGGTGTGATTCTTCTTGGCTTTGCGTGAAAGGTGATGTAAGGAGCCCAGACCAGGCTCTGGGGATGGATGGAGGCACCTCTGCCTTGGGGCTGGCAGGGGTGCTGTGATGACCAGCCCCTCAATTCTCCTCCTCCTGCTTTCCTGGGCTCAGGGAAGAGGAGAAAACGCAGAAGAAACCCTCCGCGTGTGCTAGCAGATCAAGATTGCACCCACAGAGCTGTTCCTGGGGTCCCGCTGTCCTCGTATTGGTGCCAGTCAGGGCCAAACTGGTGCTGTCTGGAGGCTTTTGGAGCTGATCCTCCAATTCCAGGTGAAGGAGCCCTGGTTTGCAGGCAGTTGCTGCTCTCAGCCTCCTGTGCCCGGGGAGGGGACACCTCTGGGCTTTTGGGGGTGCAGAGGAGAGTCCCCAGTCCCTTCTCCACCCAGGGAGCCTCCCCGTGAGCTCAGCGGTGAAAAAGGCTCCCAGGCAGCCCATGAGCCCCATGGAGAGAGGGTCAGCAGCCCCCTCTGAAACTCCTCACCGCAACCACGCTCAGGTGGGGGATGCAACCGCGCGGTGTCCCCCCCCTCCGAAAGCCTCAAGCGTCGTCCCCATCAGGCACAGAGCTGGGGGGGCCCTGGGGTCCCCGAGCTGGCAACAGATGGCTGGAGGCAGCTTGCTGACACCTGCCCCTCCTCTCCTGCCCTTCTCTTTCTTCTCTGCTCATTTTGTTTGAGCTCCCGATGCTTGGGGAGAAGCTGGAGGGTCCTGCTGTGCTGCTCCCCTTGACGCAGGGGAGCTGGACCTGAAGGCAGAAGGATGTGTGAGCACCAGGGGGTCTTTCAGGTGGAGGGTGATGCTGTGGGGAGTTGGGGGTACGGGGAGACCTGACTTTCTTTTGCTCTTTTCGGTAGGTTGGGTACGACCTGGAGCCTCCTGCCTCTTACCCTGCAGGAAGAAGGTCCATCTGACCAGCAGGTACCCCCAAAAGTAGCCACTTTAGCCCTCCTTGTTCCTCCTTGGCTTGCTGCAACCCGAGGGATTTCTTCTGGATGTGGAAAAGGCGCAGAGCACCTCCCCAACACCATCTGAGCATCTCCAAGCCCCGACCGGCCCCCCAGTTCTACACCCACCACCGTGGCAGGGTGGGTGACTTTCCTCTGAGAGGTTTTGGTTCCCTTCACCCCAGAAATGGGAGCTGGATCAGCACCTTCCTAGCCCCTGGTGCAGGGCTGGCAGCGACTTTGAGACCTGGGGGATGTGTGGGGACGTGCCTGTGACTCTTGGGGACATCAAGGTCCTTCTAGATGGACATGTTTGGCATCTAAGAGGCTGTTGGCGAGGTGGGCAGGAACGGGAGCGTTGAGAGGGATGCAGAACCAGGAGGAGGAACTGCGTCCTGTGCCAGCACAGCCCAGCAGTGAGGAGCAACCCACCCGCTGCCTCTTGACAGCGCTGGTGCCAACCTTCAGGATGGGTTCTAGCAAGGACGGAGGTGCCTGGAGCATCTTTATCCCAGGCTCTGGCCTGCCCTGTGCAATCTCGCGAACCAACCTGCCACGAGAGAATCTACCAGCTGGCACGAGTCGCCTTGGCCGGGGCCCCAAGCTGCCCCGGAGCACTTGAACCCACAGCTTAACCCTGTCCCGGAGCCTGCAGTCAGCGCCTGCTGCACCCCAGCTCTGGGATGCAGGAGGGGAGCGCGATGCCCACGCTGCTGGATGATGAGGAGCAGACCTCCATCCATCCTGGGGTCCCCCCAAACCTCCCCTTTACCCCCTTTCCCAGTGCATTTCTAGAAATCAAGCTCTGGCATCCCCCCCCCCCATTCCCTGCAGCGGGGTTTGGGGGTCACCTGTGACCCCTGGCAGATGGTGCGGGGACTCCCACCCCTTCCGCAGGAACTGTTGCAGCCCGGCCATCTGTCAGCCAGCTCAAATCTCCTCGCTCCTGCCTGGGAGCCGCCACGCAGCATCTCCACCCTGGGACCTGTGACGCTGCCTGCCCTGAAAACAGGAGGGGTGCAGGCAAGAAGGGGGGGGTGACCAGGGCTGGTGGGTGCCCTGCCCTCTACCCATACAAATCTGGGGGGTTAAGGAGGAAAGGGGGCTGAACGTGGGGAGATTAAGGAGTCCAGTACCTTGTGGGAGCTCTTGGGGAGGGGTGATTCATCAGGTAGGGATGGGGATGCAGGTAAGATGAGGATCAAGTAGAGCTGGTGGGTGCTGTGCCCTCTGCCCACATAAATCTGGGGGGTTAAGGAGGAAAGGGGGCTGAACGTGGGGAGATTAATGGGTCCAGGGCCTCAGGGGAGCTCTTGGGTAGAGCTGGTTCATCAGGTAGGGATGGGGATGCAGGTAAGACGAGGGGCAAGTAGAGCTGGTGGGTGCCCTGTGCTCTGCCCATACAAATCTGGGGTTTAAGGAGGAAAGGGAGCTGAGCTTAGGGGGGTGGTGGGGTCCCAGTGCCTCAGGGTAGCTCCTGGGGAGGGGTGGTTCATCAGGTAGGGATGGGGATGCAGGTAAGACGAGGGGCAAGTAGAGCTGGTGGGTGCCCTGTGCTCTGCCCATACAAATCTGGGGTTTAAGGAGGAAAAGGAGCTGAACGTGGGGAGATTAAGGGGTCCAGTACCTCGTGGGAGCTCTTGGGTAGACCAGGTTCATCAGGTAGGGATGGGGATGCAGGTAAGAGGGGGACAAGTAGAGCTGGTGGTTGGTCCTGCCCTCTGCCCATCAAATCTGGGGGGTTAAGGAGGAAAAGGGGTTGAGCTTGGGGGTGGTGGTGGGGTCCCAGTGCCTCAGGGGAGC